>JALBCR010000648.1:0-415110 GCA_030710515.1 Abscondita cerata
TCGGTATTACTTCGTTCTGGTTACGTATTGCTGACAAATATTGATTTCTGAACAGTAAAATTATCTTGTAAGATTACAACAACAAGTTGTTGGAAATTTTGTGTCTATAAACTTTCACTTGAACTATTTTTTTAAAACGCAATTTTCAATTTCCTCTTTAAATTGTGAGAGTATGAACGTGGCGATACGGAAGAACCAGTTACCTAAAGCGTCTTAAGGGTTTGCGTTATTAAAACATTTATCAGCATCGGTTTTGTTTTTACTTTCTTATCAAAATTGCGACGTTTATTAATTTTCTAAGCAATATGTTTTATGTCGCTGCCCATTTTCGATAACTTGTTTATAATAGTGAATGTTTACGGCATAATCCGGATAATCTGAAACTTTAGAAGGAATCCGTTTTTAAATACAGTGAAGACCCAGTTCTATGAACAGTTCATTTTAGTAAAACCAAAATATTTTCAGATTTATAATGAATACATAGTGGATAAGAACACTTACGATTTAGTGATTATACGTTGAATTCATTAAAACCATAAACAATAATCATGGTACTGGGTTGGACATTGTAGAAAGCTTTACATATTCAGTTCAGCTCGGTGGGTTACAAAGGAACACTCCGTTTCGTGATCGAGCATGTTTTGCTGTACAGTGGATTTGTGGCTGTATACTGTACAACCTACCGTGTGTCCTAGGGAAAAGTTGACGACATAGGCGTTTACCTATAAGGTAGATAAATGAGCAAATTTATGTAGTAATGAAAATGTTTTAAGCGTATTTTAATAAATGAACAGTAACATTTTTATAATGATTGTTGTTATTAATGAAATTATCATCGACATTATTATTAATACAATTTTTAAAATGAGTTATTCTTTTTCAAAATGTTAAATTCACTTTACAAATTGTATTTTAGTGATAATAAAGTTAATAAAAAAACTGCAATCGGAATCGAACCTGGTTAGAAGCGCAAAAATTAATAGGTAAAATTAACCAATTCGACCACGAGGGCTGCTAATAAATGAAAATCCATTCGGTTAATAAATAAAATTTTACAAAAATAACCTATTACACTGATTTTTGCTATCAACATAATATCAGCGAGTATATTGCGATGATTGTTCTAAAATTTGTTGATTTAAATATAAAGTAGTGTTCGTGTAATCAGGTTGCATAACATGAATAAGATTTTTTAAATCAAAGTGTTGGATATTATTTATTTAAAAACAAATGTATATAAAATGTGTAATAGAATTTGTTAAAGGTAATTTTAAATGTAAAATGATAATAGGTAAAAATAACAAAAGTGAAAAGGATTTAAAAATAATGATATGACAGTTGAGAATAAAGTACAGGAAAGTGAAAAATGTAAAATGTACCAAGTGAGGTAAAAATAAAACCAAAGGAAAGAGTAGAACAGCATTGCAAAAAGGCGATAATATAAATATGTGAAGATCGTTGGTGGTGAATGGAGATTACAACCAGAATGAAAACTAAAATTTGATCGGATGGACAATGATATCGATTTGACAATTTGGTGATTTAAGTATTACCCAGGTTAGATTAGACTTTGGTCATATTAAAGTACCGAACAATTTTATTTTTGCCCCGAACAATTTAATTTTAAATTAATTGCATATTTATTATATTGTATTCGGTTGATTTATTGATTGATAGTTAGATTAATGAACGGATGTTAGTTTTGTATTTATGACTTATAGAAAATTTGAAACTAACGTTGATTTGTTGTTTACAAGTTAGGTTTGTCAATTGTCATGCAGTTGGCTTGGGCCGGTAAAGTAATTTAAATAAACGGGTGAATACGGGGAGAAAGAGGCTAAACCACAAAATAGAGAATTTACCAATAATAACACCGCAATATGTTCGATAATATGTTGCGGTATATTGTTTGAATTGTACCGAAAAAAGAACGCTATTAGAATAGTCTTCCGTAAATGGATTCTACAATATTTTTGTGCTGCTATAATTGTCATCTACGTTGGCGGATATGCCCATTAAATATGAAAAACTGTTAGGCTGCAATTGACATTGACATTTGACACCTTAGTAATAAATTCGATATAACATAATTTTATTTCAAATAATGAACACGTGAGTCATAGTAGTATATTGTATTACACGGAGAAATCATCACAGTTTTAATGCGAGTGTGTTGGCTGCGCGGGTGGTAGTCCGGTAGCGATGTCTGACGTGAAACAGCGATTTTATCCTCGAAGTAATACACTATACTTTCCACGACCAGTATGCTAGTATCTGGTTTTATCAAAATTTAATTTAAAGATTTAACTGTCAGTTTGTATAATTAATATGGCTGTTTCACGACTGCCACGAAATTTTTTATTCTCAATAATAAACAATAATTATCCAAGTTTAATTTTTTATTTGAATAGTAGACGTCGCACATAGGGGTATTTGAGCAATCTGAGCGGCCAAAATAATTTTTTGTTTAATTGGTTCTAAATGACATAAATGATACAACAACAATAGTTTTCTAAAATATATGTATTTATTTAATGAAAATATGGTTTAGAAAGCAAAAATAATTACAAACTAATCATTTAGTTTCGATTGGATGGTTTCAGGAAGAAACTAAGCAAATTTTCTTTTCTAAAGTCCATACTACTATAGCAGCGGATCTGAGCTCAAGAGGAGTCGGTTGAAAATATCTCTGTTACATGATTCCCTTGAAAAATCTTGCCGATATGTCCTAAAATGTTTGTTACGCGCTGCTGCCTCCTCAGAAAGTTGACCGATAGGTAGCAATGCGTGTTTTATTATGATTGCTCCGTGAATCAATATTTTATGCATAGTCGGTGTCATCGGATGCCAAGGGTACAATTCGAAATATAAACATCTATCATTGTATCCGCTTGAAATGGTTTCCAGTATTACTTTCAACCTATAAATTAAGTCGTAACTGATGCCTGTAATATCTGAACCTAATTTCGGATACTCTAAAAATCTCCTACTCGTGTTGCCAAAATTTGTTTTTGGCATATCCTAACAAACCAGTTTCTTTGCGAAACCTGGCTTGTATTTCCATTTTCCTCTGTTTTTTCCTTGTTTGTCCTCTACAGTTTTCCTTTCCCTGTATTTCTTTACGCAATTTGTATGCCAAGTGCAGAATGTCTCGAAAAGTCTTATCCTGGCATGTAAAATCGACAACCCGAATTTAATAGATTTTTTCTTTATTTTCCAGTTGATTGAAGTCTTTTGAAGTCGCACCACAGATGTAGCAACGATTTGTTGATGTTGTGCCAGTTGCTGCGTTGCAGACCTTTCCGTCCACCATTGTCAATATAAAGCAATGTTTGACGAAAAACTTTTTCCGCCAATATCAACTTCAGTTGCGGTTAGAAATTTTATACAATTTTGGATGTATTTAATTTCTTCATTTGTGATGTCAGTAGTTTCTTTCACGAAACGGAATCTAATTGGTCGGCAGAATCGTGGAGAGAGGGTGTAGGATTTTCCCACAGTACTTTTTGGTTTCTTTTCCGTAAACTAATCACACAGTACAAAGCAGCTTTGAAAAATATTTGCATCTGAATCATCTTCGTTGTCAAATTTTTGCTTGAACTGTGATTGCTGCGATCATCGCATCCCCATTTACATATAATTTTAGTGTATCTCTTTCTCGTTCTTCTACTGTTGATATGACCTCTTCCAGGAATTCTGATAAACGTTTCACGGTAATATCGACCAAAGGTTGCAATTGGCTTTCAGCGCAGGTACTCGTCACTGTGCGCACGCTTCTGGGGGTGGATAACACTCTTTTACCTGCTGTATTAGACTATAACACGGGAAGAACTTCTTATTAGTATTTCGAATTATTTCATATTGTCTACGTGTTAAATCAGCATCTATAAACATTTTCAATGCTTGTATTGGCGTCAGACGCGAAGAGTCTTCACTTTTAGAAGTTGCATATGCTCTTCTATATTTTGTTGCACGTGTTGGGGTGCCTCGTCATATCTTTTAGTAATGCGGAAGCATCCCGTTTTCCAGATTTACTCAACTCAACTTGTGCTGCCTGAACAATAACTCCGGCTTCAAAAGTAGAGCAAAGCTACTCTGTTTTCCTCCTTTACTCCTTTCACTGGACTCTCCAAACGGTTTTTGAGGTCGACCTGGCAATTTTGCAAAGCCACGGGAATTTCAAATGTTCCTTCTAACCACGGTGATGATTTTCAAAAATCTCTTCCTTACGATGGGCTTTTTGTCCATCTCTGTTTCATTTCTGATTTGAAATGTGCGAAACTGAATTTAAACGTTTTCGATTGTTCTTCAGTGAAGTCCTCAAGCGACAACAGTTGGTCTTTTTAAAATCCAGTTTTTCGTCAAAAGGTGGTTTCCTTTCCTTCCTCAGAAGGTCGAATAGATGTCTACGGGTCACTATCCGTACTCCCGAAGTACCCAATCCGCCTGAAACATTCAAAATGTTGCTTTCAAATTCATTAAACTTCATTCACATATTCAGAATTTTTCGTGGGAAAAAAGTAAAAGTACTGAGATTTTCCAAATCGCTGATTTTCGCAGGTTAATTTTTTGATTCCGTACTACTCAAAACTCGAAGTTGTAATATTAATAAAAGGAATGCCGGATCTACCCGATACTATAACTTATGGCTTGATAAGTATGCACTTCGTTGGAAAATGAGTCTTTTAAAAATATTACTTTTAAACGTCAAAAGTATACATTTATAGAATAAAATGAAAAAATATAATACAATAAAATAGGTTAATTACCTGTAGAATCAGAATCCATCACTTTTCCGAACAAGATTAAGGTAAAAAATAATTATTCACTATAAAAGCGTTTCACAAAATCACTCAGAAAAAATACGTATGGTAGATTTCGATGATTGAATTGCAAATGACGCCGACAGAGCAGGCGGCGTGCGAGGGAGAAGGATGGGAGGTGCTGCATATTGTTCACTGGAATGTCCCCTAACTCAGGTACTTGATTTTAGTTGGGTTTTCCCAAATTAGTTAGATTGACTTTTGGCCGCGTAGATTCCTTAAATATCCCTCTGTGCGTCGTTTTGGCATATATTAGGTTACTTAAATAAATGTCAGTTTCAAATCAAAACGAGCAACCAATCAGCTTTTTGCAACTACATTCAGTCAATTGGGTATATATACCGTTACTAGTAACGAAATGATTTTCTACAGACGTTTAGATATGAAAAATTTTCTCTAGTGGTTTATGACTAAAAAATGTAAAGTTTTCATATGGTCGTGGAAAAAAAAAACTTTAGTGCCGAGCTACATATTATATTTTTTTCCAAAATCCCAAAATTTGAACCAAATCGGACAATTTTGTAACGTTCTTTAAGGAGCAAATGTAATTAGCGCGATTTTAAAATTGACACATCTCTACCGGCAAAAATGTGCACTTAAAAATTATTGCATAAAGAATTACTTCAGTGCCGATTTAATTTACTTTAGTGAGGATTTCGGAAAAAATATTTTCTTTTTTCCAAATGCAGCACAAAATATTTTGTATGCTACTCTTGTGAAAACGATCCATTCAGCGCTCGATTGCGTGTCGCGCTGTACTATTATTCGTAATGCAGATCTTTTTCAACACATGTATCATAAATAACTATTTTGTATCGAGCAAATAGTAATATTAGCAATCATTTTACATTAATGTCAAATTTTGATGTATGTAGCTACCATGATAAAAAGTGTAGACTGCTAGAAATTGAGGTTTTCAGTTGTAATCATTAACATAATGGATACATGGCACTATACATTTTTAATAACTTTGCATAGGTTTTTCAAGTTTACTTCTTGTTTTCATTTAAAAAACAATGGTTTTAACAACTAAAATTATATTTGAATTACGATGTTATTAATTCAATCAATCCTATGCAGTAACTACATTGACTTCAAGTCAAGCTTGAAATGATGATATAAAATGATCATTTAGAGAAATTTCAATAAATATGGAGGTTTGTTATGCAGGAGGACTTTTATTGGAATTTCACTTTTCAATAAATTGAATTCAAATCAACAATCTTATAGTTTTCAATAATTGGTATGCTGTAAGAACAAAATTGAAATATTTCGAAATTAAGATTGAAAAGAAATCAATATTTGCATGTATTGAAAAATGATGCGCGTTAGTGATGTCAAGAATGTGTTTTAACCTTAAAGTTTCATTTTGACATCTTTCTACTACTCCGTGCTATCTTTACTGTAGATTTTAATTCGCGTAAATAGTAGGTACCTACACATTTAGCTAAAAATGGATTTAGTTTTACTTGTGGAACTTGTTGAAAATCAAATTCAAAGGTAAGTATATACACCATATTAAATTATACTGTAGATATACTTATTAACTTATTAATCACTATTAATTTCTAAAGGGGTATCAAAGTTATCACGAAAAATGTTGACGTAACTATTTTAATAATTATTGAGTAGCTTACAAGAGCCATTTGACCTTCTATAGTTCATAATCCTCGATCTAAATATTAAAAATTATAGATAGGTACATTTTTGTAGGCGTAACTTAAATATTCATCGTCGCCAATTACGAGATAACAGTGACCCTTTAACTATACCTGAAAATACTTTCAAAGGTTTATTTCGAGTATCAAGAGAGTTGGCTCACTGGATATTTAATCAAGTTCTGCCATACATGAGAGAATCTGAGCGCACAACTGCTATTCCTAAAAACTTGAGAGTAATTTGAATATAACACAGTACAAACACTTTTAAGTTATTTTAATATTGTAGTTCTTTACTGCATTGCATTTTTAAGTCAAGGCTCATATCAGAAAGGTGTAGGACAAGACTGTCTTACAAGTATGCATCAAAGTTCTGTTAGCAGATGTCTGTCGGAAGTGACAGATCTTATGGTGGAGAGATTGGGACATATCATTCGATTCCCCGAAACTGAAGCGCAGAAAATAAACGAAAACAGCAGTATGTTTGGCCTTTTAAATTTAAATATTTAATAAAGAGCACCTCGCTCGTGTTATTTGAGATTTTAAATCAATACAACATTAATAAACATCCCATTTTGAAAATTATTAAAACTTACGTTTTGCTGTTTATGCTGACAGATTTTTAGAATAACCGAACTGATTCTCTGCCAGGTTAAGCAGCAGAGAATCAGTCCAGCTATTCTGAAGAAACTCTCAGTATTAATAGCGAAACGTCGAACGCAGTTATCCCCTGTATACCTACACTTAATTTTAGGTTTATGGAAATTGGTGGATTTCCTGGTATAATAGGGTGTATAGATTGTACACACATTGCAATAGTAGCCCCAAAACAGAAGATCCAGAAATGCCTGGCGTCATATTTTATTGCAGGAAACAATATTATAGCTTAAATGTTCAGATTGTAAGTAGGCATGTTCATATCATAAATCTAGTTTTTATTTATACATATTCTAAGATGTAATACACACTTTACTTTGTGGTTCTTTCATTTTTATTTCCAGGTTTGTAATGCCAAGTTACAAATTTTAAATATTAACGCCAGATTTCCAGGATCAGTACATGATTCTGGAATCTGGCAAGCATCATTGGTGAGAAGGCATTTGGCTAATGCATTTGCAGAACATAGACAACAGATGACTTATTTATTAGGTAATTTTATACTTTATTCTTTACTATATGTTAATTCATTATTTGTATTGTAGGAGATTCAGGCTACCCTTTAGAGCCTTGGCTACTTACACCAATAGCTAATCCAGCGACAAATAATGAAAGGGAGTACAATCGTCGTCATAAAGTCATTAGAAATGTGATAGAGAGAACGAATGGTGTACTTAAACAACGATTTAGATGCTTGTTGAAACATAGAACGTTACATTATTCTCCCGAGCGAGCAGCTAAGATAATTTATTCTGCTGCTATAATGCATAATCTCTGCATTGCAAGAAATGAAAATTTAGGTATAGCTAATTTTAGGTTCGTTATTTTTACGACCATTAGTAAAAAATATTTCAGAAGGTGGTAACGAAGCAGATGTAAATGATAATGAAGTAGATGGCAATAATGAAAATGTGGATGAAGATTTCGGTCTAGGAGAAAGAAATGTTTTACAACACGGTCGTTTTGTGAGAAACAGAGTAGTGCAAAATTATTGTTGAATTATTTTAAAATAAACATGGTTTATTTTTTTAACACCTTTATTTTAACTTATAATACCTTTGTTAAATTTATAATAGAGTCGTTTAGAGCTTGGAGGCTTCTTAGTATGAGACATAAACTATTGTTTAGGTCCTTACTTTTTTAATTAGTTCGTTAAAATCTATAGAAGCTAAAAAAAATCATGTACAAAAATGATATCAATAAAATAAATCATACTCAAACGTTTTCCATGCCTGGGAGGCTTTCTTACGACCAATCTAGGACGATTTTTATTTATTTTATTTTTAAGAATCCCAATTCAATAATTTTTGGGTGGCCGTAAATAAGAATTTTGCTTAACACCTCCAGCAATTTTCTTTCTAAATTGTCCAGGATCTCTATGATAGGAATTCCACCTCCAGTAAGCTCTCTCTCGAGGTAGATGCGTCTGGCTTTGGCTTTTACTCTCGACTCCCATTCGCCGAAAATCTATTAAATTGATATAATCTTAAACAATAACATACATAACTCTTTTTATATACCCTCTTCCAATTCAAAGTCGATCGTTTCGGAACATTTGTCCCACTATTCAGTTCATCACATAATTCCACAAATGCTTCTTCGTAATTGGAATGACGGCATCTTTTAAAATGAATATACATTTCGTACTGACTTGATGTAGTTTTTAGTTTTTGATAGCTATGAAAACGGAAAATGAAATATAATTCAGTAACATGCATGTTAATAAACTAGATTAAAAACCGAAATAATTAATATTTACTGATATTTACAATTTGTACAAAAGTTAATAATTTTCTTTAAAATCACATTGAAACTAAAACAGCATTTACTATTCTCTTATCAATGTGTATAAATAAAAACAACTGGCAGCATCAATGACTTTATTAAAATGTACATATAATAAACAAAATTATGTTGGCTTCAACGCCAATGAAACAGCAACATTATTTATCGCATCAGCCACCGACTGTATAGCTGTTGCTATATTTTGCAGGCTTCGATTGGTTGCTTCCATATGATCACTCAATAATACTAAAAATGTGGAAACTACAGAAGCTGCTTTTATATTCAATAATCTAAGTAGTTGAACCCCTGCTTATGGTACAATATACTTACAATGTGCCAACTTTGGCTTTTGCTTTTTTTGGTTGTGTTGCTCGATCACTTTCATTTTCTACTTCTTCCTCCGGACCATCTTTGCCTTCATGCTCATCTATAGATTGAGTATTACAAACTGCAGTCTCGGTGAGAAACTGATCCTGCTCCTGGAGAGGATCCTCCTTATTATTATCGTTTACTAAAATCACCAATATATTAATTTAAACCATGTACAATTAATAATATTACCATCGGATGCCATTCCCAATTCTGGGACTGAAGTAATACCAGAGCATGACGCATATAACCCCAGTATGTCTGCACATCTTTTTTCAGTAGCATTTAATTGCTTAGCATCTCTAATTTTAGCCTTCACGTGAGATTTCATCTCAACGAATGCCTGAAAAAATACATTAATATATTTATCATTGAACTTTTTACAGCACCTTTTTCCACGCATCAGGAGTCTTTTCAATTGCTCCTACAGCATTCAACACTAGGCTTATTTGCTCCCATGCTTCCTTTTTTTCATCAGGAGTTCCCTTTCCCCATCTCAGACAGCTAGACTTAGCAACCTCATCAATAAGCAGCTGATATTGCTGCTGGGATGCTTTTTTTGGAGGCATCTAAATGTAAAAGTTAGTATTTCCATTGCCCTTGTATAAGGAAAATTATTAGTTGTCGTTCTTAGTTTTTTTATTAAAACTCTCAGTTAAATCGTTAACTTATAAAATTTTATAAAAACAAACGTTTCACCTTTCTTGAACGATTTTTTCAAATCAATTCTTAAAAATTAAGATGAAATAATTTTGAATGTATTGACCTCATGTATTGTGGTTTAAATAAATGTTTTCAAGTTTTAATAAAAATAACTAAAAATTTCACCCTTAGATAAATATTTTACAAAATATTGCAGTAAATTTACCATACATTAAAAGTTAAAAATATAATACTTACTTTTGAGTATTTGCATAAATAAAGGTAAGGTTATGTATGATGTAGGAAATGAAGTTAGAAGTTTTATGAAAACGCCATGTTGCCAAATGGAAACTTGACATTAATTTCAATATTTTTATATTTCAATAATCTCAAATCAAGTGTACATACAGCATACTAATTTTTGTCAATATTGAATTTGAAATTAAAACTGATTGAAATTATTTCAACATTGACAATAAAGTCAATGTGATTACTGCATAAGGCTGAATGTCTGTGAATGCCGGTGTTTTTTTGTAATTTATCCCGAATTGAAGAGGTAAGAATAGCTTCCTTGATGATTGCTTGCACATTTATATCATTTTATTTTTTTAAGTTGTATGAAGAAAAAAATGTGTCGTTCATGAATCCATCAAAAATATACACGGTTTACATTTAAAAGAAAAAAATAAGACTATCGTAATGTTAACAGAATTATGCCAATATAATTCCAAACTTTATATAGCTCATAAAAATGTGGTTTAACAAGCCATTTAAAAAATATATTATATATGTGCATGGTGACGTGTTTATGACAGAACCCACTCAGTGAACTTGCAGCGCCGCAGCGGCTAACCTGAACGAATTTTTAAATGTCAATGTTTGAAGCGCTTTGCTAAAGCAATCCGTTATTGATCACGTATAATTATTTGACGCTGTAAGTGCAGGCTGTAATCAAGGGCTGATTCAACAGAAAATGAGAGTATAAATTTGGAGGGCAAAACCTGTGAGGTTTGCCACCTAATGACGGATCGAAAAGAAACGCATTGAGACAGATGAATGTTGTTGCTTTATTAGTGTACACTATTTCTTTAGCTACCGGTGCAGAAAAGCGAGTAAAGTTAGCGCTTTGTAGTTTTTTCTCCCTGAATGCGCCCATTTTAAGTAAAACATTGCAACAGAAACTAAATCAATCTTTAATTTCCAATCGGTTGCTGCAAATGTAATAAAATAACAATACTAAATATTATGTTATTACACGTTTATTAGATAGATAGATAGATAGATATATTTATTAGTTTGTCTAAAATTTTACATTTTACAAAACGGTACGGTTATTTTATAAAACTTAAAACAACCTAAACAAACTCCCTAAAACTAATATTCAAGCTCCCTTTAAATCACCCCACACCAAAAAACTTAAAATGCCCTTCTTCCACATAAAAATTTTTCTCCTTTCTACTACACCCTCATCCATTCCTCTCATTCCCCTTCTTCTCCTAATATTACTTATCTTTTTCTTTCTTCTCTTCTGATTTCTCCACACTCTTCCATCAAATGCTGCAAGTCCTCCCCGCACATTCTGACCTTTCTTTCTCCATCTTGTAGCCAATACCTGTTTACATTTTCTTCATTCCCACATCTAAATCTCGCTATATCATCATTTTCGTCTTTAAACTTTTGTTTCCTGTATATATATTTTGGTACCTCTCGGTCATAAATCTTTCCATATCCTTCGTTATATCTTCCTTCCCTTATTTTGTTCTTCTTTCTTGATTTGCGTATCTTTATCCTTCTCACTATATAATAGTCTTCTATACTTATGCCTACCGCTCTTCTTCTTTTTACTTCTTCTATGAGCATATCCTAGTTTTTCGTAATATAATCTTCTTATTTCTTGTCCTAACTTTTTATTCTCTGTTTCTTCACTTCTTTCCAACATTCCTTTAGAATTGTATTTGCTCCCTTTTCTTTAACTCTTCTTCATACCTCATTGCTATCTTACCAGCTTGTACTCGTATCTTCTCTATTTTTATTTCTCCCCAACTATATATAGAGGTGTTTTCTTTTCTATCCCCAACGTCACACCTCCAATACTTCTTCTTCACTTTTCCAATTTTCCCCACACCTTCCATCACACCTCCGATCACATACATCACTAACACTCCTCACTAATTTCACAGAAAAAAAGCCATTTCTATTTTGCATATTAGCCCCAAACACTATCTCTCCTATTCCTCAAACCTGCCCCAACTTTTATTACTTTTTTTACTAATTCCCTTATATGCCCCTCATCTTTTGATATTATATTTTATAGTATATCCTAGATATTTCCATTCATTCACTATTTCTATCACTTTTCTCCCATTTTCACTTTTTCTTTTCTCTTTTCCTTCTTCCTTGTTTTTTTAAACACTTACTTTCATTTTCCAATATTCACCTTCATTCCCTTTCCTTCTATATACTTCTTCCAATACTTTATTTATGACGTCATTTCTTTTCATACTTGCCACACACACGAGAATCGTACGCATATGCCAGAACCCATACTTTCTTCCACCAATTACCCACCACCCCTTTTTGTTATAATTTTCATTAACTCTTTCATATCGGTGGTCATGTATAGTGCGAATAAGCTCGGGCATACCTGGACATCCTTGTTTAAATCCCTTAATCGGTCCAAAAGCATTCTCAACTTTTCCTTCTGTTCTTGTATGACACTTTGTTTCATTATACCTAGGTAGGGTTTTGAAAACAGAAACAGATACGTTTTGGGCCCTTTAGCTATTTTTTCAAAAAACCCTCGGACAAGTCAATTTTATTTTCGAGGGGGACAATTGACTAGACTGTTTGACATTTGTCCAGATTCATCCCTAGGCAGGGCGTAATGTGCCCTAAAAATTTTTAAATAGCACCAGGGGGTCCAAGTGGCATATCATTTCAATGCATTGAAACAAAACCTTAGAAACGTCATAATTTGAATACTAATCGTTCAAATTTAAAATAAATAATATGCCGTTATAAAGATAATTCGATGGGCATTAAAATGATATGTCACTCCATAAATGAGGGTACCTGTGTCGAGGGTTTTTAAAAGCTAAAACCCAAAACGTATCTGCTTTTTCATAAACCCACCAATCTCTTCTTCAGTGTTCTATCAGATCTTCTGTTATCCCATTTCTCTTAGCCCCTTTCCATAGTTCTTTTTGTATTTATTTTTCGATATGTTTTTCTACTGCTTCTTCCATTTTTTCTTGTGTCTTTGATTTCCTCTTCTATCCCTTTCTTTGCTTCTTGGTCGTATTCATGTTGTTTATATTGTGTATTTTCCTTTGTCCATACTATCCATTTTTCCCTTAGTTTTTCTTCCTCTTTTACTTCTCTTTCGTTAAAAAAGAAAACTTCTATTGGTGGATGATCTGATTCTTCTTCTTCTCTATTTTAATTTTGTCTATTTTCACAACTTTCTTCGTTCCCTATCACATAATCTATTACCGATTCTCCTCTTTCACTTATGTATATACTCCCTTTCTCCCTTCTTCCATATTTCCATTTAGAATTGTCCATCCTTCTCCTCACATTTCCAATAGTATTCTCCCTTATCCATTTATTTTTTATCCATTGACCTCTCCTTTTTCCTCCTCCATTTACCATCATCCCTCCCTCTTCTCCTAGTCTTGCGTTAAATCCACCTAATATTATTTTTCACTTCTTCTTCTTTCAGTACTTCTTCGATATTATTTCTGGTTTCTTTCATCTCTTTTCCATATACTGTGCACTACGTAATTTCTCCTTCGTTTGTTGTCATAAGCCTTTTAACAATTCCTTGCACTTGTTTCTCTTCATTCTCTTCTTTACTCTTCCAATCCTTTTACTTTCTAACCAGGTCTTTACAAACCCCACCATTTAAAACCTAAATAGTTCAAAAATCTTGTCCTTTGTTTTTATTCCAGCACATTCCAAAATACTATGTTACTCTGTTGGTTTACTGCTCTATGTTCACACTTTTCCCCCCACTTTGTTTCTTTCTATAGGCTTTAGTTTTTATTATTTTCCCTCTCCCTCTTCACCACCGCTTTCTAGTTTTTAAAGACCACTTTTAGTTTTCCTTCTTTCTATCCACCTTCTCTCGCACATGCTGCAACAACAAAATCCTTAGAAATTGGCGGCCGGTAAAGTGTCGCTGTCTACGTTCCATTTAAAACTACCCCTTCTTCCGATTATGCACACGATAAGAAAAATTCAAAGACACCCTCGCATTCCCAACCCGCGAATGCAACAGAAACTATTCGACTGGTATTGGAAGACTTAACAGCGTTCTCTAAGTACGTAAGCTTAATTAAATAAATACCAACATTTATTTTAATGTAATTTCTCTTCCCTTCGTAAAACGTATTTCTTCGCCTGAGTTAAAAAAAAAAAAATGATGAAACTAAGCTGAGTGGCCTCAGACGACAGTTTTACAATAAAATAATACTTTTCACAATAACTACTAATGTGACTGCACATTCACTGCAAACATAAAAAGACAACGTAATTCATCTTAACGTGATTCGTAAACTCATTAATACTATCTTTATTTAGGATATTATTTCCCAATAAGCTATAAATAAAACCTTCTCATTAGCAGTGGAGGCAGGATGATGGAGTTCAGATGAAACACCGTTGAAAGTACCAACATGTTTCCACTGATCCAGTTCAAATTCGGCCTTTATCGGAGAAATTAAAAAAAATTATGATTTCGTCACAACTTCGGTAGTTAGCTACCTCTTTTTCGGTCCACGGCTTAATAATAATTATAATTAACAATTAAAGCGCTCTAGATAAAATAACTTAGATATACGCGAGAACTTGGTACTGAACAACAAAAATTGTGTATTTTCATTGTCAGAATTACATTTTGTATTATTACTGAGCGGCAGATATTGATATAATATTACATTAAAACGTACCGTAACATTACATTGTAAATTTTATGCAATGTTACATTAGTATTACTTTGTTTAGCGAAAATTAGTCGGTAAAATCGAAAAGAGCATCGTAAATATGTTGTTTCTCGACTTCTCATACAAATCCTATTGTTCGTTAAAACAAAAACGTCTTCCGGGATTGACAGTGTCGAAATGGTAACGGTAGTTGCCAACGTTTCGTCACCAATCGTAAGGGAACATCGTCAGGGCGAGACTTCTTTCAGTATAGAATCTGGTTTGTTGACAAGTTGATTACCTGACCTTTAGTAGTCTACCTTGAAAACGCAATGTTGGCGAAACGTTGGCAAGTACGGTTACCAAAATGATCAAATCCAATCCCGTAAGACGTTTTGTTTTTTTAACAAGACTACCGGCGGTAAATATACAGCAAAGGGGACCCACCTCCGATCGCCTTCTAAATAGGTGCGTTGGACGCGGCTTCCGATGCGGAACAACTTTCCCTCTGACATAATTGGGGTCACGTCGGTAAAAAAAGATATTCACCATTAAAGATGTGACAAATATTGTAATTTGAATAGCATGACACTTTGTACATTCGATGTCTTTGCCATATTGTCAAGGACACCCTCCCATAACTTGCAAGTAATTTTACTCGGGGTCATTGTTTCTTAAAAAGTTATTAACAAATGAAGGTGGTGATAACAGCCGTACAATGGAATCTCAATTGTACCACACCGTGTACATTCGAGACGTCTTCTATTATGAGAACACTTACTCTATCTCCAACACTTGTTTAGAGACGTTTACAGGTTGTTGCTGTTATTCTTACTTCATTTAGATTCTACGTTTAGAGAGCGTAGTAGACCTTAACTAATACATTAACTTTATTCGTTAATAACTTTTAACAAACAATGACCCCCGATAAAGTACTTGTAAGTTGCCGGGGAGGGTATCCTTGACAATATATGAAATTAAAGTCATCGGAGGTAGGTCCCTTTGCTGTATGAACGGGGGTGAACGGTGTTGGTTGGTAGGTTACAGTTATTACAATTTTCTTCTAAAAAAATTACATGTTTGCATGTGGTTTGAGGTAAACGGTGTTGGTTGGGAGGTGCGATCGGGGTAAATATACAGCAACACATCTTTAATGGTGAATATCTTTTTTACCGACGTGACCCCAATTATGTCAGAGGGAAAGTTGTTCCGCATCGGAAGCCGCGTCCAACCACCTATTTAGAAGGGGATCGGAGGTCCCCTTTGCTGTATATTTACCACTCCGGCTGTTTGTTTAACGAATCATAATTTGCAGTTTTTATAAATCGTTTACAGGTAAATTAAATTATTTTTTTTTTAATAATAGGGGTTGATTTTTAAGGGTTAAAAGTTGAAAAACCAACTTAAGAATATTTTAAACAGTAAAAACTTCATAAATTATTAATTTCTTTTAGGGTATATCATAATTTTTTTATTAGGTAAGCCTATGGGGTTAATTTTTAAAGGTTGAAATATTTTGGATTAATATCAGAACATTGGTTTCAAGAAACATAAATTGAATTTTGTGTTATTTTTATTTTTAACGTAAAACATTTGCAATTAAATACTTAGTTTTTTTTCATTCGAACAATAGTTGTCAAGAAATTATTTATTTCCTTGAACATTTTAAACTTATATGTTGCCACACAATTCAATTAGTAAGATTACTTTAATGGAAACTGGTGTCAATTTACAATTTAATTTCCAGATGCGCAATAGAAAATATGATTGGTAGAAAAATAAAAGAAGTGGTCTATTTTATAGTACATTACCGTAGAGCGTAGATATCTGATTAGCGGTTTCGAATAGCTAGTGGTAAACTAAAAGTTATACTGTACCTACGTTAAAACGTAGGTTCAATTTAAAAGTACATGCGTGTGAATTGGACCGGTATGCTCGAGGTTTACTAATATAATCCGATATCGGAATTATCTCATAATTTATGCCATATAAATGCCTAAGTGTCTTGCCTAAGGCGTAAATGTGTCTTCTACATACCGATTTGTAAATTTTGTCAAATAAAAAGATTTTTTAAACACCGTTTACCATTTGTTGTTGGTTGGTAACTTCTTGGGTAGCCCCTTGACTGAATGCCCAATTACGAGCAACTAAACCTGTTTAAAAATCACATGATGGTGAAATACACTAGGTAACATAGTCCTTGTATAAGTTTTAGAATTACTATAATAATATAAACATAATTATGTTCTATGAATAATAAAACGTGAAATAAAATGCAAAAACATAATTACATTTTAAACATTTAATAGTATGCAAATAATTACAATTGTTAAATTTAGATTTTCACAAGCAAAACGTGATTATAAGCACTAACTAACGCCGTTTGTTTATCTATGACACCAAAAATTGTAGTTTTAAGTTAATTGTGTCGATTGTTGTTACTATAAGTGTTACGACATCTAGTGTCGACGTACGAAAATGTATTTCAATTAAGGCAACTTTGTCCCAGATGTGTTATCAGTTACATAAGTCGATCCTTCAATTATTATAGCCAACTATGTATTGGCAAAAACAACAGTATCGAATCGCCTGCTGTAAGTTCGCAAGAGGTTGTACAATACCAAACAAATACCGTGAATCACTCGACAGCTGTTTCGTCATCTTGGGACTCTTCAGGAGTGAGCGAACTCGAGAACTATTATACAAATGCGTCCTGTCGACGTCTTCAATTACATTTTGAGCATTATCTATTATCAGAGCACTATCAATGGACCCGTTTAGTGTGATGTCACAAACCAACCGCTCAATTCAAAATTCGGTACTTCGTAAGATTGTGGACAAAAAAGTGGGCCTTAAGTACAAGGACTTAATAGTTATATTAAAATAAGTCAATAAAAGGGGTTGGATTTTCAGTATACGCGCATAAATAGGAGAAATCGTTGCCATATTCACTAATTCTGAACCTTTATCTTTCATCTAGTACCAATATTACATTTCACGAGTTATTCGATGGTGCAAAAATATGCAGGTTGTTCCATTTAAAAAAATGAACTTTCGTTGACTACGTTTTTCTGAATCACCCTGTATATACGAAAATATTTTTGAAATGTGCAACTTTTAGTCTATTTGGGAACCCTGCTCACACTTTTTCGGACAAGTCATTTTGAATTTAAGATAGAAAACGCCTATGTCAACTTTTCCGTGAGACACACGGTATATTGATATCAATAAACATGATTGAAACTATGAAAAATGTCCTAAGCATGTTATTTAATAAACAAATAAATAAGATAATTTAACATTTAATTTCGAACAATCATTTATACATGTGTGCATTAGTCAACATGCGTACGCCTTTTAAAATTAACTACATTCTGTGTATCAAAATTAAAACCCTAGTTATTGACGTTTGGTACCGACTAAAGTTACTACCCTGATTGGCATTAACCTAATCTCTTAATGCGAGTTAAACAAGTTTACATTTTTTCAAACAGAGAACAAAATAAATTTTCTTAAAACTAATAGACGTTTTACTTAGAAAGATAGCAATAGGGTATCTGTAGCAGTGCGTCAACACTATTTCCATAAAAAATGTATTGCGCAGATATGTTTTTTAATTTAAAACTGTGAAGAAACCATTTGCAAACGTGATCGCATGTTAGATAATTCCCTAAATTATATAAATATGCTAAAGTTCTGGAGAAAACTTACACGATTGCTTCTAAAATAATATTTAAAAGTATAACAAACGCTAACTTCAGTTTACTGCAGTTCTTCGTTTGTGATTTCATTCATAAATACCTTGTCTCGCAAATTTTAAATATGTGGTGAAAACACATACATGCAAGTGTAATTTTAGTATAATTTATATTGGTGAACTATTTATCTATTTGTAATCGGGGATTCAACTTATACAGAATCGTCATTTTTCCTAAATTTCAAATTCACTCCCGTGATTTGTTACATTAAAATATATTGAAGTATTACTCGCGCCAAACCATAATGCCACTTCTCTATTTGATGACGTCTATAAAGTGACAAGGACTAACTAAGTAAAACGTCTATACAGCTGTGTCACTGACCTTCGTATTATGGTGTGTTTTTTGTTAAAATTCGCTGAGATAAGTATCACACTACACTTATTTAATTCACTTTTAATACGAAGTTTCACTTGCAGCTATCATTACTTGTCTTTACGTGTAGTTTTCTTTTTTATTTCATAATTTTTAGCGATGACACTGATATTAACACATACTTAATGGTAACGGGATTGTTTGCTGCAATACATGTTTATCGCCTACAATATTTATTTTTCAACATGAGGAGCGATATGCCTTCCAGGCCGGTAAATATAGAATTCTCTGAAAATTTCGCGTTGCCTACATTTATAACGCTCAAAAAATTAAATGTTTCGAAGTTAAGTAAAACATTAGCATCAAATTAAAGTTTGCAAAATTCTATGCAGAAAATGTTTATATGTTTATAATGTTTCGCTGAACGAGTTCGATGTATACGTCACGCGGTGTGACGTCATAAGATGTCTTAATTTACCTTTCTTATGATTCATGGCCCTTGAAAATGTCTACAAATTGTTATCTAGTAGATTCTTATACTAATTTAATTGTTTGTTTAGGTACATATTTTCATCAGAAAACGAAGTTTTCCACAGTTTTCCTTGGAAGAAAATAAATGTTTTGGACACAGAAATACTCACTGAGTTCCAATTAAGTTTTCCTTTGGTATGGGGCTGCTCGTTTTATAGCATACACTAAAGGTCCTCTAACGGAAACGTTCACGGCTACAAAGTATTCTTAAAAATAAACTTAAAACTATACAAAAATGAACAATATTTATTTCCGAAGGACAAATCTATTCAAACAATCAAGACAGTTATCAAAAACCAAATTAATAGCGAAGATGAAATTTGTGTGCGATATGTTATGAATCGACAGATGCGAAACCGTCTCAATATTTATTCGTTGCAATATACAATCTGGTCATATAACATTTAAATATTGGAGTGATGGAAAATCATCAGGATATCATCCATTCGGATTACGTACACTGATTTCTAAATAAAGAACATAGATTATTGTTCATGCTGGTTGAGAAATGGGTTTCATTACAATAAATTGCTCGATTATTTTTATATCGGCAATTATCATATACATCAACTTTATGAGTTATTCATAAAAGAAAATACATCACGTATAAATTTGATCAGCTTGTTAGGAAAGAGTGTTCATAATGCTGCCTCCGTACCAGTCCGATTAAAATACAATCATTACACAATAAAAAACATTGTAGTAGTGAAAAGCGATGTTGCAAAAAATAATAGGACGATTAAACTCAAAGTTACAATCCAAAACAAAATTTCTTTACTTACTATTACTTATAAAAGTTGCATAATATTTTTATCTTACACCAGCAGTTTTGATGCATTTTAGTCACTAATTTTAGTGAATAAAAATAGACTATTATTCACTTGTGACTAAAATGTTAAAAAGGGTAAATATTTCTGTGTTTATGTAAATAACCTTGACAACGATGATAAAATTATAAATTACATGAAAATTTTGCTTTTTCGCAAAAAGTAACTTCAATCCGTTACAAGTTGCAAAAACTGCTGGTGTAAGATAAAACGTCGTATATCATACTCGAGAAAAATGCCATTATAAAGCTCGTGAGAATTATAATGATGCATTTCTCTGACTTACAATATAATGTACTATTATTTTTCACTTTACTATAATTGAATGATAAATCCTTAGGATACGAGATATATAAACATTTCCATAACAACCGGGGCATAATGAGAGGGCGTAATTAATTCATTACGCCCTCAAAAAATTGTTTGATCTTAAATGATGATCTATTAAATAATCAAATTTATTTTACAAAATAGAATTTGTAATCCATACAAAAAATTAAGTATTCTTTTTCATATTTTGCTTTCGATTTAACGGGTAGCAAACTTTCCGTAACTTTTTGAGCATTTTCTTATACACATTCTGATAGGGCATTCATTATAAAGTCTGTATACTATTGGCGCGGAGTAATAAATCATAATTGCTTGAAATAATTCTTTATTTTCTTGTGAAAGCGGTACTTCTACGGTTAAGTAAAACCAATAAATTCTAACCAAAATACGATCATTGTGCCGCTCTTGCAGCATATCGACCCATCTAGGGTCTGAGAACAATAGGTTAATCTGTGTAAACACGTTGCCATCAGCCCAGGTACTGACGAAACGAGAATCATAGCCGTAGATGTGGGTATTATACCAAGATACAAAAATAATGGTATATAATACGTAAGAAGTAAAATTTGTAATGTGATCTACTATACAAATAAAATAAATAACATATAACCACATAATAATTCATATCAAAATAGATTTTACTATTATAATATATTTACCTACTAAAAATATGATTTTCCAAACGTATCAGGTATGTACCTACGCCACTGCAATACGGGAGATTCGATAATTCTGACAGGTTTATTACCCGCGCCAATAGTATACTGAGTATAATTGCAATTCAATGCCAAATATGACAATTAATACACAATTTGTTTTGTTCCATGGCTACCAGATGTTATAGGTATTTGCGTAGGTAAGCGGTGCACCCAAAGATGCCAATTCTATTTGTTTTTTAAATACAAAGTGTAAAATAAAATCTTGTATGCACCACGGCGTTACTGAATGATTACACTCCATATAGTAACGCACTTCTTGCATAAATAGCTATAATTCTATACTGAATAATTTGTCAATAAATCAAATTAAAATTAAAAAAAAATGTTTGTTAGGTTAATAATGAAGAGCGGAATTTAGTTAACATATACTACCTGTGTCCCAAAACTAGTCGGAATTGTTTTATAAATCAAAAATCTTTATTGATTCTTTTAATTCAATTTTGTCCCCTTCAAAATAGTCCCTGCCGATAGAATACACTTATGCCACCGCTTTTCCAGTCCTCGAAGCATACCAAAAGTATTCTTCCGGTATAGCCTTCAGAAAGCGCGCGCCGATTCACGTTGAATGTCTTCAATCGACTCAAAACGGTTTCCTCAGGTGGTATTTTGAGGTTTGAAAATAGCCAGAAGTCACACGGAGCCAAATCAGGTGAATAAGGTGTTTTTTCTATTTCGCGTCGTTTATAAAGCTATAACCGCACTCAAAGCGGTGCGTTAATAGAAATTCGAGTGCGTTTATAGCGCTGGTGTACTTATATTTTTAATGTTGGTAACACTAACACTGAATGTCAGAAATCTACGTAGTTTACCTAACCTTGATTTTTCTTGGTCGATTATTTATTAATAAATACAAGTAAACAAACAAAACGATTTACTTTAATTATGTGACGAAAATGTACAATTATTATAAATATTAATAGTTACATTGGGTTTTGCTGAGGGATTAATGTTAACACCGGCACCAGGTGAAAGATTATGGGTCGATACGATATTGTGCTGAAATTATTTATATTAGGAGCTGTGTGACAGTCGCTGGAAGCAGAGGAACATCCGGGCAAGTTAATATTGGTGGACTCTGATGAAAGCATTTGAGAAACTTGAAGTTTGTTTTTCAAAGACGCGTCAATATAACTTTCTGCAACCGCAGAGGATTTCCATCCCCGTGATGCTTAATTGTTAGTAAATCGCCCCCGATCTGCCAAGTGTGTGGCACTGGTTCTCCTAAAACAGTGCCCAGTGTAAAAGAAGTTCAGGGTTGGGCAATTTCAAGTATTTGGCGATATCCTTTGAAACTCTTCCCATGATGTTAATCCCAATTGGGCTGTTCACAGGGTGGGATGCTTTTATTTCACTTGAATGAACTTATGGCAACCCAATTATAAGAAATGCTTAGGTGTATAAACGCAATATCGTTAATTTCTGGTGGAATTTTAAATACTGTATAAATTTACATTCAAGTTTCATAATCTGACAGTTTGTATTGCCAACCTCAAAATTAAAAATATCGACATGAATTTTTATTTCAAAAATATATTTTATTTATTTTGTTAAAGAGGCGCAAAATAGAAAAAATATTATATGATACTCGTTTATAAGGCATTTTGTCGCACTTACTCTTTTGGGGCACTCCTCGCTGCGCTCGTCGTGCCCTAAACCCGTGCGTGCGCCAAAATATTCTTATAAAACTCGTATCATAATATACTATTGCGGAACGATATTGGTTGCACTTTTGGCGAAATTGTAGATATCTAACTCAAAAATCCGCAAAAATCCGTAAGAGGTAGATACCTACAACCGTATCATTAGAATGCTTATCAAATTCCACGTTCAACGGCACATAAAAAATTAGGTGGTGCCATTTGAAAAAATCAAGTTATCCATGAATTTAGGGAGTTCAATTTAAATAATTGATTACTCAAAACTTAGCAAGGTTAGAAAGGTAAACAACTAGCTTTAATTAGCACATGTAATGCATATTAAAGCTACGAAATCGCAGTTGGATAAATTCAGGATAACTGAGTTATTTAATTTTTCGAAACGTGAAATAATGCGAAAACCCTCCATTTTAGACACTATGTATAATGCATAAAGTCACATTAGAATTTCCCAAGAAATCCAAATTTATAATAAAAAATGGGTGGTTCCATTTTAAAAAAAAACATAACTTTGGTATGTCGCACATACATCCTGTATAAACAAAAATAATTTTAAAATGTGCAGCTCATTGATTTGCACAACTTTCATTGCGAAAGTTTTCTTCTAACCCCAATATTTTCCGAGATATCTACCTTCCTCGCACTAAATGGCCACCCTGTATGTATATTATTTTGCAGTTTTAGATTTATTGTCAAATTTTAAAGGTGATTTAGGAAGGTTGTATAATTAATTATTCTATGCAGTTTTTATTATTATTTATTATACCAGTTTGCAATTATTTAGTACGAGAATGATTTTTTTCAGAAATCTCAAATAACCTGTTTACATTATATCTTGCATACAATAGTAGTAGCCAAAATCAAGTAGGAAAATAACACAAGTCAATATAAACTAAAATCTAACAAAAGAAATACATGTCACGGTAGGAATTCAATTAGGGACAGTATTAGCCCAGTATTTATTGAACATAATAATGAAAAAAATAATCGAAGAAGTCATAGAATTATGCATAGGCTATGAAATTGCAAACAGACCGCTAGAATTTTATGTTATGCAGATGATGCCACATTAATGACGGAAAGAGAAGATGGTTGCAAAGACACCTATTTAAATTCGAAAGAGCTGCCAAGAAATATAACATGATCATCATTGAAAAACCAAATCAATGACATTGAACTTTAAGCACTCAAATAACAAGTGACATAAACTTAGCAGAAAAAGTTGAATTAAACTGCACTAAAGCGTCAAGATATCTGGAAGCCTAAGTGATGTCGTGTGTAGAAGTAAATATATTGCGATCGATCGTATTTATTACGAGGCGGGTTCATAAACTAAGGGCCGTTTGGTCACAGAAAAAATATACTCATAAGAAACAAATTTTATTGTCATATTTAGTTAGGTACAAACTTACTTTACTTCCTACATAATCGCCGTTCACTTCTAAGCATTTTTCGTACCGCTGCACCAGCTTCTTTAACCCCTCTGCATCGAAGCTTGCCGCCCGAGAGTTGAACCGGCATTTTTGAGTCCCTCTTCGGTTGCAAAACGTTGTCCACCGAGCCACTGTTTAAAATGCAAAAGAGGAAGTAGTCGCTAGGTGCAAGGCCGGGACTGTACGGTGGAGTGGTCAAAAGTTCCCAACGAAAATCTTGAATTTTCTCCTTGGTTTTGGCAGCAGTGTGAGGATGTGATTTATCGTGGAAGAGGATTATGCCAGATGACAGTTTCCGTGGCGTCTGTTTTGGATCGCACGTCTCAATTTGTTGAGCGTTTCGCAGTACACGTCAGCTGTAATTGTTGTCCCATATTCTATGAAATCAACCAAAAGAACACTGTCTTTGTACCAAAAAACTGTAGCCATCAATTTTTGACTTGTGTACACAGCTTGCTTAAACTTTTTCGGTTTTGGTGAAGTTGAGTGTCGCCACTGCATCGATTGCTGTTTTGTTTCTGGGTTGCTGTAGGATACCCACGTTTCGTCCCCGTAACAATGCGAAAACAAATCATCTCCATCTTGTTGATAACGGACCAAAACTTTCGTCCACTAGACATTCTTTGCTCTTTGTGGTGGTCGGTGAGAATTTTGGTACCCACCTTGCACACAATTTGTGGTATGCGAGGTTTTCCGTGACAATATTGTAAACAGTAGTGCGTCCAAGTTGAGGAAATTTTTCAGCGATGCCACTAATCGCTAATCGACGATCAGATCGCAGTGTTTGGTCCACTTGTGAAACGATTTCATCGGTCTGGATACTGGGCCTAGCACTCCGCTCTTTGTCATGGACATTTGTTCGGCCATTTTTAAAATCACGGCACCATTGTCTAACCTTACCTTCGCTCATAACTGTAGGTCCATAAACCAGGCATAACTCCCGATGAATTTCAGCAGCCAACGATTCTTTTGCACATAAGAAACGAATCACATAAAGATCTTTTGCGTTAATCGTATTGTAATCGTAATTAATCGTAATAAACGGATTGATCAACTGACTGACTTCACAGATCAAACACGTTGTTACGGTAGTGTTTTTAGAAGTAGCATGTTATTTAGTTTTAATGGGAAAGGAACTCCTTTAATTATCTTATGTTTCTAGTATTTCAAACCATGTTGGCTTTCTATAGGAGTGTACGAAGCAGAAAGTCAGGTAAACACCATGTGTATTATTCCGACAACGTTTCGACTGACTGTGTTCAGTTTTTCAAGGCCTCTAATAGCTGGATGGTATATAAACTTGACTACTTCTATCGGGGAATCCAGTCAAACATTAGATATAACAATGAATATAAGTAATTATTACGTTAATTAATTAATTAAAAAATAAATAAGTATAAGAACAAAATGTGTTGAGTAGAGTTCGCTTCGTGGCTCTTTTAGTGTTAGAGCTCGTTTAGTACTGGAAGTAATGTGGTTTTCGATATGAAGTTTTGGTAGGGTAGATACCTAAATTTCGCGAGTTTGCGGGTTAAGTTTCTTCATATTTTGAGAAATATTGTAACGTTTCGTAAGGAATTTTAAGTAATGACCCTTTATCGTCTAAATTTGGTGGATTTTTCTACCAATTGGTTAATTGTAATTGAAAAGAAAAGAATTACGATTTGATGACAACTCAGAAAAGAACTATTTTAAGCATAGACGAGTTGTTCTCAGGGCATTCCTAAAAGTTTTATTGTTAATCAATTTTTCGATTTGGTGTAGTTCGTCCCTCCGCAACCTGTTCCAAGTGGAGTTCGTGTGTCAGCTTTCCTAAAGCCTGAAGTTCCCTGATAATAGGTATTTATAAAATTGAATTAACTTTCGTGTTAATTTTGAGTAACTTTATAAGCTTTAGTTACTATGTAAAATTATTGGATGCGACGTCAGTGCGTTCATTTACCTTTCCGTTTGATAAAAATCATTCTTCGTACGATACAGTGCGTTTAATGCATAGTAAGAGATACTTTCTTTAATTTATCTTTAATAACCTTAATTACATTTCAATTTCGTAAATCTGTAGTATTTGATTATGTAATTGAAATAATGTAGCGTAGGTAACAATTATTACATAGGCGTTTTATTGGTTAATTCAAATTTACGGTCCGTTCAAAATATATATGACTTTGCTTTCTTTTAGAATGTTTATTTAATAAAATCTTTTTTCATTAATGTTCATCATGTACGAATTTCGTTTGTATTCAATGCAATAAACTTTTATATTGTGTTGAAGTCTTTTATTTTTTATTGCTTTCGCGTATTTTTGTGTAAATGTTTTAGATTGAACGGTATCCCTTTTCAAGGGAAGTTCGTTAGAAAAAAACCTAGCAGCTCCTGGTAATCAAGGGCTAGAGTTGAAATTATCGTGACCTTGGTTGGCGCCCTCCCGATTTAGACAAAATGTGGAATGACTTATTGGTATATTAGCCGCATTGGAGTTTCAACAATTTTACGATGGCAAGTCTTCTGGCAACCCACCCCGCACCCCTGAGCTAGCGTGCAATTTCCTTATTTATGTTACGTCAATTAACTTTTTGTTAACCTCTTTTGACATGTAACAATGTCAAGCAACGAAGCAATTTTATTTGAAACATTGTTTCGTAAATATTTTAACATTCAAACATATAACATAAGCTGAAACCAAACAATTTGTAAAGTTCAACTTTCATTTTAAACAGAATTTCAGTCAGACAATGAAAGTTAAGTTGTTTAATATAAACCAATGAAACGTAATTTCATTTAACATTACATCAATTACTCATTAAACAATTTTTATTACGTCAGTATTTTTATCAAATAAATTTGCTAATAATAACTTTATTATGTGTATCACTTCTGATACACAATATGTGAATCGAGAAAACAAATTAAAAAATTATAATGCATTATCTTCTCACTAAATTTATTAAGCAAACCAATTATTTGATATAGAGTGTTATCAATTTTCCAATAA
Organism: Abscondita cerata; assembly: GCA_030710515.1. Taxonomy (NCBI): domain Eukaryota; kingdom Metazoa; phylum Arthropoda; class Insecta; order Coleoptera; family Lampyridae; genus Abscondita; species Abscondita cerata. Next base: position 27,417 of record JALBCR010000648.1, read on the forward strand.
AAAAGATAAGGTAGTTGGAATATGTGTAATAAAGTAATTGAAAATTACATTTAATCACGCGTATCCAAGCAAATGGTAAATCTAATCTACGGCCTTGAGTTTTGCAAAATCATAACTATAATAACTAATTTCGGTTAGCGAACTCCTAAGCGAGCCGGGTTGTACTATCTCAAGGTCATGTAGGATTTATTATATTATTAATAATTATTACTGTTTATAGTATACAGTAACTTTCTTTGTAATTTCTAAAAATCGGATAGAGAATAAAAAATGTCTAAGATGAAACTTACCCCCGCACAATAATATGTTGTCCCACTTGCTAGGATACCCATCTCGTTTTTCTATGTACTCGGCAACATGTGTCCGAATTAATTCGATTCCGGAAGAGTCGGTGTAACACCCGACCGATCCTCGACATGCTACAAGCAATTCTTTGGCTTTCGCTTTTACATCGCTGGGTGTACGTGGATCGTCTATTAATCGAGGATCCAGTACGGCACTTAATAGCTGTCTTATGTAAGTGATGGGCGTTTGCTGCATTGCATGGCAATCTCAATATTTGCTGTAATTACTTCGTCGAAAGGTTTTTACCCCTGAAAATAAAATCAACATGTATAAAGAAAGAAAAAAAAGGATTTTATCATGTTATACTATATGATAACAATTTCTTATCGAATAACTCACAAACAGTTTAACAGATTAGCATTTGCATTTAACAATTATTGACTTTAAGGTAACAAAATACAGAATTATGATGATATAAAATAAAAACATTAGGAGCGAGTTGCAAAAAACTCAGTTGAATATATTCTTGGATAAATACAATAGTAAATATGGCTTATAGACATTTCACTCTTCAAATAGGTAAAAGTTGTTTGTAATGCAATGTGATGTGACGAACAAGAATTGTGTTTTTTTTTGTAAAAAAATTAAATTCTTGAAGATATTGTTTAATAAAGGTCACATGATCAATGTATATTGATAAATATTTACCGGTTATTAATACATAAAGGGTTGATTTTTACCGGGTAATTTTTTTGACGAAAACTTTTTCCATGAAAATCGCAATACGAATAATTTTCTAATGGAAAAAAGATTTGATTCTCCAATAAAAAAATGGAGTTGAAAATAATGGTCTCAAACTAAACTACATAAAAGGCCGACGTTTCGCCCAAATCTGTGAGGGCTTTATCGAGACTAAAAATTTTATTATTATTAAAAATTAGAAAAATGTACATAGTCAAAACAGTAATACATTATAAAAACAAGCCTAAGAAGAAAAACTTAAGTTTAAAGATTTTTTTATATAAAAAGACAATTGTAAAATGTGTGTCTTGCGACATCTCGTGTAAACATTGACACGTGTGAATAGTATAAACTAAGAAAAATGCCAACAGTTAACTGTAACGACATGTGTGTGTTAAGTGCAAAGCGCTGTCTAAGCGATAGCTTTAATGCTTGTAACACACGTTGCCGATAAATCCAAGTATAACTTGTACAGAAGCAGACACGACAACAAAAATTTGAGCTCACAATAATAGCGAAATGCTGCATCAGATGTTCTTTTGTTGCGTGCGTCCAATTACACGTTAATTATTAGACGATTCAATACACCAAGGTGTTTCTGAAAGGTGTGTAAATGGATTTACCAAGAGGTTCTCTGGTTTAAAATCGACACGTTTGACACCAATTTATCTATAACCAAAAGTGCACCATAAAGGCGCCAGAGAGCGTCATTTGTGACCTTCATTTCCAGATCTTCCAAGATTACTCACGTTTCTATTTTGCGAATTAACTACTTGAAAAATACAGGGCTACACATTTGCCGAACAGACTGATAAGCTTGTTAGTGTTGTCGCTTTTGCAGTGACAATTGTCGGGAGAGCGTGAAGGTTTACGCAGAAAAGTTCCCAAATTGGATTGAAATGATTGCATAGCCTACTAGCAGTCTACTTGAATTTCTAAGCGTATGGATGCGCCTTGCATAGATATGATTTTAATTTTTGTCTGATCGAACCATTAACATTAGCGCAATTTAACAAAAGAGAAAAAAAGTTTTCAAATTATTCATTTTATTTGTCAGAATTATTTTGATTTTGTATCGTTGACGGTTGTTAAATTATTATCATTTATTTAACAGTGCCCGTATGAAAGTGACTTTTCCTGGTATCAGAAATTTGTCCACATTACACAGAAAAACGTATTCGGAAGCAGACAACCCATATTGAAAGCGAAATACCGTCGAACCGTTCTCGAGTTATTCCGCAATACCTACAAGTAATTTTTGTAAGTGTTTGACGCCCTCTGGCGCCCTTATACTGCACTTTTGGTTATAGGTAAATTGGTGTCCGACAAGAAACGCAGCTTACTAGTAACACGTTATATTAAGTCACACACAAAAAAAAAAACAATGTAAGCTAAAAGACAAGTAAATATCACAGTAATTATTACACAAAATTTCCAGTGATCTGTCAAATTATATGCAGGACGCCACTGTTTAATTCGTGTAGTTCATTTGTATATGCAAAGTACGCTCATGAATTTAATACCCTATAAATGGTCAACAATAGTGCACATATGTAGAATACAGAAATTATGTGCCAATGAGTTATGTAAGTAGTTAGCTTTATAGGACAAGTTCGTAGCTTTTAATTAGTTTATGAATATTCAGGGACAGCAATCGCAATGGAACCAGCGCCAAATGTGTACCGAAATAATAAAAAGCCTACAAACGGTGACTAAAGAGATGTTGCCGAACAATATACTCTTACAAAACTCTTACAGAAAATTAGCTGAAGGCAGAGGACATACGAGTCTAATTAAACGTACGGCGCAATGTTGATGATAACGAATTAAAAAGTTTAACACGCAAATCGCCATGTGCTGACGGCACGTTAGTATTAACACGCACAAGTGCTAGCGTTTAAAGTCTTAATTTCAGAGATGCGACACTCCCGGATAATGACATATAAGAAGACCTGTATGTTGACAATCTCCCAGAGTATTACGGTTGTTTGTGCATCGGTGACGACCCCAGAGTGGTTAAATCTCGATCGTTCTTCCAACGAGTATCCACCGATAGCAGCCCAGGTGGTATTCAAAACTCGGCCGCTCGACCAGTAGCCGTTGTTACTACGTTGTCCATAACATCGCAGCAACCCCACGAGAATGAAGATTTCGGGTAGCTGAAGATAACATTGACTACGTCAAAGTAAGATAATAAGGTAAACAAAGAAAAGGAACCAAAAGAAAAAAAACTGCATAGGTTTCGCCAAAAAGTCCACAAATTTTCCCTTGTGTGCTAGAGTATCGATTTAAGTCGTCGCTCACTGGATGTTGTCCATTTTAAGGAAACCGACCCCAAAAATTCTCGATGGCACCAGAATAACCTGCCAAACACAACGAGGTTTTTTGTTAAGCAACAATGGCGTCACCCACAAGAAGATTCAATAACGGAATCGGAAATCGGTTATTAATTAGGAAATAAAATCCCTAAATCGATTACCAATCCAAAATCAGAATGGCGCAAGTTTTGAAATTTTTCAACTGCAAGCATATTTGCACCTTAGAATGGAAAGTTGCCTATTTGACTGGATTACTAATAGATCTCATTTTGTTTCTGGTCAAAATTGCATTGTTAACGATACATAGTGCTATGGAAATCAATTGTTCTCTGATTGCCCAAAATAGTAATTTATGTCAAAATTAGTCTGTTCAGCTTAATTTAACGCTTCATACTTTACTAACAATGAATTAGAAAGTATGGGTTATCAAAAAAGAAAAAAATTAAAACCAGTACTGACTGAAAAAAAATCAAGCTTAGCATAAATTTATGTGCAGTTACATTGTTGATGCAAGTCAGTCATCGATCAAAGATTATGAACACCTTTCATCCAAAATTAAACTTCATCAAGATGGTTAGAAAACAGTGATTTTCAAAGAAGGATTTCTGTGAACGAAATTACTGGCAGCCAGCATTTTTAAATTACATTTTATTTACTGACGAGGCTACATTCCATAACAATGAGCATATATGACCCGACACAATTTTCACTATTATAAAATTCCTTCTTGATTATAACCCTGCCTAAATATCTCTACCTATAAATGGAAAAGGCAAGCAAACAATTTTGACATTTTGAAATATCTTTTTTGAGTTATTTATTATGTATACATATGTGTACATACCTACATCTTCTGAAGATAAAAACATATATCATTGCTCATTTAGTAAAAAAAAACAAAAGAGGCCAAACTATAGCGACTTTAATTGATATTTAATTGGTAACACACAACATAGTGTCATTAAAAAAACCTTTTTATCTTGCAATTTACAAAAAAATACAGGCTGTCACAAAAATATGTGTTCCAGGCTTAAGGGGTTTATAGAGGACGTCAAAATGGCGCCTCCAAGTCAAACATTAAAAATATTCAATGCCCTTTTCACGGTTTTAAAACTATAAAAAATGTTGACCGGTGTGAAGTTAGCCATAACTCTCAGCCCTAGATTTAGAAAACTTAATTTTATTAAAAATAAATTTTTCTCATATGTATTTAGAATTTCTTCTAATTATGTTAATTTATATACAAATGTAATTTATTGTTGTAGCTTGTCATAGAAGTTTGGATACAACTATTTTTGAGCACCAAATATGCTTGAACATATTACGTGTATCGAATTCGTGGATGGAAAATTTGACAACCTTATACGGCTTATTTTCTCAATTTTTATTGAAACGTGTTAAGGGATGATTAAACAAATAATTTAAACGAAAAATTAGGGCACATACGTAGTGTTTTTGAAAAAAAATTTCAACAAGAAATATACTCTAACTCATGCGGGTCTATAATTTGTGAATGACAAATTCGACAAACTTGTACGGCTTATTTTCCCAATTTGTTTATTGAAACGTGTTAAGGGATGATTAAACTAATAGATTAAAAAAAAATTAGAGCACATACGTTCTGTTTTCGAAAAAAATTCAACAAGAAATATACTTATCTCAGACGCGTCTATAATTTGTGGATTGCAAATTCGACAAACTTTTTATTAAAACGTGTTAAGGGATGATTAAACTAATAATTTAAATGATAAAATTAAGAGCACATGCGTCCTGTTTTCGAACAAAAATCAATAAGAAATATACTCTAAATCATGCGGGTCTATAATTTGTGGACCCATGTGAAGTTGTTACCCACAAATCCATCTACAAAAATGTGTCTGATGTTTTGACGTCTAACACCATAATTGAAGAATGGAAATGAAAAGATTATTAATAAAATTACAAAATAAATTAAATATGTAGTAATATTTAATTATTGTGTTGGACGTCAAAAAACATGAGACACATTTTTTGTGAATAGATTTGTTGGTAACTTCACATGGGTCCACAAATTATAGACCCTGATGAGTTAGAGTATATTTCTTGTTGAATTTTTTTCAAAAACAGGACTTATTTGCGCTAATTTTTTCAATTAAATTATTAGTTTAATCTTCCGTTAACACGTTTCAATAAAAATTGGAAAAATAAACCGTACAAGTTTGTCAAATTTTCCATCCACGAATTCGGTACACGTAATATGTTCAAGTATATTTGGTGCCTAAAAATATTTGTATCCAAACTTCTATGAGAACTACAACAATAAATTATATTTGTATATAAATTAACATAATTAGACCAAAATCGAAATTCATATGAGAAAAAAGTATTTTTGATAAAATTTAAAGTTTTCTAAATCTAGGGCTGGGAGGTATGGCTAACTTCACATCGGTTATGAAAAATATCTTTATGATACGTTTTTAACTATGCCCGATTTCAATTTGACAAAATTTTTGATCTATCCTCGGATCTATCAACATTCAAAATGGCTGATTCAATTTTCAAGTACTTACTTGATGTACTTAATAAGTTGATTTAATCAAAAATTTAGTTTTATCGGTTTTAAAATAAGTAAAAAAAAGGTGGCGCCGTTGATTTTGAAAATTTCCAAAAATGTCGATTTCTTGTCAAGATAAAAATTTTTAACCAATTTTGATGAAAATTTACAAACATGTACTTAAAAATACCTAAAGATAATAGTCGATTTAATAACTTTAAAAATAAAAATTTTATAGAACATTAAAGTCAAAAAAAATAAAGAAAAAATGATGTCATTCGAATACTATGAAATTTTGCAGGAATGGTCTCTAAGTTCTTCTAAGTTAAATGTTAAACTTAAAGTTTATTTATTTTGTTAGAAATGACTAAATCAATATCAAATAAGCAACCTTAAATAATAGGAATTACAATGGCGACCACGATGTAATTGTAATTTGCACTAATAGTTACTTATTATGTAGATACTAATTTACCCATGTTACAAATGTTCAATTTTAACTTACAAGAAAACTTCACATTTCTCAATTCAACTGTACTTAGGCTATTCGAGCAAATTTTCATGGTATTCGAACGACATCCGTTTTTTTCTATTTCTTGATTTGTCAACCAATTTTAATAAAAAATCTGCAAACGTGCACTTTAAAATATCATAAACACAACAGTGTAAAAAAATTTGTGATATCTTCAGAAATTAAAACTTTATACAACAAAATTTCAAAAAATTTAAAAATTAATTAAATTTCTATTGTAGATAAATCGTTCTTGATTGGAGATGGGGTTTAGAAATGAAACAAATGATAGGTTTCAACTTGCAGCAACGTTATGGAAACTTTTTAATTGGGTTTCCTACAGTGAGTTACAAGTTCAATTGATCAAACAATACTTATACTTATGTATCGTTTACCTATAATATTAATTTTGTGTTTTTTAAATTTTTAGATATATTTTAAGCTTGAAAAAGCAAACTTTATTTTGCGAAATGTCGTCTTTCAATTTTTAATAAAAATTTTGACAAATGAAAAGTAAATTCATGTTGTTTATTTTACTCCATAAAATTAAGAATTTTGTTTTCGTTTTTCGACTTCAATGTTCTATAAAAATTTTTAATTTTAAAGCTATTAAAAATCTATTCGACAGTAAAAATCGGTTAAAAATTTGTATCTTGACAAGAAAAGACTCCACATTTTTTTATTTCAAAATCAGCTGCACCATCTTTTTTTATTTATTATGAAACCGATAAAACCAAATTTTCGTTTAAATCAATTTATTACATCAAGTACTTAAAAATTTAATTCACCTTTTGAATTTTGATAGATTTTGCCAAATAGTTAATTAGTATAGTTAAAAACGTACCATAAGATACTTTTTAACATTTTAACAGTTGACAAAGGCCATTAAAATTTTTGACTTTGAGGCGTAACTATTTTCTAACATACAAATTTTACTAAAAAAAGATGTTCATTTTAATGTCCTCTACAAACGATTTAAGCCTGAAACACATATTTTGCGTCACCCTGTATTTTTTGTAAATTGCAAAATAAAAGTTATAACAATAATTTTGACATTCCTAGTAAAATAATTTACGCAACATTCCAATGAGAACACTTAATAACATTTAATGGTATTCAGCTCATCTATTTTACAAACTATCCTCTCACGCAGTTCTTCCAATATTGTTTACTTATTGTTCAAAAGTTAAATTCTTCAAGTAAGAGAAAATCGAAACTATAAAAAGGAATGGCCAGGTAAACATTCCGACTCCTAAAAAACATCTATTGCAGGTATAGTGGAACTACTTTAACAAAATATTTGTTTATAAACTCTACATGCGCCTGTTCTGTCAAATAACAAAACCATTAAAGTGAAACCAAGCTTCATCGTTAAAGAATCTTAAGTGAATATGTCTCCGATAAAAATGTTGCAAAACCATTGCCACTATTGAACACATGCAGGATAATCAATTCTGTTTCAATAAGTTGGCGGACCACTTCCACACAGTAAGGATATGAATGAATATCTTTGTTCGATATGATGTGACACGTCATTATCGAAAGTTTACAGGCCATGTAGAGATGCAGTTGGGTTTCGTGCATGATTTACCAAACATTGTCAACTTCTTCTGGTGTGGTCTATAAATTAAGCACCAACCTTTTAATTTAATTCATCTTGTTTTGCTGTGATGAAAACTATTGTATTTCAACGCAACAATTGGAATTGAGTATCTCAATTCTCCATCAAATTAGTGACCTTAATTAAAATACTGTTGGCAAATGGTCAAACAAAAGACGAAAAGGTAAAAACTGATCAAAGCTCACAAAAAAGCAGAAACAATGAAGTTAGGTTATGTCAGAGGTCATGTTAAATATTTCAAAAATTGTGGTGAGTTCACAAAACGGTACTTCCAAAGGTGCGTTCACAATAGCGTATCTTCTCTAAAATTATTAAATTATAATTTTATTAAAATTACAAAATACGGTCGACGGAAAAGTTGTGTAACTAATTCTTGAATTAAACGCCGATTAACAATCTCAAACATTAACGCGCTCGCTTCGGTCACTCGTTAAATTATCTCAACTGTTAATAGCCCTTATTAATACACTCGTTGCGTACATAATTGTTAAGGTTGATATTTAATACTAGCTGACCCCAGGCCTCTAGGAGCCTCACGAACGAAGTAACATCGTTCCCTTAAGTGCGTTGCCTATCATACCAATGCAACAGCACGCCGCGATATACTGAACACTGGAAATGCTCGTCATAACTTATATTTTTCTAATCACCTCAGTGAAATTGAACCTTCTACAGCTAAGTCATTCGAAAATTTGCAAAATTACGAATCTTATGTTTTTTTATTCATGTTTTACGTAATACGGTTCCGGAGTTATAAAATGTAAAAATTACAGTATTTCGTATTGACAATGTAAAATTGCTTGAAAAAATTTTAAAAATAGAAAAAATTTATTACACATTATGCGACAGGGGCACAAAACGAACGTTTTTCTTAAATAAACTTTTTCTTTATCGATTATAATTTAGAAATTATGGCCGTTTTAGTTTTCGATTGAAATTTTTTCAGAAAGGATTTTCGCTCAAAACTTTTAAAAACGCGCGAGGTCAAAAAAAAACGCCTAAGATTACGACTCAATTTGTTTGACATTTTGTTGACTATTTTTAAGATTTTTTTTAACCTCGAAGATGCCCTCGTACAAAAAAAATCTAAATCGAAAAATAAAGACACATCTTTCGTAAACTCGAAACTTTTTTCGAAACAAAAATATCTCGAGTGGTTTTAATGCGAGACGAATTTGAAAAAAGGTCGATTTTCGCATCGAATCTGTTCCTAGCAATGTGAACAGAGAACCAAGGTGAGAAAAATATAAGTTAAGATGTATTAGGAGAGCTTAGAGACCATTCCTGCAAAATATCATACATTATTTTTTTTATTTTTTCGAGTTTAATGTTCTATAAAATTTTTAATTTTAAAGTTATTCGACAATTATGTTTAACCTTTAATTGGTAGCGTCACTCGACTTATTCTATACGGTAACGCGGTGTCTCGTACACACGGACTCCAAAATATTTGTGCAAGTGCTTTTAAAATATAATTAATCGAATGATGCAATATTATATGTTAAGAATATAGATTTTTGAAAATAAAAAGTGCTTTATTATTTATAAAACAATATTGAAATTTAAAATATATTTTTATTTGTTCCATAAAGTGCATGGTACCTAAAAATTAATAATTTTAGTCATTGTCTTGCAAACACTCAACACAAATGTTTCTAATATGTTCCCCACATGCATTTCTGCGGCATTTCATACATATTTGTTTAGTTGACCTATCTCTAGCCCAAGGGCAATTATAGAATCTTCTGCGTTGACCTCCTGGCTGCTCGAGGACTGGTTTAACTGGTAAGTTTAGTTCTTCTCTGAGTCGTTTCCTAATTGCTTTCGGAATATGTGTATCTTCTACTCTTATTACTTGCCATGGTTTGACCATTTCGTAAGCCAGTTCCTTCAAAAATTTGCTTCTGTTTACTGGGTTTCCGAATTTGCTTCACATATAACCTTGGCATTTATTGCAGCAATATTTAGTAGGTGAGAGAATATAACTACAGGCTTCTAGTTCTTTTGCCAACATTATAAGTGGCACAGAGTTTATCGTTTACATCAACACCACCTTTTGTGAGATTGTAAAAGTCAAAATATCTGGCTTTTGATGCTCATACGTGCTTGGATCTATTTTATCATCATTGTGAAAAGTTGAAAGTAATATAACAGCTTTAGACTTCTTTGGTACATATGACATTAATGTCATTTCTTTGGTAAATCCAAATAATGTTGAATATTGTAGTTGATTTTATTTGCTTGAAAATCAACAGGGATTTCCTTTTGTTTTTTCTAATTGTCCTACAAGTGTTGTCAATGCTGACGAAGTAAACGTAAGGCCAGTGGGATACTTGTGTACCAATTATCAACGGTCACGTTCCTCCCCGTTTGATTTACCGGTTCTATTAGCCTACAGACAATATCTTCTGCCGTGTTGGAAACTGCATATGGCCCATCTGGTTGTTTACCCGCGTAAATCTCCATCTTTGAGCAATAAAAATTTCTGGCGTCAACCATGGCAAATATTATTATTTCATATTTGCTAGATTTATTGGGTAAGTATTGGCGAAAACTGCATTTCCTCGAAACCGATAAGTTGTTCGTCTATGGTTACATATTCACTTGACCGGAAAAATGTGGAGCACTTTTGCACTATTTTCTCAAATAAAGACCTAATTAGTGCTAATTTGTCTGTTTTGAGTCTTTCACTCCGTGTACGTATATCATCAAAACGTAAAGATGCCAAAAGAAACAGAAAAACGTTTATATGTCATAACTGAACTAAAGAAATGATGTCCTATGTCTTTTGGGCAAATAAATCTTGATAGTTCAAATGAAAACCACGTAACACTCTCGACATTATCAACAAACCTAGAAAAGCTCTCATTTCTATATCTGTTGTTTCCCGACATTGAGATTTTTAACGTAGTTGCCACTAATTTTGTAATTATGTAGATATTTGTATTTTCCACTAACAAACTAGTAATTTCATTGTCAAAAAATAATAAAAAAGCTTCTAAATAATTCACAACACTTCGCGCAACTCCAATACTGCGATGTAAATGTGTTACAATATTGTGTTGTCTGGTCCTGGATGCTGGAAGCGATTTTTTTCCCATTTAGAAATTTTATCTCTGCCTAAATAATAATTTCCTTATTTTGAACGGCCTCCTCCTCTTCATGATCCGTAATGCTAGTTTCACTTTCCTCTTCAGTATCAGTATTATGTTCACTGAAACTTTCATGTTCTCTAAGTCCGTATCTGAACACGGCATGTTCCGAAACTCTTCAATCTCACGAACAGAATCTTCTGCTGCCTGTAATAATTCTTGTTCACTAAGGGGTCGATGAAACTCATAATAATCTCTGCTTGTACCTGCCATAACTATGTTTTTTATTGAAATTATATAGAACAGTCGACGTTAGAAGATTTATTAGCATACGCACACGGCAATATATATAATATAATTTAAAAATATACGTGACATTACAGTAACCCGGTGTTTCTGAGACACAGAAAACAACCCAATACACTTTAGAGGCTACATACTAATTCCGATGTGCACTAAAACTTATGAATTTATAACTTTCGTTTCTCAATAGTGTAATAAAAGATTACCTGAAAGGAAAATTACATATTTACAAAAATGACAGAAATATTGTAAACTGAAAATGCGTCTGTGCTCGAGACACCGCGTTACCACTTAAAGGTTAAGATATTTTAAAGTATATGTTGTAAATTTTCATCAAAATGGGTTAAATATTTTGATCTCGACAAGAAAAGACATTTCACATTTTTTTTTAATTTCAAACCAGCTGCACATTTTTTATTTATTTTGAAACCAATATCAAATACTTAAATATTTGATCCACTATTTTGAATTTTGATAGATTTTGTCAAATTTGAATCGGGTATAGTTTTTAACATTTTAACAGTTGAAAAGGGACTTTAAAGCGTAACTATTTGTCTAACATACAAATTTTACTAAAAGAAGATGTTTATTTTAATGTCCTCTATATACCATTTAAGCCTGAAAGACATATTTTATGACACCCTGTATTTTTGTAAATTCCAAGATAAATAATTGGTAAATGATCCCAACTTTTTTAAATGTCAATTAAAGTCGCTACAGTTTTGACTTCTTTTGTAGAACACACTGTATTATTTTATAAACATAGTGGAGATCACTATCTCAAAGTATTGGAATTATATAAATTAAAAAAAGAGAAAGAAAGAAAAGCACTTGTCATATCTACTCCAATACTAATTTTTATTTTTGAATTCTTAGTTAAACTATTTAAGATGGTTTATATTAATTTTAACCTTAATTTAATTATGTGTATGTTAATAATTTAAAAAAAATTTTAATCATTGACCAGTGTGAAGATGACGTTTTATATTACAACGTCGAAACTAGTCACGTTTTTCTAAAAATAAAATTAGTATTGAATTTGACAAGTGCTTTTCTTTCTTTCTTTTTAACTTACACTGCTATAAAATTATGATTGAAACAAATCATGCACAAGCATTCGAAACTGCATAGCCTTGATATGAAAGTCAACGAAATTGAAATCGCATGATAGGTACATTCCTGATACTCTCGAGTTCTAAGAGAAGGCAATTAATTATATGTATTATTAACCCGGTTTGAGAACAACACAATACATATTTAACTAAAAACTTCTGAAACATTTGCATTTTAGATTGAATGGTAGCTGCGCTTAAAAATTATGACAATTTTAGGAGCAGGAAGAGGAAACAGTTAAGTGATTACGGAAAATACGTGATTTCAATGGCAAAAATAAAAGGTCATATCATTGCCAAAAGTTATAACAATAATTTTACGACATTCGTAATGAAATAATTTTACGCAAAATTACAAGCGGAACGTGCAGTTTGAACGTGCTTGTGAATAATCAGGTTCCGCTTTGTACATACATGTGCTTCAATTTGTATTAATTATGTGTGTTTCAGGGTGTAGTTAGACCAATAAACCTGGTATTGATTTAACTCTTACCTTTTCTAGTTCCTTTTATTTCGGTCGCCCTTATGACGATAGGCCCACGTACGGCATACTCCATAATCTTAACATTCGGATTTAAATTATCGAAATCCAAACTGTACTTCTTGTCCATGTTGGTGGTTGTTGTACCAAGCGAACGGATTGAATTGAATGTTGAATATCAGCTGACTTCTCCAGCGAGAACGACGCACGACTAAATCGGCGCATTCGACTCCTAAAGCCGCTGTTGATAATCGGGGAAAATAATCGCATTCTCGACATCGTTATCTAAAAAATCAACGCGAATTAGAGATTATGAAAAAGAAACCCGTCCGGATAGTTTTAAAAGTAATACCGAACGACCTTAAAACACGCCGCGGGCAAGTTCGGGCGGTATTAACTCAAAAACTAACTGAATTAAAACTTACATCGAAGTGATCGATTCAAATTTAATCTAAATTATTTTCTTGCACTTTGGATTTAGTTACTTGACGACGGTATCTATAGTTTTTTGGATCTTTATCGAACGGCACACAGCGAGTTTGTTATTTTGAATGTTCTTACACAGACCCACAGGAATGATAAAAAAAACTAGATAAAATTAGAATTATCTGATGAATGTTTACAAGGTCGTTTGTCTACCGGTGTTCTCGCAAAACGATCGCATAAAAATAAACTGGAACGCCCAATATAATTAATTCGAGCATATTATATGAAAATTATGTAACGCTGTAAGTTTCCCGTCTGCGTCGTAAACTAATTCTCCGTTTATATACTTACTAATCGTCGCAATTGCTCTAGAACGGAACCTCCTTGAAACTATTCATTAATCTACGTATACGTAGAACGGTAGAGAAATTCGCAGGTAAGTTCAGTAACCTGAGCACGTTTTTTTCTTTCTGAAAATGTAGAGATGGCACTACGGGTACGTAATTTTTGGAACTCTGTACATGTGCATGTTTTAAATTAATTTTCTTGTCTTGTGACCATTTCATTACGCTTAGGAAGACTACCTAGAAATGAGACGTGCTACTAACTCGGCGTTGATTCATGTAGAAAAATCAATACGTTCACGTCAAAAATAACAATGTTTTCTTACAACTCTTTCGCATTTAGTCAAATTTGTTTTAAATTTTGCTAATAAATGTTCAATGTATGTACTTTCTTTGCATAATACCAATAAAGTTATTATAACATATTTGGTATTTAATAGGGGCAGCAACTTACATGACACATTATCCAGGGTGGTGCATAAACGAAATACTGTTATGACCATTTTTTGTGATAACAATTGACTATGATCATTGATTATCTTTATAATTTAATGTAATTTACCCACTTGACACCTTGACACATTTGCTTGTATAATAAACACATTGATTGATGATGCAAAAAATACACCAATTTTTAAATTTAAACCTATCTTCAAACAGACTTCAAGCTCCTTTTACAGGGTTTTCCATGCATTATTACGAATACTGACCAAGTCTACCTACCTGCTAACTAGTTTAGGTAATAACACCTCAGGCTGAATATAATAAGAACCTATAGAAAAGTAGCGTGCACTTTTGTTTTGAAGTCGCCATCATAGATAAGAGGTGCAAAGACGGAGCTATATCGCTCTCACGTGACGCGTGGAAAAATAAGAAAACTGCTTCAATTCAGCATACGGTTAAATTTATGATCGCGCCTGTCACCATTAACCATGATAACTGTAACTAAATGATACTCGTTACGTCATATTTTAGTCACGTCCTTCGGCGCTTTCTTTCCAGCATGCCAACCACAATACCAACTTTATCTGTCAGTATAAAGCGAAAATGGCGTTACTCGTCTAAGTACTTATCGTAGAATTGAGTAACTTGAGCCAGTATTTGACTTTGTGACGTGATATCGCAGAAACTGTAAGCTTTACTTATCCCAAAAATTTATAAAACATGCGAAACGATTGGAAGTGTCGATTGTAATTACTAACAAGACGTATAAAGCACCCCGTCGAGAAAAAAAAATAAAGTGGTTGTCCCAAGTCACCTACAGACTTGGGTCTCTTGGAACACTCCTTAATTTGAATGGTTTTCAACTAAACTTTGATAAGTATGAGATGGGACAATTTTATTCAAAAATTAAAAAGTACAAAATCAAGATAAATTTTTGTAAAACTTAAAAACATAAAAATATGAACAAATTAACTATAATTCTCTTTGGAATAATTAATTTTTTTCTGATTGAACCAATATTGAACAATACTGCCTTGGTTACGATATGTTATAAGACACTAATATTTCCCGAGGGAAATATGAAACGCTCATATTGTTTCGAGGAAAATTAGGCATTTAATAATAGATATATTTTTATTTCTAATTAAAGCAACAAAATTATATGAAATGTTTTATTTTTAGTTAAAGCAAGAATTGAACTAACAAAGTCTTTACATTTTGTAACGCTATTTTTTATAACCAAAATAAAACTTGCAATTCTCAAACTTTCCGCCAAAGAGATTACAACCAGTTACAAACGATGAAGAATCTTGTTCGCAATTCGTCAATGAAACTGGCGTTTCCTTACTAAGAGCATTCAAATCAGTTGCAGTCTTAAACGATCTTCCAAAACCGTCACCAAGGATTGTGATGTTGTGCTACATGCGATGCCATCATTGACACACCACGAACCGAACAGATGCTGCAGATGGCTCTCCCTCCACACCAGCTATCATCTTTGTTACCTTATTTTTCTGCAACATACTGTCAGCCAAATAACCTTCCACAACAGACGAACTTTTACAACCACCGTGTCTCCTCAGTGTAGTCATTGAGGCTCCCGCATCGGCCACCAAAATGGTAGATGTTCGTCTTACACAATGGCCTGTATAGGTACGCCTTCAAATTATCCAAATCCAACCATTCAGCAACCTTACTCAGAATCTTTCCAAAAGTATTTTTTGCCAACCGGCTGAGAGTACACATCTTATTTCGATAAGCCAGAAAGAACCTAAAAACACCTTGCGGACGCGACACCAAATATTCTCTCACCAAACGAGGAGCACCCAGATCTTCTTCATCAATAATTGTAAATTTTCTGTTTACATCATTCTTTGTTTTTGAAACGTTGATCACGAGCATATTCACCACTTGTTCGTTCTGCAGACGCCAAAGATTTCCATAATTAAAGCGACCTTCAAAATTACGGATATTACAATCTAATCAAAAGAGAAGAATCACACAGAAATTTTTACCTTATACATCAAAAAATTCCATTAGGAGCTTCTCGCAAGAATTTTTAAGCTGTTCTCGGACAACACCTCTGATTTTTAGGAACGTATTCTTTATTTTTATTCTTCACAAATGCTTTTACTTCATCGAACATTTTAACATCAGTTTTTCTTTAAATGTAACATTGACCTTATCATCGATAATTTTAACAAAAATCATAGCAAAATATCAAATCTTCAAAAACACAAGCAAAAACATTTTTGTCGACACCTTTCATCAAATTTTCTTTTCCACTCTTGAAAATCTTTATACATTTTAGTGTAAGCAGCTTTGTATTTCACCGGAACCAAACATTCACTGGCTTTCGCCGCTTGTGTTAGCACGCAGCTTGACATTTCATCAATTTTATTTATGACAGAAAGCAAAATCAAACCAACCAACCAAATTTACAAACAGGACCTTAGCAACCTTACCAATTTGATAAATTAAAAATTTACAATCCAATATTTTTCCATTTTCACAACATTATTGCTTCAATCAGAAAAACTATTCATTACAACACGGGGAATATGAATACATTTCCCGTGATTGTCTATACATCCTCGAGTTTCACCCTTGGGATGTAACTAGCCAACCGAGGGAAGTATTCTATTCATATTTCCCTAGTTGTAATAATAGCTATAAGTAAGTTATATTAAACATTAGGTAATAATACTGTTTTGGCAACTGAAATAAATCACTAACAACTTTTTTATTTTTGATGGTTGCAATTTTATCACAAATTCACTCTCAACTCTCCTTCATCGGGAACTGGAAGGAAAATAAATTTGCAGCTGTGCTTTATAGGTAAGAACAACGAGGTGGGTGTGTCAATTATTTTTCCAATGAATCGCTTAGTTCCGCCTTTAACAGATTTAAGTTTAACTAATATAAAATCATCGAGCTTTTTCAAATAAATCTTTTAATATTTCAACAATTATATTTGCAGAACCATTAGGATTATTGTTTTGATCATGCTTTGGTAGTATCTTTACATTACGGTCAAGGTGAATTAAACCTGTCGTCCTAAATCCTGATTTTATATTGTCTAAATGTGTTGCATCAACTTTTTCGTAAAAGCTGCGGAAACATATCTTTTCGTAATAGCCGACAATTTTGTCTCTTTCACACCTTAAGAAGTTTTCTCCTGGCTTCCTTAATGTACCGAATGCAGCTTACGTCCAATAGCTGTGTGAGATGGGTGCTATTGGGTGGGAGCAATACTAATCGAATATTAATTTCTTAGCACTCTAGCAGCCCTTTAACAGATATATGGCTGCTGATATTATCACCCAATATCACTTTGGGACCTTGTATTGTTTTCAGGTAAGGTAACGCCAATCTAAAAAAATTAGACAATTATCAACCAAAAGAGCAAGCCGGCTTCAGACCAACATATAGCACCAACAACGATTTACACACCAGAATATTGATAGAAAAGGCAACAGAATATAACCTGCCGCTGTACATAGCGCTGATCGTGTTACGGTCCAAAATACTCGAGTTGCGCGTTGCGACGAGAATCAAATTTACCGCGCATGCAACAAATTTCCCTATTGGTGGATCGGTATTTTCGGAATTTTTAATCGAAACGACGGGCCGACATCTTGGGACTCTCTTTTCCTTTTGGGCGATTGACGGTACTTCACGAAGCTAAAAATTACTTGTGAAATTTCAATGTGGCTTCAATAATTGCACGATAAATTAGTGTGGAAATATAAATCCGACCGATTACGCCGTAAGTGGTTTTCTTTGCCATTTCTTTGGTTAGTTTAGTGATTGTATTAATTGCTAATTACAACGTATGCTTTAGCTCGTGTCTTGACCTCATCCTCTACTCATATCGTACTGTCTGGATAATTCCTGGGGGCGCTGGAACGAGCAATTGGGAATCCTTTGTTACACAAAACGTGCTTGTTATCACGCCGTCGTCGACCTCGAAGCTACACGGCCGATCATACTCCAGCGGTTGTGGGTCACGCACGCGGCGTACCTGCTATTACAAAGGCAACAATCTGCTCCCAGAGCCGTGTCGTCTCCTTCCCCTCAGGGCAATCCTGCTGATCTTCGAGTAGCTATCACCTGGCTGTCTTAGCAAAAACCTTCCTTATCAGAACTACATGCATCAGTATACAGCTAAGTCATCGTTTTAAGGAACCTATTCATTTTGCATTCGTTTGAAACTTAAGTACACGTGACATCAAGCGGTTGTATTCCTATTGTTTAAGCGAATTGTTATTCGGGGTAGTCTCCATTCACCGACGCTCGGTGTTGTTGGCACTAACTCCCTCAGAGTTGGAGCGTTGTCATTAATTGTGGAGTAAGCTAAAACAAAAGGCCTTTTGGATTGGCGGGAGCTACATTCCGTATTAAAACGAGTGTAATTACTAGTTTTAAGTCACCGTGTGTAAGTGACGTGTGTATCGTCGAGTTTCCGTAATCACCAATCTTAAATTGGTACATTACTTTTATTTTGGGGTTAATACACGAAAAACTTAACTGAATTGCGACATACTTGAATGCGAACTATAATTAATTGGTTATTGCTAATGCACCCAAGTTTCATGCGACAGAATCTCTCATTTCTCCCAGATTTTTGAATATATTTTTTTAAAATTGTATTTGCTATATTTGTATGTCTTTTGTCTCTCTTTGATTTGTGTTCGTTGTAGCGTGTTAGACTTTAAGTAAAACCTAGTGAATTCCTGTTGATCAGTTTTATTCGTCAACAAATCCAGTATCATCATAGTCTAACATATTTTCTGGATGAACGTCCTTTAGCAAATCGGCTAAATGGTTAAAATATGAATTCAGGGTGTCAACTGAAACAGCCGTCCTGTAGCGTGTGATATTTTCGGACCTGGGTCAAGTTTTTATGTCAATCAAAAAATCATCCATCCGTAGTATCGATTGTCTCCCGGTGAATGTTAGCCTTGTCGGTTTAGATTATTTGCGACCAAATTCTTGACATCTCTGCGTTCTAGGAAAACCTCCAATCAGCAGCAATTAGTATGGCCTCACAAATTGTATTTTCTTCGAGAGTAGAGAGAACAGTTTGACTGTTTTTTTATTTGTCTCTTGTTAAATTTTGCAGGGTTGATTTTCACTGGCACTTCATGTGTTAATTTATTATTTTTATATCATTCAGCGCTTACTGTAGTGTTACTTTGGTAAAATCGTGTGTTATTTACGGCTGCCCACCAGCCATATTTAATTATTCAGCATTGTCCCAAGTCACCCTTAAAAGTGCAGCGAAAAAGAAACAGAGTGCCAGAAACAAAATAAACAAAAATTAAGAACGAGTATAGAAAATCACTTTTCTTACCTGCAATTGTTATATTTTCATCATTTGGGTCGGAATTCCAAACCCCGCAAAACTACTTTAGGTTTATATATTACCCTTTTATCTACAACGAATAGGAAATTTTTGGTTCAACCACTCACGAACAATTTTTAAATTATTAATGATGTAGAATCTAATTCCAAAAGTTTTACGAAAAAAGGACCAATTATTCAGTCTCCTAAAATACCACAACAGATCTTTACAACCCAATGAGGATATTCTGTTGTCCAGTATCTACAGTTTTGAAACAATACCATATACAATTCCATTAGTAGTAAATATAGTCTCTTTAGTAAATATGATCTTATGTCTGTTGTTTAAAAAATTACCTTGATTCCAATAATAATATGTTTATGGCTAGCTAATTGTAATCGTAAAATAAGATTCCTAATTGCTCTATACTGTTTTTCTGTATTATTTTTTCTGTTTTTGTATGGAGAAAAAATGCCTACAAGAATCCATCAAAAATATACAGGGTATCATTTGAAAAAAATTGACTATTGTAACTTTGACATACGCCAATATAATTTTGACTGATGTTACTCTAACTCTAATGTTAGTTGTTACTTTCACTCCCTAATTTCAAGAACCCTTGATTAACCGGTAACCAGTGATAACTAAAGCTTCAGTACACATTGGCGGAAACCGGTTATTTCATTTTCTTCAGTTTTAAAATATTTAAACCACAGTGTATGATGATTAATTTATCAGTATCTACGACACAGTTATTTTCTTGTTGGGTATAACTACTATTTTGTTTATCTCAGAAACTTGAAACTACAGCTAATTTTTAATTTTCTTACTCTAGTAGCGAATATGATGATGATTCTTTCGCAATCTAAAATAAAGTTCATTATTTAAAAATATGTTTTGTTTTATCCTCCTTTCACACATCGCGAGTAGTAAATATGAACATTTACACGACGATATTCCGCATGTAAGCACAGTACCTCAAGCTCAAGAATCCCTAGTCTGGTTTTGGTAAAACTTTGTATGAAAAAGTTTTTCATTAGTACGCCGATTTGATTATATTTTGGGCATAATCCGAAGACCTAAAAAACATTTTGGAGAAACACATTTTTAATATCTATTACCAAGTGGCGCCTATCTCAACGTAACCTGTACTTAGCAATATATTTAAGATCATTCATATATACACAAAAAAGTTTTAAAGGGTTTATTTTTCCCTTTTTTGTATTCTGTAACGTCAGTCTTTATTCTTTGCGTCAAATTGTTGCTGCGCCAAGGTGGTCTGAATCACCATAAATACATGTAATATTCACCAAAATCTGGTTCAAAAATCTTTAATACCGTCCATGTCTATGATCAACGAATTTGGAGACTATAAACTAAGCCGCTTCCCACAAAATCCTTATATCCCTTTTTATCAGATACAATTATAAAGAAATAAATCAAAGCAAGACTTATTTTATTTCTTGTAATTTTTAATATAAGTAATGCCGACTGGGAATGTGTATAGAACAAACGCCACACCCTTTCAAACATAGTTAAAATTTAAGCTTTTGGTATTACGATTTTTCTAGTTTATAAATCATCTATATTTTTGACTTCGAAAATACTCAATACAATAACATCGACAGTCACTGATGTGAAGAACTTTTACTACAAATTAGTAAGAATACCACGTGAAACTTTGGTGGACTTTTCACCCTCAACACTTTTCCAGCAGTTTCAGCTGAATGCGGACGATGTTTCTTCGAACATTTTTTATCGGAACAAATTTCGGTTAACGAAGCAGTCGATTGTGCCTGATGCTTTTGCTTCCGCTTCTTAAGTCCGACAGACGAAACGAAACTTTTTGTCGGTAACTTTCTTCTCTTTCGTCTTCTTCAATCTCGTTTCGATGTTTGTGTTTCACATGCGGTTCGATGTTGTTTTGTGTTTCCGTTCTTTCGTCAACTGTTTTTGCTTTCTTTGGCGTGATCTGTACCTTTCCTTGACTTTCTATCATCATGCTTTCGGGATTTTTTCTCCTTTTGTTTGGTTTTTAGTTTTCCGAATCCGATGAATGCTATGTAATTCGAGAACGGCAATTTAATAGTACCTTTTTTTATGCTCGATTTTAGGAAGTCCCGCAGTAGGTTGTGTTCATCCGTTTTAGTTTTGACGACTTTTGGATTCGAGTTTGTCTTTGCTTGAAGATTTTATTTTTGTTGTTTTATTGACGTTGTTGGGTTGGTCTTCAGATAATACTTTCATTTTACTAGAATTTTTAATTTAAATATTTTGATTGACACTGACAAGATAATATGATATATCAACACTTGGATTTAAAAAATTTCGAAGTTATTTTTGTCAATGATGCAAGTATTATGCAAAATATGAAATTTAGAAGACATTTACTAAACATTAAATTAGTTACAGATCGATGAAGTCCGGTCTTGACAAGCTGACAGAACAAGCCTTGCAATGAAACAACACCTTAAACTAGATGTTAAAAGTGTCAAGTCTATTTGTCTTAGTTTTATCTAGTTTTCTAATTACTGTTTTTTTTTATTTGTCAGTTTAATTAATGTCAATGTTAAAAATTAAAAAGATGTTCTCCAGTTCTTCAAATTTGTATTGATCAATATAAGTATAAGGTTTATACTCCTGTTGTAATATTTATGGCGACCGTGACAGGACTGGAGAAAATTCAGAGACTCTTGGAGATCCATCGTGTGTCCTTCGAGAAAATTTATGGTGACATTCTAGGAAGCATTAGTTCTTTTGAGCCCGATTTTAGTGTTATTCAAGGTAAAATGCGTCTCCTTGATCAGAAAGTTGAAATGTTCACTGAATTAAATAGATCAAATCTTGATACCCTTCTTGATATTGAATGTTCCAAAGAGAATATTGATTTATTTGTTGCAAAAGCAATGATTTAGTTAGTCGATACAGTATTCTCAAATACAAAGTCGAACAACTTCTTCAACAAAGTTCTTTGGTCGAAAATGCGTCTAAACATACTGCGAGTCATTCAAGTTTAGCCCATTCTAGATTACGATTACCTCGTATTGAATTTAAAAACTTTATCGGTCATGTTAAAGATTGGTTGAGATTTTGGGGCCAATTCAAGAGAATTGATAAAGATGATACTATTGAATTGGAAGATAAATTTCAATATTTAATCGAATCTACAATTCCAAAGTCACGAGCCCGAAATTTAGTTGAAGCATACCCCCTACCGCTATGAATTACGCTAAGGTATTAGAAAGTCTGAAATCTCGTTTTGGAAGAGACGATTTGCTTATCGAATATTATGTTCGTGAATTACTGAAATTAGTACTGACGAATTTACAAACCAAAACGAATCTCACTACTTTATTTGATGAGCTTGAATCACAGTTACGAGCCTTAGATACGTTGGGAGTAACATCCGAAAAATATGCGGCTATGTTATTTCCCTTTGTTGAATCGTCGTTACCAGAAGACATATTACGAGCTTGGAAAAGATCTCTCCCCTCTGATGACGATACTGACTTTGAAGTTATTCCTGTTCAAAATCGTCTTACAAAATTGATGAACTTTTTACGAAAAGAAGTATCTGATGAGGAGAAAATTTTGATGGCCCTTTCTGGATTTGAACTGAAATCCAAGAAAAAGGAACTTAAAGATAGTTCAGTTGTAAGGATGAACATACAAGTTTAGAATGTAAGAAAAGTGTAGATATGAGCCTTTTAGATAGCAAGAAACTGTTAGCTCCAAAAGATCATTGTTATATTTGTTTGAAGTTTGGACATATAGCACGAAGATGCACAGTTCAAATAGAATGCAGTAAATGTAAGTTACGACATTCAACTCTGATGTGTCCTAAACAAGAAAATGCTCCTGAGATCCAAGAAAAACTTACAACAAAAGAAGTTCAAGATACCGCAAACGTTGATAACCTAAGTAACTTAACTTACAGTAAAGTCTTTCTTCAAACACTAGTCGTCAATCTTAGTAATGGAAATATTTCTGAACGTGTGCGAGTTATTATAGACATTGGGTCTCAGAGATCTTATATTAGTTTATTTTCTGCAAAACGGCTTAATTTTACACCAGTTTCAGAAGAAAAGTTAGTTACGCCTTATTTGGTGGTTCTGAGACAGAAATTGTTGACCATTGTTGTTATAAAATTAGGTTAACAAGTTTAGACAAAAGATATGCTTGTAATATAAGGTATTAGATCAACCTATAATATGCAGCAATGTAATATCAGTTAAAGAAGGTCCATGGATAGAAGAATTAAACACTCTTCGAATTAATATCTCGGATAGAATCGATGGACCGATTGAAATACTTATTGGTGCAGATGTAGCAGGGAAGCTGTTTACTGGTAAAAATACCTCCTTCAAAGTGGACTCGTTGCTATGGAAACTCTTCTAGGATGGGTCTTAATGGGAAAAGTTGAACTTGAGTATACAAAAAGCATTCATTCCAGTTTGTTATCTACTTTAATAATAACTTTAATAAAGAAAAAGAAGTTGAAGTTATGAATCAATTTGTAGAGACTGTCTGCATCAACAAAGAAGGTAGATATGAGGTTACACTGCCCTGGATAGATGATCACCCACCTTTGTCTGATAATTTTGAAATTTGTAAGAAGAGGTTGGATAATTTGATGCTCAAACTTAACAAAGATGGACATTATACAGATTACAATCAAGTATTCTGTGAATGGTTGAAGGAAGGGATAATTGAGTATATTCCTAATGATCAGTTAGAAAAAGATTGTCACTACTTACCTCATCGACATGTTCTAAAGTTAAATAACACTACAAAACTTCGACCCGTATTTGACGCATCTTGTCGAACTGAAAATAATCCATCCTTAAATCAGTGTTTGGAAAAAGGTATCAATCTTATATAACTTATTCCTTCTATTTTAATTCGATTTCGAATGGGCCGTTTTGGAGTAATATCTGATATTAGAAAGGCTTTCCTTCAAATTAGTATAAAACCTTCAGATAGAGATTTCCTTCGTTTTATTTCGTATGACCAAACAGGTAATTTAAAGTATTTTCGTCACACCAGAGTTGTTTTCGGTCTTACTCGTAGTCCTTTTTATCTTGGAGTGGTTATTCAATACCATTTGAACACAATCTTTTCGAGAAACACTTTATATTCTGAAAAAGTTATTTCAAATCTTCTTCGAGGTTTCTATGTTGATAATTGTGTCGTTAGTTTTGATACTGATGAGAAATTACAAAGTTTTATTCACGAATCTACAGAGATACTGAAGGAAGGAAAATTTGACTTAAGAGGTTGGGAACAAACAGAACTAGAAGCAGATACTAAACTTAATTTTATGTCTTCTGTTCTGGGTCTTAAATGGAATAGACAAAGTGATACTCTCCAACTGTGTCTAGATAGATTTCAAGATATTAATTTAAATAAAATAACGAAAATACTTATTTTATCTAGTACTAATAGAATTTTCTATATGATTGGTGTATCTTGTCCAGTTTCCATATTTACGAAACTAATTTTAGAAAAATTATGGACTTTAAAAATTGGATGGGATTCAGAAGTTCCTTCAGAAACAAGAGACTGTTTCTTGAACTGGTTTCGAGAGTTAATTTTATTAGATAATTAGATACCTAGATGGTTTTTTTCCAAATATTTCTTCCAAATCTAACAGTTGGAGCCTTCATATGTTTGCAGATGCATCCAAAGATTCGTATACCGCTACTGTTTTTTTAAGATCCGATAACTATATTCAACTTGTTCAATCAAAATCTAGAGTTACTCCTCTGAAAAAGATATCTATTCCTCGTCTAGAATTACTTGCCGCTAATATTGGAACTAGACGTATGTCTTCTATTTTAGAGACGCTGTAGTATAAAAATATTCCTGTTTTTTACTAGTCTGACTCAACTACAGTGTTATCTTGGATTAGACGTGAAGATAAATGGAAGACATTCGTATGGAATAGAGTTGAAGAGATTCGAAGTCTCAGCCATATTGAAGATTAGTAAATTGTACCGGGACATCTAAATCCCGCAGATTTACCTTCTAGAGGTTGTTCACCAAAACATTTGGATTATTAGAAGTCGAAAAACGATCAAATCAGTTATATCCAAATGTATGAGATGTCGAAGACATGAGTTAAAGAATTTAGAGACTCTACCAGTAACATTACCAGCTGATAGAGTAAGAGACGTTGCGGTTTTGGAAGTTACTGGTATTGATCTATGCGGACCATTGTATATAAAGAATAACGAAAAGTTTGGATTTGTATCTTCACCTGTGCTGTCTATCGTGCAGTGCATTTAGAACTAGTAGCTAACATGTCTACTCATAGTTTTCTTCAAAGTTTGAGAAATTTTATTAGCAGAAGAGGAAGTCCAGAAATTATTTACAGTGACAATGGATTAAACTTTGTTGGAGCTGTTAATGCATTTAACTCCATTGATTGGGACGCTATTAAGAAGTTCTCGACCATAAAACGAATGATATAGAAGTTTAACCCTCCTACTTAAGCAACTGTTGAAGAAAACACTTGGAAAAATATCATTGTCTTATCAAGAATTGTATTCCATTTTATGTGACTGCAAGGCGTTGATTAATTCGAGACCACTCACCTTTGTGTCTGAAGATAGTCAAGATTTACAACCTCTAACACCGTTAATGTTTTTACAAGACGTCAATTAGGTAGGTGTAGCAGACATTGATGAAATTGACAGAAATAGTCTTACTAAACACTTACGATATAAAATAAGACTTCAAAACGAACTCGGACAAATATTTAGAAGTGAATATCTTAGCCAATTAATCAGTACCCCAAAAAGAGTTCCATAAATTGAGGTTAAAATTGGTGATTTTAGTGGGCAATGATTTATCTAAGAGAATAGACTGGCCATTAGCTGTAATTGTCGACATATTTCCGGGGAAAGATGAAAAAGTAAGAGTCGTACAATTGAAAACTAGTTCAGGATTTTTATTGAGACCAGTTAAGAAATTTTTCCCTTTAGAAGTAGAAGCTCAAGAAGCTGAAAACTTGAAGAAAGAAATAAAGAAAATAAGAAAACGGGAAAGAAAATATCAATTAAGAAAGATGATGAAGATACTGAAGATGAACCAATAATTACTACACGTTGTGGTAGGCGAATTAGGCCTTCGAATAAATTACAAATGTAAAGTGGTTCTGAACTTGTGCACTTTCATTATATTGAGATAATTCTTCTCTCAAAGTGGGAGAATGTTAAAAGTGTCAAGTCTATTTGTGTTAGTTTTATCTAGTTTTCTAATTATTGCTTTTTTTAATTTGTCAGTTTAATTAATGTCAATGTTAAAAATTAAAAAGATATATTCCAGTTCTTCGAATTTGTATTGATCAATATAAGTCTAAGGTTTAAACTCCTGTTGTAACACTAGAAATATAAAGATAGAAGCATTCCTAATAGTATCTAGAAAGTAACAACAACCCATAAGAACCCAAACGCAGGCGCAGATTCAATGTGAATTTATAAACCAAGCTAGGAGGTCCGTTAACGAGTAATGTAACGGTAGAAATAATCTTAGGATTTTAAACAAAGAATCAAGTATCAATTAAACTAAAGCAACATAAGTAAACTACCATATACAACAAAACGAAGTAGTACAAAAAGGTAAAAAGTTATTTGATGTTTACAAGTAATTAAAATGAACATCACATATAAAATAAAAATATTTCATGTAGGGGGCGTCCAGAAGGAAATGTCTCCATAATACAAGCAGAATTTTCTAGTTGTATTTGAAGGTTTATTCGTTGAATGATAAAGGTGTTGGACCGAGGTTCCCTCTATATAGATTTTATACGAACACCGAGCACGTTAACAAGTTCAATTGATGCTTCGCACCACACATTAAGGACTCAACAGAGAAAGGAACAAACACATAATCGACGAGAAGCTTGCTGGGATTTTGTAGGATCCCAAATAAGAGCTCGACTTGCAGACCATGGTATAAATAATATGCCTTCTGGGCGCTTTTCGTTGATCCTACAGACTCTACTGGGCTCAAAACATGAAGGGGTCTCGGATTTTAAGGATCATTTATTGAAGAGTGTCTTGACAAACGTCCAACTCCTTTATTGAACTCATAGATCCGAATTGACATTGGTGAAGAACACAGCTTAGATCTAAGCCGCTCATTCCTTCGCACAAGCAGCGGTATATCTAGCAGCACTCTTCTCAGTTTTGATATGACATCCTATAGAAAACTTTTGTCCCAGTTACGCTGGACAGCAGGAATAGTTGTTTCTTTATAGAGGGACTCCAACCAGAATGATTTGGCTTCTGCGTAGCAAATGACATCAGAAATGTCGGATATCGAAAGAAACAACAATCGAACTGATTCGTTAACAGTGCAAGTGGACGTCAGATAAACTACTTAGTAGTTTAACTATTTAGTAAGATTTCCAAGGATTTCTCAGATTTTTGTTCCATTTTGAGCCTTCTGATTAGTACACCTAGTGTTCATTCATCCGTTTATGGGGCTTCTATAGTTCCAGGTTTGCTGCGTATATCACTTTAATCCTGTGGAAATTTGGTCAAACTTGCAGTAGAAACTGCCATGTTAAAAAATGTCCTCACGATGTGTACGCCAGCCTCACAACCTCATTGAGTTCCAAATTCAACTTGCTGTGAACGTATTGTTCAATATCATTTGCATAAGCTTATTTGCAACCCATTTTGGCGAAAAGTTTCCTTCGACTATCGGCCTAACTCCGCCATCTTTTTTGGAGAGTGCGCACAAGTTTACTCCCTAAAGGACTTCTACCATTGTTTGAAGTGTAACCTTTAGATAGAATCACATTCTCCGGTATTGTTAGATGTCATGTTTTTGATGATGTTGCTGAAGACCAACTATAGTCCGCTAGAAGAACCATTTGTAAAAGAAGGATTGCTGGATGCACGTCAGTGCAAGTTACTACTAGCTAGATAATTTAACTCTAAGGCAAGTTGAGACCAAAAGTCCAAATCGCGAGATGAGGAGGGATGCTTTGTTTTTAATTTTTCAAAGAAACATCGTTTACTGGTAGGAGCTTATCGTTCCTTCCAACTAAACCGCTCCGCGTCCATCGCCGTCTGATATTTTAGCTTCAAAATGGTCCATTGCCCATGGAACGTTGATAGGGTTATTCATCTCCGCTAGGATGGTCTAACTGTCAATGTTTTGCTCCACTTCCACTCGTCGGTGATTAACTTGCTTTAGTTAGTGGGGATTGGTAAAGCAGGAGTGCAAACATTAGTAACACAGCCCACCATTAATAACAAACAAAAGAGTTTTTTTTAATCTAGAAGAAATAGTTGGAATAATTCGTGAATATCCACAGATGGAATGCGAGACGAGAGTAATCGAAAATATATAAAATCAACTCAACCAGTAATGACGAACCAATACTAGAATGATTCGTGAAGACATAAGAAAGAAATACATCAACCTCGAGTTACAACTTAAAAAATAGTAAAAAAAAAACAAAATAAAAAGTTAAGAAAACAAAGCAAATATGCTGAAATACATCATAAAAAGTCATATCGGAAGGAGAGAAACATTAAACTTAATTAAAGAAAGGAAAAAAATCGGATCAGAATATATCGACGGGAAAGAAAAGATCAACAAACCAGGAAATAAGTAATAGTTCAACTAGCACCAATAAGAAAGAATAATATCCAAAAACCAACAATATTGATTAAATTGACGATATAAATAGATGATTATACACCAAGAGAGTAAAGTGCATAATAGCCGGAGAGCTCTACAAAGCACTGAAACCCGACAATTTTAATTTAAGAAAATCTCGAAAAATTGTTATTTTCAACATGGCATTCACATTCCCAATTTACCAACACAAAAATCGTTGTGTCTGATCGGATACAAAAATGCACTTGTTACCATTGACGATCAATAAATAAGAGAAGCCATATTGATCTTTTGTGAATGTCGAAAAATTGTGCTCGTATTTCCTATGCTGTTTTACCAAGTTCCTATAATTAGTATAACAAAAATTTGTGATAAAACTATTAAAGAAGCTGCTGCAGAAATAGTAATGGATTTATTGCCAGAAAAAATTCCGAAAGATTTACCAAAAGTGCTTTACGGAATTTTGTAATAGGTGCCTGATAAAACAATTGGATGAAATGCATAGCAAGAATGTGATATTCTGCCAAACAAGCGAAGAAGTTTAGGGCTTCCACTCTGGTCCAATTATTCCATGTTCAAAGTGAGTCTTGCGATTAATCGATTGTTCAGAAGCTCCGTATGAAAAGTTCTAATGGCAAATATCCGACGAACTGGTAAAATTAAGCATAGATGATGTCCAGGACCTGGGATCAAGATATTGGTGTCTGTAAACAATACTAAAAATCACGTAAATAGAGCATTTACGATAGTCTCCAAAGACAACGCTACGATTGAATTCGTTGCCATTTGTAAAAAATATATGGTTTTACGGAAAGAGAAAGCAGAGCGTAGACGATTTTTGATGAGTTATAGAAATAACAAATGTAAACACAGTTTTGGAGATTACCTATGCAAATAGCTGATGCATACCTATCTCAATTTACCTGATGCATCTTCTTACACCGGCCACTGATTTCGGCGTTCATCAACATCTTTTCTGGCCGATACTGGTGCGGATATATTAGCGTTATAAAACGTCATGGTTGATGGAAATTCAATACTGTCGCAGAGGGGTGCGTTGAAAATTCATTGGCTAATAAGAAGATGATCACCGAGAAAACTCTTCTGGGAAAAAACTCGGAAAATAAGGAAAACGAATCGTCATATAGTCAACTTCCAACGGATTAAATCAAGTAAATATGTTCCCAAATAATAAAATTAATCAGTTAACATCTTTGTTTACTATACGTGGTGGTTCTAATATTAATATGAAATAATAAATTTAAATTGAGTTGGCTATGCTTTTTTTCCCTAGGTAGTAAAAGACTCACTTTACTCTCTTTCAGGGAGTAAATCACATTATATAAGGGTCGTGAAAAAAGTGTATTATTTATTACCGATACAATGGTTCTAAACACGAGCACATTTTAGACGACTACAATTCAAAATTACGTTCTTACTTGTTAAAAAAATCTATGAATAATGCAGTATTTTGAACAAAAAGAATCACCAGAACAGAAAGCAAGAGGAGAAATTAAAGAACTGCAACACATTGGGAAAATAGAGCAGCAATCTAGCTATCCAAGAACTTAATCGTCTTACACCCCCCCACTTTACGCAATGCTAACATACCTTTAATAACGCAGTATATAATAACCTAGAAATGCCAACAGTTAACTGTAATGGCAATTGAATGTTTTAAGTGCAATATCGTTATCAAAAGCGATAACTTCAAATGCAAAACACTCGCGCCGATAACAAGCCAAGTATTTTTGTACAGTAGCATACACGTAACGAAAGAAAACACCTGATGCGCATTTGTTGGCATTTCTTAGCTTATACTATTTTTACGTGTTCTTTATACACGAGATGTCGTAAGACACGCATTTCACTCACCTTTAATAATTAAATTATTGAGGTTTGAATTTGGAGGGGCTATAAGGCGGCCTCAACCCTCCCTCAAAAAAATACCAAAAATTTGATAGCTAGCACAACCTAGAACAACTTTACTCATCGTTAGCACACCTTTAATAGCAGAGCTTTGGTGTTTGAAACTAGAAGGGCTAAGGCAACCTCAGCCCCCCCGCCCTTTAGGAATTTCACATTTTAATGTTGTGCCACGAAAGAGAATAGTTAGCACATGCTAGCACAACTTATTTCAACGCTAAACTTTAATAACGGAGTTACTGAGGCTTGAATCTGGAGGGGCTAAGGTATGCACATAAAAGATGACAGATAGCACAACTTTGCTCAACACTAGCCCACCTTTAATAATGGAGTTATCGAGTTTTTAATCTGGAGAGGCTAAGGTGAGCTCAGTCCCCCCCGCCCCCTACGAAAAATATAATTTTTTTTATGTTTGCACACTAATGAGAACAGCTAGCACACCTTTGCTTAACGATAGCATACTTTTAGTAAAGGTACAAACATAAAAATTCAATAATTAGACTTCCTGTGGTCATCTTAGCCCCTCTATATTCAAACCTCAACAACTCCGTTTAAAGGTTTACTAGCGTTAATTATAGTTGTACAAGCTCAGCTCTTTAATGTTCAAATACCAAACTTCGAAATATGATTGTGGGGGAGGGTTCGTAGATTCAACCCTCAATTCTGTTATTAAAGGTGTGCTAATGTTGGCAAGCTATTTTCTTTTGTGTAAACATAAAAAAATCAATTTTTTCTGGGAAGGTTAAGGCAACCGATTGTTATTGATGATCTTTTGCAAGAAATTTTTAGGGATTCATTGAGAATCTGGAAACCCACTTACATTCAGATGTATCAACACAATATGGATATGGTAAGCTTACAATCATCAACAGTTGGCATCTTATCAATATCGCAAATTCATAAACAAGTAATTTCTAGGAAATATGAATTTACTCTCCAGAAAGTCACTGCTATTCTATAATTTAAGCACTAATCATAAAGAAAATAAATACAATAATTAACAGAGAAAAAATTATTCATCGCACAGTTTTCTGTGACATCAGTTCCTCTTCGACATATTTTGGCAAATCATCTAACGGTCTATAATATAAATGTACACATTGCGACCCAGCGAACATAGTAAGCATTGCCGTAGTCAAAAATGTTAGATAGCGAGGCCACGACACTCCGGCAGGCATTTCACATTCAATGTTCTATTTGATTTTCGATTATATTTTTAGCTTGTCGCTTTTTATACGTTCTATCTGAAACATCAATGCTCAATTATATAGTTTTACACCAATACTAATCACTTACAAAAATTCACTTCGCCAACTTTCCAGTTAATCATTGAAAATTCCAGAGCAGCGCCAAGAATGAAAAATATAGGCAAAAATCTGTACACCCCAAAATATTTTTCACCGGGCCATTTATTTAGTAGATTTCGCAATTTTGTACTATAAAATATCATTTAGAATTTAAAATTTAACAACATTACATAAGCTCCATGCATAACCCTGCAGGCAGTATTTTTGAGGTTAGCTGAGTCCACAGTCCACAAATTACTAGAATATAGACAATATATACCATAGATACATGAAACACGAGCAAAATAACGGCGCTCTGATGGACAGATTGATGAACTAATTCAGTGTTGAATTATTGAATACGAGCAAACATATGGTGTAAATTAAAAAAAATTATTTGATCATGAAGACTACTTAATTTATCTTTTAGTTACGAGATTCCCAAAAAATTGGGCCTTCTTGTAGGAGTTAGGTGGTAACGAATTAAGGAAACACGATACCATTTTAGTTATCGACGTTTCGACTGGCTGAGACCGGTCTTGTTGAAGATATCTGTATTAAAAACGTAAGTTAGTACAGTTTGCATATATACAGTGTGTCCAGTTTAAAATGAACTACATGGGAATATCGGAAACCGTTGGATATACAATGTCGGTTAAACAAAAGTTACGTACTTGTATGTTTATAAATAATCTAGGTTCACTTTATTAAAAAACCGCTTGTGTATTTAAATACAGGGTGAAAACCAAAAATCGGTGTTTTAGAAAACCTTAATATTTCACTTATTATAAGAGGCCCGTTGATCAAATTTTCAGAATAGGTGTAAAAGATCATGGCCATTTCAAAAAACGTAATATAACATGTCTAGGCCTACTTTTTTTGACGCAACCATAGTCAAATTTAATTTTTCTTATGGGCGCCATATTAGATTTTTGTTTTTTAATCTTTGTAAAAAACGGAAACAGAAAAACATAAACCTCTTATGTTGCACGCGTAATCCCCTCAAATTATTAATTTCTGTGCATCTTTTAATCTTGTTAGACGGGCATGTAACGCATTTTTAAGGGCGGGGAAATTTAATAGTAATTCATCTCTGTTTTATAAAATTAACTGGACTTACGTATAATAAAAGTTAAGGAAATTTATTAAGGGGAAGGGAAAATCAGTTCTTTGCGTACCATGCAGCTATTTCACTTTACAGTTTCTAATGGTGCACTAAACTTAATGTGTTCAAATTAAACAAATACATCAGTTTTATACACCACAAAAGATTGCAACATACATGTCTATACTGCATTCACTTTCAAGACAAACCGGACATCAACAAGTGCATTCGAAGTTTAAGTGAACAAGATGGCCAAAGTCGCACTTTTAGGTGAAAACCCAAATACCAAATAAGAATTTTATTCAACACAAGCACGAAGTAACAATATTGTAATTGTAGAAAATTGTAAAAAAATATTTAGTCTGAAAATTCAAAACTGCTTTCAATCGGGTACAAAGAATGTACAAGACATGTGTTGATCATATATTAGTGTTTATTTACTTCAGTTTCGCCTTGGAATTGAATGACGTTTACTCATACCTAAGCTATCTTTTATTTTGCGCTTTAGAAAATGTATTGGGTGCAGCTATTGTTTTAATACTATTTTTCTTGATTTTCTCTGATGGATTCTTTACAACTGCTTGAATTAATGTATTGATATTTAATGTAAAACTTTGTTATTATTGATAAATTCTTGGATTAGGTTTAGTTGATTAGTTTTTCAAATTTAAATTTTGTAAGTGGCCAAAAAGTATACAATTTCTTCTCAATCAAGTCTTTCAAATCTTTACAATTTAAATAAAGCAAACATTTTTTATGTAGTAATCTACATTCTACATTTTAAATGAATCAGTGTCACATCATACTATGGTAAGAACTTTCTTCTACAAGGCAACGTCTTCATTCATCTT
Organism: Abscondita cerata; assembly: GCA_030710515.1. NCBI lineage: Eukaryota > Metazoa > Arthropoda > Insecta > Coleoptera > Lampyridae > Abscondita > Abscondita cerata. Next base: position 61,782 of record JALBCR010000648.1, read on the forward strand.
TTACTTAAAGAAAAAATGTATAAAATAAATACCTACACATTTTTGAAATACCTATTCAAAAAATAGGAAAATCTATGTAGGTTAAGACAGAAATTTATTTTTGCTTAATTGTAACGTAGTAACATTAATTGTCGGATAACTCCCCATCTTATTTATAAGATATGTGGAGTAAAAATATTTTCCCACGACCATCTAGTAATCAAGAAAGTTTGTAAAAATTTGAGTTCACCTGTCACTATATTTTCTAAACTTCTTGCCAGGAAAGGAGATCCCTGCTTCATGAGTATGTGCATATGAATTAATATTAAAAACTTCTGAGTCAACTTGAGCTAAATACTGGTTAAAATAAGAAAGATACAAAAACAGTGTTGGTAATATGTGTGGTTGTCAGTTGAAATACCAACCTTAAAAGTAACAAGTGACAGCAATTAATAACCAAAAATACCGAATGAAGCAAGAATGACAGCGACCGACATTTGACAGAACTTAAATGAACTTCAAGTCAATTGAGTAACTTATTCATAACGCATATAGTAAATCTACTCTCCTTATTTGACATATATCTAGGTCTTACCCATACAATGATTGGTATAGGACGATTGAAATGTAAAGAACCTGTCACGTGAATCAATCTGCAACGCAAATCATAAAAATATACCTTACTATAAATGTATTTATTAAACTAGGGTATAATTTGAATAACACTACAAACGAAATTACGAAATACACTTCGTTGTTGCCCTTAATGTGAACAGTAGACTCGTCCGTTTCATTTTCGTTCACGGCGCAGGTCACGTGACAGGTTCTTTATATTTCAATCGGCTTCTACGTTATTACGTACATTAAAAAATAATGACGCAAGTGTCTTCTTTGATGGCACTCGTGAAATTTCGGCTGTCGACTCGTACCAAATTTTCCCTCGCATGATATATCATTCCCTTTCCTGCTAGTCATCTAAATAAGTACAACTTAAGTGCTCTACATTTTTATTGTATTGTAATATAATTGCACAAATATTGTAACTATAGGTAGTACTTACAAAATAAGATGGAAAATATAATTTAATAATTTTATTGCGTCAAAACTGTTAGATTTTAATAAATACATTTGAAACTATAAAATTTGTTTATAATTTTGAATGAATAGTCGAAACGTCGCCTGTACCAGCAATAGCGTCTATTTCTATGATTACACCTAATGGTAAATTGGACACTTGGCAGGCTATACGAGCTGGGTAATCACTCTTGAAAACTGTAAAAGCATAACATAATTAATGGTGTTAAAAATATTGTTTTCGTAAAATAATATAAATGGAAGGTTGAATAATATATGCCATAAAATAGGTTATTAAAATCGTAAAGTATTTTTCAATGACCACTATGTAAATATTACATTTTATAGTTTTAATCTGATAGAGATAAGTTGTCATTTAATTTTTTTAATTTAAGTTGGGCAAAAATTCAAGAGCAGCTTGATGGTATGAACAAACTTCAAATCCATCGACTACTTTCTAAGATAATTTGAGTAAACTGAAAATGATCATTTTTTTCATTCTAGAATATCTCCGACACGGTCATTGATAAAAAAATAAATAATACGTCATTCTGTGGGTATTTTTTCGTAGATTATAATTATGCAAATAAAAATCCATGACACGCTTAGTTCAATAGTTATAACACAAACTTGCATTTTCTTTCTTAAATGGAAATCGTAGTTGACTGTGGCGCCATTCAAAAGCTTATTTTTTTCCCTATTCCAATGATATAAAGTTTGATATAGGTAGCTATTTCCATTACTTTGTAATTTATTCAGCAAAAACAATTTTTTAAAAATTATTTACAAAATTATGAATAGGAAGGCGCACCGTCGTGCTGTAAATATGTTAGTTTATGTGTCGCATACTCAGAGGTAAATTGTCCAATATTTCTTTTCAAATTCACCTCGTAGAAATTGCAAACATCGTTGAGAATTGGGGTTTGTATCATAGAAAAATAATCCTAAGATTATAGTGCCAATAATTCCGCACCACACCAAATATTTACTGAAAATACAGACTGTTCTCTTCTTTTTGCAGTGAGGTGAGGATTGTTTTGATTCCAATGGACAGTATTGTGTCGGTTAAATTTTCCGTTATTAGTCCGTCATTTGTAAAAAAAATTTCATTCGAAAAATGATCATTTTGTTGTGTTTCCCTTACTAACCATCTAACAAACTCAATTCGTCGGTTTAAATCCCCAAAATTTAAAGTATTGCTGATGCTACATTTACAGGGGCGATAATTATTCTGTTAAAAAATCAAACAGGCTTTTTCTTTTGGAATCCCGAACTCTATCGCTACTTCTGTGGTAAAACTACTTAGTTTACAAATTAACGCTAAAACTTCTCTCTTCAAATTGCATCTTTTCAGTTTTTGGATTGTTAAATGAACCGTAAGTCTTAAGTTTTATTTCCAGTTTTGCAAATAATCTTTTATAGGCCTGTCCTCTTTCCATGTATCGTTAAAAATACATTTCACTAGCTTTATCGACATTTCTGTTAGTGATGTAATAATAATACATTCGTATAATACATTATAAATTATTAGTATGTTAGTTTAGAACTATTTTTGACACAAGCTTGAACAATAACAATTTGTTGAAGAAATCTCAAACTAATGGAAATACTTATACTAAACCATTGGAGTCAGAAAAAAATAAGCTTTTGAAAGCCGTCACAGCCAACTACGATTTTCATTTAAGAAAATTTGTGAAATATTTTTTGAACTAAGTATGCCATGGATTTTATGTTGGCATTATTGTAATCTACGAAAAAATACCTACTATTATTTATTTTTTAGCATTAACCGTTGCAGAGATATTCACGAATGAAAAAATCGATAATTTTCACTATTTTCAAATTATTTAGAAAGTAGGCGATGCATTTGAAGTTTGTTCATGTTATCTAAACCGCTCTTGAAATTCTGCCCAACTTTGCTAATTTAAGCAAAGCTGTATCTTCACAAATAACAAAGTTACCCAAAGGTAATGGGCATCCTGTATATTCCGTAATTGACTGAATGTTGCTTAAGCTGATTGGTAGCTTCTTTTGAATTAATAGTAATTTTTGTTTGTTTAATCTTAAAATCAGTGAAAACTTATGAAAAGTGAGCTTGATAACATTTATTAATTATTAAGAATAAAAAGTCTGATATTCATAAAACCTATACATTTTTAAATTGTCAAACTGAGTTAAATCTTAAACAAAATTTTGATAAAATTTATAGATATTATATCGTGATTGTGAAAAAAGTGTACAGTATTAATATTCTTCTGTTTTATAAAATATTTTTAGATCCTAATAAGCATGAAGTGGAAAATTTATAGGTGTAGACTATACCTCCTGTAATAGTACTTTAGAAAAATAAACATTATTTACAAAGTACATGGTTGACACGACGGCGATTCAAACAAAGTGTTTTTTTAAACCAAAGTTTCACGCAGAAATCCACATTTCTCCGATACTAATCAACTTGTAAGAGCGCATAGAAAGTGCGCTGAGATAAAAACTAAACCCTAAATGTTTTTTTTTGCTGCATAAGATTTTGCCCAAAAAATAAAGAGTTTTAAAAAATGAAAATATTCTAAGAACCAAAAACTGTAAGCTCACAACGGAAAAAAGCGTGTCGGAATGTAGAAACTTTATAACTAACAACAGAAAAAAAATTAGTTAACTTCAACAGCTTTAAAAGTACTTGTTGGAACATTACGCCATTTAGACACGTTAGGTAGTACCAATCACAGAAGAGCCCATAACCCTCCCCCTTTTTTTCCGGATGATTTACATTTCTGTCTGATAGATATCAAACAGCTTTAGTACATTGCCTTTTTGACGATTAAATAGGAGACAAAACTCTACTGTAAACTACATCCAATCGACAACATTTTCAGTCACCTCTATATAATATAATCATGATACCGCTTATGTAGAGACTCCGGTAAAGTAAAGCAATATACGGGTGTACTGCGTAGACCGTGCATTAAAAGTAAAGTTTTTTAAATTGCAGATATAAATTAGAGACTTGAAATTAGGTACAGGTACAGTTTTTGACATAAGTAATTTTTTTCACAAAAACTGGTCTTTGTAGGTACTAGTTAACGAAAAAATGTGTATCTCACAAATCAGTTGAGATTATATAATTAAATTTATGAAACCGTTGGCTGGAAATCCAGGCTTACTCCTGATGTCCTACTAGTGGTTCCATTTTGTACTATATGGTCACAGGCAATTTTCAAAATCACAATCAAAAATAATCAAAATGTAATTTTTTTTAAATGACACCTTTTTTTTATATCATTCGAGAGGAATTTGGTGTAGGAAATACTAATCTACCCTAAAATTCAATTTTCTCTCGATTGATATAAAACAAAAGCAGAAGGTGCTATTTGAAAAAAATTGACTTTTTGATCATTTTTTATTGTGATATTTGAAAATTGCTTGTGTCCAGTAGGACATCAGGAGTAAGCCTGAATTTCCAGCCAACTGCCCCATAAATTTAATTTTACAATCTCAACTGATTTGCGAGATACAATTTTTTTGGTAAACTACTACAAATAGGTAATATGCCAGAAACGGTCAGGGTTAAAATAACATAATCTAAGTTATATAAGAAAGTTGATAGCAACTTTTGGCACACCCTGTGTAGTTGAAGGTCTAAAAATATTTTAGGTAGAACGAAAATGATTGATTATCGCCGCGTACCGAATTTTAGGTTTCTGATTTATGTGCAAGTTAAAAAACCTTTAATGCACGGTCTAAGCGGATATAGAAATCTCAGAACGAGTAGCTCTTATCAGAACACAATCAGTTTACAAATAATACAAGTCTATGCTCCAACAAAAACACATACAGACAATAAGGTAAAGAGTTCTATCAATATCAGAAGTATTGTATACAGACACAAAAGCACTAGAGAAATAGTTGGACAAACAAAAACTAAAATGGAAAAATGTGGAAACGAAACACGGAACGAACGAGGAAATAAGTTGACAAGATGTTACGGTTCTGAAGAGAAAATACAAACCATTAATAAAGAAATTAGATACTAAACTTCTAAAAAGTAATAAATCACTTAAGAGAGGCAAATGGTTTAAGCTTAGAGGACTGAAGAAGAAGTAGATCAATACGTAAGCAGATTACAGAAAAGTTCAAAAAGCACGAGGAAAATATTATAGAACAAAATCGCAAGCTCAAAGAAATCAAAGTTAGACTCGGCAGACAGAAAATAGTGATGCTTAAAGTTCAAAATAGAGAAGAACGAGACACATCCCAACATTATAAAAATAACAAGTACCTAAATGTGGTTGTATAGGTCTCTTCTTGGTGAAGGTAAAGTAAACAAAAATAACTCAATAGGTTGAGTTTGCCACGACGTTTCATCCTTCGTTGTGAGTAGTATAGTAATCGGCGTTTGTATTTTTCATTTTGTGTTGTGTGTGTTTTTGAACATAATTTTACTAACTTGTTGAAGATCAAATCAATTTTGTGATAGCCTTATTACAGCCCTCCCAATAAAGAGCAAAAAAAATTGAGTTGTTTTTGTTAACTCTACCTCCATCAAGAAGGGGTTTATAAAACCACATTTAATTATTAAGAAATGTTTGGAGAAATACTTACTTGTACAAACATAACTGAAAAGTATTACGAAGATCGAAGATAAACCCACCTCAAAGATGAATGGAAAAACTGGCTAGAAAAACAAGAAATGATAACTTAGAAGACATGCCGGAAATTACAACCAAATAAATAGAAAGTGCCATAAACTAAGAAAAATAAAGCTTCGGGGGACGATGGAATACTAGTAGAATTACTAAAAGAAGAAGGAAACAAATTTATAGATTACTTAAAGATTCTGTTCAACAAGTGCCTAAAGAAGGTAAAACATCCGAACAATGTGGAACAACTCCAGAACAATACTAATAAATACATAAGAAAGAGTTTCAGCTGATTTAATTGATTATGAATCCCTTCTGCCACAAATATGTAAAACGTTAACGTGGATTATTAAATTTGATGATTACCAACAGAATTCATAAAGGGATATGAAACATGCGATCATTTGCACACTCTAAAGATTCTAACAGAAAACAACTAATAAATACATTCTCCTCCTATATTTAGCCTATGTAGATTATGAAAAGATCTTCGACAGCACAGAACTGTGGGCTGTCGAAGAAGCTCTGAATAATAGTAGGATAGGCTATAGGTACAGAGGAAACTGATCCACAGCATTTACCAAGAAGCAACTATGATAGTACAATTAGATGATGAGTTACCAAAAAATCAAATACCCATCAAAAGAGGAGTGAGACAAGGAAACATAATCTCACCCAAACTGTTCACATTAGTCACGAAGGACATATAGAGGAATAGGTTGGACAGCGTTTAGCATACATCTTTAAAAACCACAAAGTTATCTTACATCTAAGAACCAGAGTCTTATTTGATTCTTGTATTTTATGAAACATGAATTTGTGCGAAAGGGAATGTGTAACATTAATTTAAAGTAAATTAAAGTAAAGGTCTTTGTGAAAATTGTAATATCTTGAAAGTATTTATCAGATAGAAAGAAAAATTTGGAAAACAAAATGCTGTTATCATAAAAGATGCGTAACAGTGACATATCGAATGATCTTCTCTAAAGCAACCAACAATATATCAATATTGTTTGTAGTGTTTTTTTCTATACGTCGCCACTTATAGTTTAAATTCATTCAAACCATAATCACAGTGTCATAATTATCGTAATCCTTTATGTGACGTTCTGCGTTATAGCTTAATACCGGTTTCAAGGTTTGTTTGAAAGATGTAACTCAAATATTTTTAATTCAAAAAACTTAAATAAGGAACAACGTATTTATTTACACTCGAGCATAATTAATTACCTAAATGGTGATAAAGTAAAGTTCACCTTCTTTATAAATATAATGGTTTGATATTTGCCTTTTTTTGAATTCCCTAAAATTTTCACGATCACCACTTGAAGCTACATAAGAAATAATTGAAATGAAATTTTTCGTACCATCACACTTAATGATATCATTCTATAATACTCTACTAATCGCCTGAAGAGAAATTCCTTTTGTGATAACAGTTGTGATTTGAACTCAACTATTGAACTATAGTCCACAATAATCGTAATGAAACAGGTAATAATATACAGGGTGTCCCACCGGGAACGCCATCGATAGATTATAGAAAAAACTGTACATGGGAAAAATTTGAAAATTCGGTAGTATACTAACATCAACGGGGGCAGTTTCGTTAAAATATTTTCAAGATGGTGACACTTCCGGTTATACCGGAAGTAGGTGTCAAGTTGCTTATTTTAAATGGAACATCATATATATATATCCTTTCATTAAGTCATTTGTGCGGTTTTCGAGCAGTTACTTTAGCCAATATTGATTTCACATTTTTCAAAGGGATTAGGATTCGTTAACTTGAACTTATAAATAATGGTTATTTATTGGGTGCATTTGGATACTACTTTGCACACATATAGAAAATTACATAAATTTAGGTCATTTCAACTAAGACAATATTAAACCACTTTACATTTATACGTAAATTTACAAAGGTTATTTAAAATAAGCTATGAAAGCTGTCATTTTGGGGGCAGGGCACTAACAGTAGCGCGTTTAAAACCTGATTGAATTAAAAATCTAATACAAAGCGAAAGAAATAAAAAGGTATAGCTACTTATATGAAGTAAACATGTCGGACTCAGAAAGTGTAGATAACTCTAAATCAAAACGTAAGAGACAGGAAGATCTAAGGAAAAAGCAAAAGGGTACGAGAACGCCGACAAGGGAAGAAAAAGGAGAAGTTAGTGGAGTCATGGAAATATGTAAGGAAACTCTGCAAGAGGTGAGGAATATTAGAGGAGAACAAAAAATATGGAGGACAAGATAAAAGAAAATAATCAAGAAATCAGGGCGATAAAGAAGAATTGCGTAAGACTAACGAAAAGTGGGAAACTAAATACAAGAGACTAGAAGATAAGGTGAAGAAGCTGGAAAAGAAAATAGAGCTGTTAGAAAAAAAGATAGCAAAGATAATCTCGTAATTAAGGGTTTAATACAGAAAAGGAGAGAGAAGGCTTAAAGAAGAAAATAGAGAAATTTTTGAAAACAGAATTAAATGTCGAAAAACAATAAACGAAGCCAGGAAAGTAAACAAAGACTTACTACTAATCAAATCAGAAAATTTTGGAGACAAAATGGAGATAATGAAAAACAAAATTGAGTTGAGGGGGAAGAACTTATCCATAGACGATGACTTAACAATGCAGGAGAGAGACGTACAAAGGAAGATAAGATCAGAAGCAAAAAGACTAAGAGAAGATGGAAGCAATGTAAAAATAGGGTATATGAAATTAATAGTGAACGGAGATGTGAGGAATTGGAACCAGGTAGAGAAGGCGATGGGGAATATCCAGACAAAAAACTGATAGTAAAAGACAACTATAACAATAAAGGTCAGACAAGGCAACGAAAAAGGAAAAAGAATAAGGCAATGATTCAAATGATTTTCTGGAATGTGGCTGGTGTAAGAAATAAGGATAGCCAGTTTTTGAATTACATCGACCAATTTGACGTGGTGGGGCTACAAGAAACCTGGGAAGAAATTGGGAAGAATGGAAGATGGAAAGCGGAACACGCAGTGAGGAGCAACATGAAAGGAAGGTAGCAAGAAAAAAGAATAAAACGGAAGAACAATAAAATATTACTTGTAATAACAGTTTACAATAGGGACATAAAGGATATATATATATATATATATATATATATATATATATATATATATATATATATATATTAAAACATATTATAGACAAGGAGATGGATAAGGAAGGGGAAGTTATACACAATATTTGTAGATTAAAAGGAAGCGTTCGACAATATCAACAGGGAAAGGATGTGGAAATTTTTAAGGAAAATAAAGATAAGGGAGGGTATTGTGAGGAGAATAGAGGATATATATAGTGAAACAGTATGCAAAGTAAGGGAAAAAGAAGACATTAACAAGGAATTCTGGACAACAAGAGAACTAAAACAAGGATGCCCTTTAAGCCCTGTCTTATTTTTATTATATATAAGCGACCTTGAGAAGATGATGAAGAAAAACCAAGCGGGAGGCGTGGTGGTTGGAAGCACAAAAGTGTGGACGCTAGCATACGATGATGACTTAGTGTTGATGGCAACAGAAGAGAACGGAATGAGGGAAATAATGAAGGTTTTAAAAAGATATTTAGAAAGAAAGAACTTAAAGTTAAATACGGGAAAAACAAAAATAATGCAATTCAGGAAAGGGAATGGCAAAGGAAGATGTTTAGGAAAAACAACAAGGAAGAAGGACAAATGAAAGACAGGGTGCATAAAGCAATGAAAATATTGGGTCAGGTATGAAGCATGGGTGAAAAAACGTTTGGAATGGATATAGAAAAAGGAAACTAATGTGGGAGAAACTGATAAAAATTGTAATGTTGTACGGAGCGGAAATATGAGGATGGAAGAAACAAAAGGAAATGGAGAGGGTGCAGGAAAAATACTGGAAATGGGTGCTTGGGATAGATAAAGACACACCAGGATATATAACGATAGAAGAATAAAGGGGGAGAAAGTAAAAATAGAGGCGGGAAAAAGGGCAATGAAGTTTGAACAACGTATAGAAAGAAGGAAACACTGTAAAATACTACAAGAATGCTGGAAGGAAATTAGAGAAGAAAAAGTGAAATATGGGCAAGAGAATAGGAGGAAATTGATATGCAACAAGTGAAGTAAAAAACTAAAACAAAGGAGGAGGGGAGTTGAGATGGACATAATACAAAGACACAAGGACATACAAAAACAAGAAAGGAGGGAAAATTAGAAATTCAAGGTATAATAGGAATTATAATAAGATAATGGAAGAAGAAATACCAGAATATATCACAGGAAGGAGAAAGGGAAAAGTGAAAAAAATGATAGCCAAATTTAAGTGTGGTAACGAGGAAAGAGAAAGCAAGAAAAGAAGTGTAGATTATGTGGGGAAGAGTGGAAAATATAAATCATCTATTAAGAGAATGTAACGAGCTAAGAGAGGAGGACAAGAGTAGGAAACAAATACTAAGTGAAAACGAGATGGAGTAGATTGGATGTTGAAAGTATGGAAAAAGAAGAAAACAGTGTAAATGCCAATAAATGTAAAAAAGTAAAAATGTAAAGCCTTTGCAAAAATGTAAATTTATAGCAAATAAAACTTTATTATTATTATTATATTAAACCACTTAATGCACATTTGCCTAAATAAGTTCAAAGAGGACAGATTACCACGACTTTGCGGGTTGCTTACACTACTTTTCGTGATTCGAGTTTTTATGTGGCCGCTTCCTTTCCAGGTATTCTATATAATATACAGAGTGGAACAAAAGTCTGAAACGCTCAATTATCTTACAAAGGGGTGGTAAGAATTGTACAACAGTATATTTTGGGATACGAAGATTCCAGATTTGACATCTGCAATGTTGCCAGATTTACCGTTTTTCTGATCTTATTACTAACTTTGGTTTTTTTAAATAGATCACCCCGTATATTGTATCATTATTGGAATGTCCCTTCAATACGAGTTCAACCATAATGTAACACTCAATATTGGATAAAGTCAGAAAGGTCTTAAATTAAATAAAACTGTCCGTGCAAAACAGAATTCAAGTAATTAAATCTAGCAACATTGCAGATATCCAAAATGTTGTACAATTCGTACTACCCATTTGTGAGATAATTGAGCGTTTCCAACTTTTGTTCCACTCTGTATAGTTCAATAAACTCAATATTTGCAATTTTAAAATGTAATGGAAAAAAATATGAAAATCGTTGGTGTATTGTTGGTTACTTTATAGGTATATGTCACTGTTTGTACATAACGTCACAAGTACAAAAAGAACTTGAATAAAATTAAAAGTAGTACACTTTTCTCAAACATTTTTTATTGTGATTAAGACGACCATGGTTTCTGAGTTAGAAAACTCCATAATTAAGTGATAAAATATTTTTATAATTGTATGTTGAAAGTTTAAGCATATTGAAAGTTTCTTAAAATTTAATATTTACATAAAAATAAATATCATAATAAAAATGGCTGAGGAAAGGTGTACTACTTTAATTTTATTTAATATGGACATCCTCAAGCTCTAATTCTGCTTCCAACAAAAAAATTATTTGTTTTCTGATCGCGCGTAGTTACACACGTTTCCTGAAACAGTTTCAGAATCATCTATGCGCTTAATTAAACAATACATATAGACTGTACAAAATCAAGCACCTAAGTCACAAGTTCATCGAGTCAATAAATCTAGGAGGTATTTTGTATCTTACCACTTAAGTTGAAGTAACAACTTCTTGATGTAACTGTATTTGCACTTTTTATAACCCGTATAAATGTAAAGAGAATTAGAAAATTGTGTTCAAAATGACAAGATATTTTATTCTTGAAACTGAAATTATTGGATTCTTTCAATTTAAATTCAACGAAGCAGCGCTTGTTGAGATTTTGATTTTTGTATTTTCTGAAATATTGTTAGTGAAAGTATACATATACAGGGTGTAACAAAATTGACGCCCGTCCTTTCAAAATATGAATCGGGGGGCTAAAACGAATTAAAACGTTATGTCCATGGTTACAGAGTTATTGACAAAAAACAAAGATCTAACATTCAATGTTTAAACTTTATTAAAAACGAATATTTGTTACAAAACAAGAAATTAATTTATAAAAGGTGTTCAAACAAATCGCCTCCTACTTCAATGCAAATATTTGCACGATTTATCATTGAATCACGAACCCTCTGTAGCACGTTTAACATATCAACATATTCTCGATTGGAATAATGACGTTCCATTTTAAAACAAATAACCGTATGAAATTATACTTATACTTATTATGACAAAAGTTGACAGAACTAATAATTAACATTTAACATTACCATAGCATTCTATGCTACTCATTTGTTTTTAGCTGACTTCTGTTTTTAATAAAGTGTAAACATTGAATGTTAGATCTTTGTTTTTGTCAATAACTCTGTAACCATGGACATAACGCAATTTTTTATTCTTACGTTTTAATTCGTTTTAGCCCCCCGATTCATATTCTGAAAGGACGGGCGTCAATTTTGAGACACCCTGTATAATCTACTCTATAACTAGCGTGGAATAGGATTTTTATCTCAAAACAGTTTTTTGTAACCTAACATCCGAAAAAAGTAACTATAACCATTGATTATAAAATTTGCAATGCTATAACGTAGTTCAAGCTGACCACCGATACATAATATATTATTTATCGCGTTGCGGCCAAGCACTTGAACTTTGGTATAATCAGCAGATTACAATCCGAAATAATTATGTTGCAATTTTTTTGATTAAATTAGATCTGAAAATTTAAGTTCCATGGAAACACTTACATTCTTTATAAATTTCATTAACCGTACCAAAATCGGCCATATCTTTTAATAAAACAGTGACTTTTATAACGTTTGCAAAACTTGAATCAGAAGCTTCCAATATGTGCCCTAAATTGGTCAGCACCTGACGAGTTTGAGCGGTAATTCCGCCAGGAACCACTTTACCATCTTTATCCAATCCTATAACTCCGGAAACGTAAACAGTTCGATCCCAAACAACGGCTTGACTGAAATAATAAAATTTCAACACAAGTTTTATGTGTTTGCGTTATGTTAAGAATTACCTGTAAGGTCCAGCCGGTTTCGGTGCTTTGGAGGTGCTTATAAGTTTTCTGATTAAATGCGCCATGATTCTTTAACGACAGCTCGAATGTAACTGAGTTTTGATTTTTATCTAAGTAACATATATTTGATGCTCTGACTGATGATAGCAATTATTGTTTGCGTTCGAAGGTGGGTCAATATTTGTTGGTTTTAAAATAGAAATCAGTTAACTTTTAATTGACGTAAATTAATGTTGAGTTTGTTCTTAAAAAAATATATATTTATTTAGGCTGTGCTTGATAAACAATTATGATATGAATTGTAAGTTTTTTTTTGTTTTATACAGCCTGTCCTTGTTGTACGCGGACTTTTGATATTGCCTTCAAAAAGTATAGATTTTTCAAAATCGGTTTTGACAATTATTTTAGGTTCCTCAGTGGCTATAATATAATTTAAAATCATTTTCTATTATACAGGGTGTCTCACTTTCATGGACCACCTGTCAACTTTGATAGTTTAAATAGAAATTTATACTTGAAAAACTATGGAGACTTTATGTATAATAGTCTTACTAAAAAATGATACTTTTGAGATATTAATTTTTAAACATTTAATTGGGTCAATATCGATCTTCAGATATATCACGTTTTTAGGTTATTATTTGAAATATCAAATTCAAATTTTATTCACACTTAGACCAGTAACGACCCTAACTGTCCACGATTTAAAAGTTGACATCAATTATACAGGGTATGAGAAAAAAATATCAAACTTCTAATCGAAAATTGTTAAAAAAACCTGTGTCGCGAGTAATATGTTACGACGAAAGTTGTATTTGGAGCGCATTTTGCTAATTTACGATTGGTTGAAAATAAAATCCCCGTTCGTTTCTTAGACGAAAAGCGAACATTTTATTCTTCCGCACGGGTAGTTTAGCGTGCACCTTAAAATTGAAATTTACACAAATCATTTATGTGTTACAAGATTTCCAATAAAAATTATTGGTTAAGTTTAAATCCGGCTAAATCCACCCACGTTGCTTGACCTTATGATTTTGCTGTGTGTTATACCTGGATAACTCCTGAGAGTGCTGAAGTAGCTGATTAAGACCTTCCTTGTCAATTAAAGACCACACTACGGTTTCGCATTAGTTAAGCTGCAGGCAACCGGTGGATACCACGTCTAACAGGGATTGGTTATGTTTCATAACTTCATCGAGGGAGCCTAACGCCTTCCGTTTCTCTTCGCACACTGGGGTTACTTAACTTCCCGAACTGTCGATATCGTCGCTAGCAGAAATATCTTACTCTCGAAACTGCATTCATCAGATTACAGCTAAGTTTTATTATTGAAATAAACTTATTCATTGTTAATGCGTATGAAGCTCATGTACAGATGACATGAAACGGCTTTTGATCTTTAGTTGTTGAGTAAATTTTTATCCGGCGGTATTCTCCACAACCGAACGTTTATAACCAGATCAATACGGGCCCGGCCGCTTCACTTAGAGAGATTGACGCAAAAACAAAAGGCCTTTTGGGTTTGCGGGAGGTACTTACCCTTTGTAATCTTAGTTTAAGTCAGTGTCGTTGCATGTTCCACCAGATAAGTCGCCGTGTGTAAGTGTTATGTGTACGCAGAGTCTTTCTATTAGCCAATCCTCAATTGGAACGTTACCATTAATTTTGGTGTAATTAAATTTTACCTGTGAATCCGGCACATTAATTGCGAAAATTACTTATTATTAAGCGAGGCTAACGTACGTGAACATATGCGACGGTCTCTCTATTTCTGTCACATTTACCTTTTACTGTAAAGATTTGTTTGTTGTTTTATTGAATTGTCTGTCTTTCTCTTAGGACAAATTGTTGTGTTTGATCTAGCGTATTAGGCTTTAAGTAAAACCTGTTGGTCGGTTTTTGTATTTTCTTTACCCCAGCAGGTGGCGCTTTGTTAGACAGCAGTTTAATTTCTTTAGGGACCCCCTCCCCCCGACTCGCCGATAAAGACTCCACGAACCTAGTGCGTTACACCGATCCATATTTCACTTTTGTTCTTTTTGTTTATTCCTTTAGGGCCGTCGTTGTTTGTAAACCTCAACCGTTGACAGGTGGCCCATGAAAGTGGGACACGCTGTATAATTGAAAATATTTTTAAATTGTAGCCACTGAAGAACCTAAAAGAATCGTCAAAATCAATTTTGAAAAAATCTACTTTTTAAAGACAATATCAAAGGTCCGCGTACTACACGGATAGGGTGTACGTTTATAAAATATTTAAAAGTTAAATAAAGCCCCTTCTGTGTGTATCTTTGTATGCGTGTGACAATATCAACGTTTGATTTATAGTTTCTAGGTAAGACCTGTGATTTGGATTTGTGATTGAAAAGAAATCATTCAATAACATTTAAAGCGGTAATTGCTTCCTTTTGAACGGAAAGTATCATTTACAGTAAAAGTAATAATTTAAAAAAATTTCATCAACATGAAACCATTTTAAACGCAAAGAAGGAAAAGCATTGCAGCAAATATTTTCTAGCCTAATTAATACTATTTTTATCAAATAGTGCGCGAATTAATGGCAAGAAGATTAGACGCAATGATTTCTTTAAATTAAAATATCTCGAAAACAGTTGCTTGCAGCGACTTTCGACAAGAATATGTAAAATGGTAGGTAAATCAATTTTTCTACTAGAGAATAAGATACAAACATGACTCTCTAAATGAGAGAAGAGTCTATAGGTAGCGCCCCTACAACTAAGAGTTAAACTAACCTCAAATTTGAATTTTTCATGTTAACAAACTCCTCAATACCAATTTTTGTTGTTGTTGAAACTATTTTAAAATTATTTAGGACAAACAAAAATGAAAACAAATCTTTAACACCCTGCATCTCAAAATAAAGAACTTGTAGACCCATGCTTATATGAACTTTTTTCCTTTAAAAAATAACAGAGGAAAACCAAAACAAAATACTTAAAAATGCGTAAGAAGATTAATTAACAAAACAATAGTTTAATACTTTATAATAACTTTACGCAATCTAGTCAAATTTTAAATACTTACCATCATTAAGAAACTTAGTAATGAAATTTACATTAGGAAAATAGTATTGTTTTTTCCCATAGCCTATTATGCATACAATTGTTAATTAGTTGGAAATTGTCGAAAACAATAGTTCGTTTTGCCATTTGAAATTACTTTGTAATTATAAAAGGTATTATTTAAGGTACTGTATTACATAAATAGGTACTTAATAAAACTTAAAAAAAAAAAAACACATTTAAAATTATTATAGTATTTAAAAAAGTTTATAAGTTACGACTATAATACAGGGCTTCTATAAATGATTGCCTTATCAAACGAGCGTTGTAAAATTTAAAACATGCAAACTTTGTTGATTTAATTGCCAACTTGATGAGACAATCATTTATAGAAACCCAGTATTTTGTTACGATACGTAAAAGCGATGTATAATAGGCCAGAGAATTAACATTATCGCGCATTTTTATTTTTTTGGGTTGGTAGAGTTGGTATCTTAAATCAAATTGTCAATTTCTGCAATCTAATCACATAACTTACATTATTTTAATAAAGTAGTTTGTTTATAATTTGTCAACACCACATATTCTGATATGTTGTATTTCCAGTAAGTTTTGTTATTTCATAACCGGAAAGGTGCTCGGAGGTGCAGAATACTTACTGCAGGTAGTTCATGCAAGGTTATGTTTGTAATCAATTTAAAAAGATTGTTGTTTCTGATTTGTTGTTGAGGTATTAAAAAAAAATTAATACTGATAAAGAAACATACCCGTAGCTCTGTGTCTATGGGTCGCAGGATAAGGAAACGAATAACATAGTTGAAGGCTGCTAAAGCAGCATCGAGCGCCACCTACAGGATCCTAGTAATTATCCTAAAGGCTGGTCCTTTACACACTGCATTTTGTGCACAATTTGTTCCAATTTTTAGAAGCTAGTTTTAAAGTGGGAACTGCGAACAACTATTTTCCTTAATGTTTGTTGGGTAGTTTTAAATAAAATATGGTTAATTTTATGGATTTTTCCAAAATTTTAGTCCATTTCATTACAAAATATTTATGTTTTAAAAACAAATTGATATGATGTTTACTAGATATTGGTTAATCTATCTATTCCAACAAATTTGTGTGTCCAAAATGAAGTATATTTCTAAGTGTAAATGCCAGTCTTAGCAGTAGGACTTAATAAAAGTAAAACAATCACACTTGTAGAAGAAGGTCTAGAGAGTTTAACCTGACGAGATTCGTCAAAGTAAGGCGAGACACCAAGAATTTAAAAATAATCGGATGGTACAGATTATCACAGTTAATATTTCAACCACAGTCATAGCCATAGTCGGGTGGGCTGACTTCGTGCGTTAAGTTATGCATACACAAAAGGTTTAAATTAGTACCACAAAAAAAACTAAATGATGCGAAGACTGCAAGGGCCCGTAAGTTTACAAACGATAAATATAATTGAATTAATGTTATCCTCCAAAATTACAGTTACAGACTTATGTCTTAATACACTCAATTTCTTCCCTTCACTTTAAGGAATCTGTATTAAGATATAAGTTGGTAAATATAATGTTTAATTGGTGTCTTAAAAATGTAAGTCGTATTTTAAATAACGTTCCATACATGCACAAATGACGCGTTTTAAAACCAACTGCGATTTCATTGTACAATTAATAAAAACAAATACTTAAAGCTAAACTTATCTGATGTATATCAGTTACAGCTTCACAAGTACCGTTACATAACATCACCGCATAAGACTGGAATATGTGATATCGGACACCTTTCCATATCCTTTCATGTGTTTTTCTCATTCTCTCCCTCGTCCTCTCCTGTAAATCTCCATTGTCCCCCTGTGTCCCGTCCGAACCTCCAACTTTTACCCATTTTAGATTTTCTATTGCTTCTTCTAATTACAATTTCCAATTCCCCCTCTCTGCTTCACCTCTTTCTTTTAATTTTTATTATGTTTCCGTCCGGTTCTCGTAGTAAACTTTTACAGTGTTCCTCCCATTTCTCCATATGTATTATTATTTCTATCCTTCTTTTTCTTTTACGCTTTCCTTTTAAAACTCCCAAGCTTGTCCTTCATTTTTTTATTTTGATGATCTCTGTTTCCAATTCCTTTTTGTATTCTTCCTTTCTGTTTTTACACATTTCTCTGAGCTCTTTTCTTTTACTTCTGTATTCATCTATATCTATTTTCCGTTTTTTGACCTTCTTCTCTCTCTTCTCATTTCTCTCTTCGCTCTTTGGCAGTCTCCAATCCACCAATCATTGTTTTGTCCCATTCTCCTTGTTTCTTTCCTGAATCTTCTTATTTGAGCCGCTTCTTTCATTTTTTGTATCCAAATTTTTATCTCCTCATTTATTTCATTCGTTGTTTCTTGTTCTTCCTCTACTATTTCCATTTTTTCTATACCTTCTATAATATCTTTGTCCATATCTTCTTCTCCACCCATTCCTCTCTGTTCTCTTCTTCGCCTTCTTCATCTCCCCCTCCAAAGCTAATTCCAGTGGTTGGTGATCCGTTTCCTTTCTCTTCCCTATCTTGAAACTTTCTGTCTTTTAAAAATTTTTCATGTACTATTGCGTAGTCTATTACCGATTCTCCCATTCCTCCTATAAATGTAAACTCTCCCTTTTCATAATTCCAGCAATTTCATTCCTTGTCCATTTATTTTCTTGTCCATAGATATCCTTATTTTTATTCTTCTATTTATCGTCATTCCCCTCCTCCCCAATTCTTGCATTAAAATTTCCTCTTATTATTAGCTTTTTATCTTCATTTTCACTACCCGCCTTTTCTATTTCTCTTGTTGTTGTTATCATTTTTTTCCATATATTATTATTATCATATATCTTTCACTTACTTCTCTTTACATTGGTTTTTATCAACCCTGTACAGTTCTCCCCCTCTTCTTCTCCTACTGCCGCCCATTCCTTTCTGACACCTACTAGTATTCCTCCTTTTGCTCTTCCTCTTTTCTCCGTTCTCTCATCAAATTGTATCTGCCATGTAAATTTCTCTGGTAACGTATCTTTCCACTCCTCCCATCCTTTCTCCTCCATCCATGTTTCCACCATTGCCACCATTTTAAATCGTCTTACATATTTCCAAAATTCTTTCCCTTTGTTTTTAAACCGCTACATTCCAAAATAGAATTTTATTATCTCCTTTTCGTTTTTTTCTTTCTCCCCTTTCGTCATTCCTTCCCTTTTTAAATCCCCCCCTTTCTCTTTTAGTTTTTCTCATCCACTTTTCCATCTTTTCCTCCTTCTCTGACCATCTCCATTCCTCCCCATCTACCCATATTTTTTTGTATCCTACTTTCATCCTTTTACCATTTTTTTGCTTCTTGCCTTATCTTTATTTGGACGTCCCTCTCTTTTTTAGTCATGTCATCGTCTATGTAAATTCCATTACCTTTCATCATTCTCTTTTCCTCATTATCTCTATTTTATCCTCCATGCTTCTCATTTATATTAACACTACACCTCTTCCTATTTCAATTGCCTTTTCTATCTATGTTTCCATCTTCATCTCTTCCTTTATCATATTTTCTACTTTCCTTTGTATCTCTCCTCTTCCTCCTTGTACATTTAGTCCTCTGACTACCATATTATTTCTCCTCTTTTCTTTCTCCATATTTTAATGTAATAGTTGTTTACATTATAGTATGGAAAGTAAGATTTTACGGCGCGATAGCCTTGTTTGTGGAGCGCCGTAAAATCACTTTACACACGAAATTTGTATAATATGCAGACGATCATCATTAAAAAGTAAAAAACAAAATTATTTCTACTGATTTTAAGTAGGCCTGGCTGTTTAACCATTTTGACATACATCACCTAATATGTGTCAATTTATTTGTTTAACTGACGTATAGATGGCAACGTCAATATCACCATCAATAACAAAAATTAAATGCGCCTTTATTCTGTACATTATCGTGTCAAGTATGGTGTAAAGTAAATTTTTTGAAATCAATTTATCGGATTTTATACTTAGTTTAATTTTAAAACGATCACAAATAGCAGCTAAATCAGCCACTACTTTACCGCATAGTCCGTACTTTACCGCATTGTGTGTAAAAACCACGTTTCAAGACAAGTATGAACAACTGAAAAATGTGATTTACAGTTCAGTAGGCCAAAAAATCTAATTTACAGATTTACTCGTCGTAATTGTTGTTAAATACATTTTGAACAATATTTGGCCCGTGAATCGATTGCAAGGATACTCGGTGTTACAACTGTCAAATACGCTAATCTATTTGGAGGCGTTTGTGCCTCGAATTTGTATTCGTGCTTTAACTCGCTTTTGTGAATTATTATTATTTGATAACTATATGTGCTATTAATTTTAAATGATATTATCTATTGTTGTGTATATGTGTTAATTAAACTCTGGTCGCTATAACAATATACATATTTCTATTTACATACGGTTTGTTTCTAAGTCTATGAGTTCCTAGTGACTCTAGATATTTCGTGTACGTAATCCTAGATGGCGCCTTATACATTTTTTGAGCAGTGTAGAGGCCTTCATTTCGAACGATTCTCAATCAACCCACGACCACTTTCGACTAAGAAGAGCTGCCGGCCAGGCCTTCTAGTACTGCTATATATTTATTTTAGTTTGTTTACAAATAAACCGTAAAAGTCGTATACGGCATTTTATTTGTCTTAAAAAAGTGGCCGAATAATATCGTATTTTGGCAGATTTCAAATTAACCTTTTTAGATTTATTGGCTGAAAACGAAATCCGCTATTTTCGGGTTTTCGCCAATATTTCCAAAACCAATTTACAGATCGTAAATATGAAGCACGAATGCATTAAGTTTCCTCTAAAACTTTCCCCATATAACCTTTGCTGTAGGTATAACAGGAATCGAGATCCCTGTATAGCGAATCTGGGACACACTGTATATGTTTGAGGTTTTTTACTTTTTCAACTCTTTTAATAGTTATCTTTTAAATTATCACATTATCGCAGTTGGCGATTGTGTGTTTGGTATTCACCTATGAGAAGAAATGAATGATGTAGAATGATGATACATTCCGTCAGTGTTCGTACACATTGATGTATACGATTACTTACGATAGTGAGGATAGAAAATAGTTAGTTCAGGAAGAACTTTTTTCTACATGAGCGCGAATGCCAGAATAATCTTCACGCAAGAGGTTTGTACAATATTTTTTTTCTACAATCGATATAGAAAGTAGGCACTTTGCGTTTGCATTTTACAACACAAAGTTGACGTTTTCCGAGGACTACCACTTTACCGCTTTAAAGCGACAAAAACGCCCGTTCCCCAAATTTTTGGCTAAAATCTAATACCCCGTGACTATTGAAACATGAAATATTTGTTAATGATAACGAACAAACAAAAAAAATTTGTCAGTTTATGATTATATTATTTTTACTCCAAGTAAATAGTTGTTTGATGTGATTGTAGAAAAAATCTTGTGTGTGTTGCAAGCGCAAGTGTATCACTTTGCGCTCTTAATACACAAATAGCTATTGTATCGAGAAAATATTCCTTTAATAAATATTGACAACAATTTTACATTAATGTCAAATGTTGATATAGTTACCATGATAATAAGTGTAGAGTGCTATGAGTTGACGTTTTCAGTTGTAGTCATTAACATAATGAATAGATGACATTATACATTTTTAATAAGTTTGTGTAGGTTTTTCGAAGTTTACTTTATTTTCAATTAACAAAAAAAGTTGGGAAAATGGTTTTTAACAATTAAAAAATTATATTTGAAATACGATGTTTTTTGAAATTTTTCCCGAACTGATTCGGGAAGAATAGCTTCCTGTTTGATTGTATACTTATATCAAACGTTATTTCTTAAGCGGCGAGTACAAAAAATAAATATTTAAAGTCATATATTCTTACATTAAAAATAAGTTTTAGATGTATGTACCACTTACCTTTTGAATTCTTCTTAAAAAACTTGAAACTAAGTAACACACAACACTGAACGAAGATTCTTTGTAAAATGGCACAGTGTTACAGAACGTTTTTATAAGTTACTCTAATAATAAATATTACTAGCCAATTTGAGATAATATTAATTAGAAGTTTTAATTAAAGTTGTTGGTTTGGAGCTTCGACAAACATTGGTTAAAAATCTCATTTAGTTTTTTTGAATGGCATCACCGCTTACACTTTTTTAAATGAATAAAGTTAAGAATAAGTATCTATAATAATAGTATAATAAAGAACTAGTTTCAGAAGACGCATTTTATAAGTCGAGTACAAGTTGCTAAATTGCCTTCTGAAACGAATTCTTTATACTATTTTTTCTACTTTGGGCTTTTCAGATTAATTTTAAAACAAAATGTTTTAAATTTAGGGAATTTTGAAGTATAATTGCTAGGGTGGCAATATTTTCATTAAACATTGGTTTAAATGCTAGTTTAAGTTTAATTGGAACATTTAAACGTTTAATTATTAAAAAATAGGTGGAAATAAAAATAAGTAGATAAATCAATCTACTGAACATTAATTACCATTTAAATTAACGTACACCGAACGTAACGACAGCTTGGACGTTATCAGTGTTACCACCATTCGGAATAAAAATTGTTCTATTTCTATAAAAGAACTCAAATTTCTATAAAAGAACTTTTATAGCTCTGTAAGTAACCCAAAGTAGAAAATATATTGTTGGATATTTAATGTATATTAATTATAATCTATAACAGCCTTATGCATATGGCTCCACTCCACAAACAAGATAGTCGGAAAATATGTCAACTAAACGAATTAATTTGAAATTTTTGCCGCTATAAATGATTTGTCCAATCACATTTGAGAATTTTAAGTTGGTACATTCACAGTTAAAAGCAAATTATGTTTACAGTTTACAGCTGACATTTTTCGCGTGCGTTTTCTTAATTACAAATTCCTTTACTTTTTTTTTAAATTACTTTATTTATTTGATTTTGAAGTAAAGGTATGTATTTTAAGTGTTTTAAATTAAATTAAACGCTCAAATACTTTTTTTTTCGGATTGTACCTTACAAGCTCTATAGCGACAGTATCCCCCTCTTCAACTATCTTATTTGCTGAGTTGAGCTGTAGTTGCTAACAACATATTAATTCTGATTTAGGTGGTAACTAACTAAAACATAAAACTACCCTTAGTTGGATGCTCAATTCTTTAGTAACTTCCTTATTCATGTTTAACTAATTTTAAACGAATCTCAGTTTGTTTCAGTTCACTTCAGAGTAAGTTCTTTTTTAACCATTCATAAAAAGTGAGATCTTAAAACTATCCTATTTTCCCGATTGCATTAAGTTGACGATAATCGGGTAGTTGTTGAGGTAGGATTTACTTAGCAAACTATTCGTTATTCAGATGAATTGAGATGATCAGATTTATTAAAGTTACTCAAATCAAAGCAAACAATGCCAACAGATAACTGTAACGACGTTAAGTTATCGCTTAGATAACGATTTGCATTTAAAACATTCATTAGTCGTAACAGTTATCTGCTGGCATTGCTTAGTTTTTACTATTTATACGTGCCCCTTATTAAACGAGATGTCGTTAGACCGTTGATTGAAATATTGGTAAAGATAGTCAACCTTACGGGATTATGCGACCCCGAAATTTGTTCTAAACATCAGAGGTCGGTAGTATCGCTTTGTGCTAAGAAAATACGTCAATTGTATTGTAGAATTTACAGAACAGTATTGCCGATAAATGTGAAATAGAAAACTGTAATTTTGCTGATAGTTTATGCTAAGGCACGACATTGTTGCCAATGCATCATGCCGTTGATTGAAATATTGGTGCATTGAGTCAATGTTGACAAACAAACAAAAACATGCGTTCTACAATATACAAGAATTTATTGATTTTTGTCGACGTACTAATTAAATGTGTGTCCTTTGTTATATATTTTTTTCTATTGTCTGTTAATTGTTCAATGTAATAATATTTATTTGTATCTTTCTTACGTAAGGTTATAACAATGGTTATACCATCATGACAAACACATATATGTACAAAGATTGTATACATACACATGTGAATAAAGTTTATTATTATGAAAAAACCTGCAGATTTAAAAGTATTAATTTCGTAAAGAAATCGTTGAAAAACGTTCTCCCAAAAAACAATTTCTTTAAATACTTTTGAAAATTCCATACTCATATATTTATTACATTAACATCGTTTATCCGTTGAAAATGTTTTAAAATCTATTAGGCTTACGCAAGTAAATTTCTAAATTTTGGTCATTGAAATTAAAATTTTTAACATAGAAACGCTATCCCTTTTATGTTGGAACGAATGTTGAATTTTCTTATATTACAATCTAACGTACTCAACTGTTTGCATCTAAACAATATTATAACAAGCCTACTCATTTACTAAAGGTGTTGCTAAAAGTATGCAATTGTAGAATTTCTGACTAAGCCGATAAGGAATGTGACTCATAAACGATAATCCGGAAGACTCCTCGTAATACATTTGTTTCAATATCAACTTTAGGTGTACTTATATTTTGGATATGTTTTATGTATAGCATTGTATTAGGTACGTTATTATTTATGTGTAAATTGTTTGTAAATTATTACTATTATTTTAGATCAGTTGGAATTGTAATTTTTGAAACAATGTTTATAATTAATGAGCTATTTTTACTTTAATTAAACTATTTTAATTCGAAACCATGATATTTTGATACAGTTTCAAAGAGTAAAATCCTAACTTTTTATCTCTACTAACAGATAACAAAGTGTCACTTTTCGTAAATTATTTTTTCCTCGGGAAAAAGTGAGTACTATTTTTAACACCAAATTTCCTCAATAATTTTCTAATTCTATTGTAATATGATTTTTCAATATTAAATCGTCATTTATTTCGTCACAGAAAAGAATAGTGTATTATACACGTATTATCCGCACCGCGTCGGGAGACAACACACCTCAAGCTAAAATCTAGTACTTTTATTTTTAGAAGTAATAGGAATAGGTTTTATTACCAAGTGAATTTAAATTTGAAGGTCTAGTGGAACCCACTTTCCTAAAAAACACGGTAACTTGTTGCCTTTTGAATTGAAAAATTTGAAAACCAATTTTTATTTAAAATCCTTTTCAACTGAACACGTAAAACAAGTAGATACAAAACCAATAATTTTGCGTTTCTGAACTCTAGTGGTATTTCTCCCAGTATGTTCTACTTTATTCCTAACGAAGTTATTAAATGACAAACAAATGTCAACATTATTATTTGCAAGTTAAAAATAAAGTGCAAGCATAATTTGTAAAATAATTGTTTCTTATTTATCTAACACCGACCAAACCAAACTGTTTTAACAAATAACGCTTCGCATGT
Organism: Abscondita cerata; assembly: GCA_030710515.1. Taxonomy (NCBI): domain Eukaryota; kingdom Metazoa; phylum Arthropoda; class Insecta; order Coleoptera; family Lampyridae; genus Abscondita; species Abscondita cerata. The sequence continues at coordinate 86,930 of JALBCR010000648.1, forward strand.
ATTTTAGTAAATTATTAAAAAAACATTGTCATTAAAATCCAAGATATGTATCATCAATGGTATTATTCATAAATGAAAAATTCGTCACTTTTAATTACTAGTTAATACGTTTACTAAATATTTGAAAACGTTGCAACATTGTATTGACAAAAGTAAATTTTACGGATTGTATGTTGCGCCATTTTTACAACGGTGGAATAAATTGAACTATTCTATTTCAAGAATCGTACACATTATAACTTAGCGCTTCAGTACAGGTGAAAAAGTAAACAAAAACGCAACCCAACATGCATATGTGAATTGCATCCGTGATACAAGCAAATACAAGCGGTTGACTATCTTTACCAATATTTCAATCAACGTTAGAACACACATTTCACTTATTACTCAATTTAGTTGCATAAAAGAAACCACCTATTATTATTTTGTTAATAGTATTATTATATTTTTGAAACTTTTTTTTATAAGCACCTTCAAATAAAATTTGTTAAGAGAAAACGTAGGTAATGTGTTGTTTGCAGAAGTGTTTTTGTAAACCTTGCAAACATTGATAAAATAATTGAATAAGTACAAATGAGCCAAGATGTTTACGTAAAAGCATAAGAGATAGGTATAGGGAAGACACTTACCTCTATTTGGTCTATAGTATCTAAAAATATAAAAAAATATAGGATGTTCCATAAGAAAAATATAATTTTGATATGTACTTTATTTTTGTGCCACCCTGTATATTCAAAAAATAATTTTGGAATATGCTCCTCAAAAATATGACTGCGCTAAAAATTATTTCCCAACCCTTTACATTTTTGTAGAAAAACCGAGGCGAATGTGGTGAGCCACCCTGAATAATAAATAGAAATCCAAAAGTGTATAGGAGTCATGTGGATATTCTTTGGACAATAGTACTAGTATTTAAAACCATACTAAGTTATTATAAGCAACTACGCTAATACTTTAGAATCCTACTAACTAGTAGCATGTAACACCATAGGTAATGTGCGACTATGCATAAGGCTGTGTTTAAGTACTAAGTATTAGTACAGATGGTCCTGTTTCAAACACGTACATGCATGGTCGAAACGTCTCCAGTTCCAGCAATCACTTCGATCTCAACTTTTGCATTTAGAGGCAAATTCGCAACTTCGTAAGCAGTACGAGCGGGATAATCTATAGGAAAAACTAAAAAAACTTATTATTTTTATTGCATGATGGTGTTGGTCAAGGACTTGAACTTAATCAAAACAGGTCGCGATCGTATTATTGCGTTTTAGTATCAAATAAAAACTCAGTTTGTTACTTACATTCTTTGTAGACTTCATTAATAGCGGCGAAATCCGTAATATCTTGTAACAAAATTGTAGTTTTAATTACTTTGTGATAACCGGAATCACCTGCTTCTAGTACATTTCCTAAGTTGATAAGCGCCTGTCGCGCTTCCGCAGCAGCTCCACCAGCAACCATCTTCATTGTGTCTTTATCTAATCCTAATACACCGGAAACGTATAAAGTGCGATCCCAAATAACCGCTTGACTATTAACATTATTTTATTTAATTGATAAAAGTTAAGTAAAATTGGGTACCTGTAAGGCGCAACTGGTTTTGGCGCATTTTCCGTTGTGATAAGTTTTCTGATCAGGTGAGACATTATTTGTGTGAACGTTTTGACACTAGGCACTGAAATGAAACGAAATTATAAATTCAAATGAGTCAGCATGTTAATGTAATAGTTGACCCTCTTTCATAAACTTTTATCGTAATATCGTAATAATTACATCAACTTCAATCATGTATAGGCCTACAATTTAATACGAAAGATGTTTATTATGGTAATTAAAAGATTGATATATATATATATAATGTATCGAATGCTATTTTCTTTATAGTTGATTTTTTTAGAATTTAGAAAATAATAAAAACATTTGTTGGTAATTTAACTATTTCTATTTGACGCATTTCTAACAATCAGGGAGTTTATTTTATATATATTAACTTAAACTTGGATAACGGAATGTCGTCATCAAGAATTCAAGATGATTCTAGTAACTGCTTATGAATGTTTTGCCGATTTTTAAGAGATTGGAAATTTTCGGACGTCATTAAGAGGAATACATACTAACTGCACGTCATCGCTAAACCATGCACTATAAGTACCTCTAAAACAGCTTTTAATTTTAAATGTTTGAAGTAAAACTTAATGTTTTATGAAAGACAAAACTTGAAGCTTTGTCGCTGTAGTATCACTTTTTTCTAAAAATGCTTACTCTTTGTTTTTTTTTACGTTTGAATTAGTACATTTTATAGCATATTTAACACTATAATTTTAATAGAAATAAATAGAAAATCAAAATTCTACCACAACCACGACAAAGTCCTTTCTTATATCTACCAATTGAAATCAAAATATTGATAATAAATTGAATTTTATAAGTAGACCATTCGACGCATTAAAATTTTTACCTATAGTGCACGATTTAGCAATGGCAGATTGATAGTGTGTATTCCTCTTAACTTAGGGATACTTAAAATAGTTATTTGTGTATCAAGGCCAAAAAGCAAACGAGGACGGAATCATACTTTTTGGTGGTGGTGTACACATTTTTTGGCGATTTTGATTATAAATAAGGTTTTTTGGAAATTCAAAGATTTATCATGAATTAGGTATTCTAACAATGGTAACTATGATAGAAAATTTTGACGTTAGTTATGAATTGATCAAGATAAGAAAATATTGATAGATGGCGCCACTCAAAAAGGACCGAAGGCAAAAGCGACCAGGAAAAACATACTTTTTGGCGGCTTTTGAGTACAAAATATTCACTTTTTTGTTAGGTTCGCCTAAAAATTTACTTCTGACGGTCGATCACAACCGGATGTTATTTCTAAGCAAAAGATGAGATTGATTCATGTATTAAGACAAATTTGATATACAAAACGTGGATTCGCAAAAAGCGTAAAGTGAAGCCATCAATGTAAAGCAGAACACAACATTTTTTTCCTTATAGCTAATCAAATTCATTTACTGCGCTTGCGTCAATTAAGTATCGGTAAACTGACCACGTAGATTTCGTCACAAAATGGAAATTTTACAAGGGGAGGTTTTTATTGAATAACTTTGTTTTTGATCAGTAGTTTATTGACAAACTTAAGTATGTTTGCCTTCTTTCTGTTTATTATGAATGTCGTTATGGAAGTATTTTATTAAACAATTTTTAACAAAAATAGGAGACATAGACTACCTCACTCTATTATTTTAGTATCTTATATCCAATTTTTTGACTTTGGCAAGTCGAAACACACAAATAACAAATGATCGTATTTCTTTTTCTTTAGTGGTATAGCAGTGAAGTATAGCTGCTTCAAACGATACCCTTCTAACTGCTCTTCCTATTTCTTCTACCTTTCACTAATAGGTTGATGCGGTGGAAAGCAACCTCATCAAAATTTGTAGTACAAGATATTTGGATGTTTGGGATCAGTTTCTAATATTTCAATTTTGGACCATTGCACTTTATTATTATCCCAATTTAGATTGGTAGTTTCTAAAAGATGTTTAAGGTCCCATATAATTTGTTGAGACATTTCCGTTATTATGTATGGATTATTCCTTTATGCAGTTCTTACTAGTCTATACCGTTGAGGAACGAATACAGGAACTGGTTTTGAAGTTTGTTTGATGACCCTCTGTGCAGAGTTACCTACATTTTTGTTCTTTAGTCGAATTTTCAAATTTGTTGCAAAAGTCGCAATGAAAATAAAATATTAAACTCAATGCGAAATACTTGCCTATAAATGGAACTTGAGGATACTTGAATAATATTATTTTCTGAACAATATTCTTTATACAGGTTGATTGTAAATTCAGGGCCACTTGATTTACTCTTTTATTATCCATGATAGACAAAAAGTTTTAAGAAAAGATGAGTATTTTCCAAACTTTGCACAAAATGACTGACTTCCGGTTTAAGCGGAAATGATATCAACTTTATTTTTTTAAATGAATAATGTAGTATTTTTTGGGCTAAAGTGATTTTTTGATAAATTCTCTTAAAAAAAACTATAACACAAATATAGCGCTAAAGTTTGTTACGGTTCTAAATACTCAAACCGGAACGTAGGTCGTAAGCCGTGTTAAAAACGTATTGCATAGGTTGCGCGTTACGACGCGCCTACAACGAATTTTCCTATTGGTGAATCGAATTACGCGGAACTAAACGACGGGTCGACCTCTTGAAACTTTCTATTTCCTCTGGGGCGATTGATGGTGGTTCATGAAGCAAAAAAAATATAAATGAAATTTCAACGTGGTTTCAATAATTGCACCATAATTGAGCGCGGAAAGATAAATCCGATCAATTTACGCCGTAAGTGGGTCTTTTTTGCTATTTCTTTGGGTTGTATTAATTGTTAATTGCAACGTTTGCTTTAGCAAGTGTGTCAACCTCACACTTTCACCGTATCTTACACTTGGAAAACTCTTGGGGGTGCTAAAATGGCTATTTAGGAACCTCTCGCTACCTAATTGTTCGAGTACCACGATTTCGCCACTTAAACCGACAACAGTTGGTGAATGCTGCAGGCCTACCGACTCGTTCATGCCGTATACCTATTACTTCGAGGGACCCTATTTGTCATCTTCTCTTCAATATAAACCTCCCCAAAGGAAAATTCTGGAATTAACTACTTTCTGACGCTGTCCAATACTGCCGCTAGCAAGAACGTTCATTCTCGGACTGCATACTACTAGAACACAGCTAAGTTTTAATGTTTAAGTTTCCTACTCAATATCAATGCGTAAGAAGCTCACGTACACGAGACATTGAACGGTTTGAAACTCTAGTACTTAAGAAATTTTTTATTCGAGGTGAACTCGACTACCGACGCTCGGTTTTGTTTTCATTGGCTCCATCAGAGCCTAGAAGCTGTAGATAACGGGGCGACGTTAAAACAAAAGGCCTTTTGGGTTGACGAGACCTGTTTATCGTGTTTCTTCCGAGTTTAAGTTAGTATTAAGGCACCGTTGTATACGTGACGTGTGTACGTCAAGTTTTCGTAGGAACCAATCTTAAATTGGTAAGCAATCTATAAATTTGGGATGTAACTATAAAGCTTATCTGAATTTGATACATTAATTACGAGCTTTAATTAAATCGTTGTTGCTAACGCCCGTAAAACTTTATTCGACAGTCTCTTTTACTTCTCACGTATTCTTCTAGTATTTTTAAGTTGTTATTTGCTATATTTAAATTGCCTATGTATCTCTCTGATATTGTGTTCGTCTTAACGTGTTAGATCGTTTAGTAAAACCAGTTGTACTGCTGTAGGTCTGTTTTATTTCTCTCTATTACTCAGCAGGTGGCGCCACGTTACGCAACAGTTTATTTCTTTTCAGTTTCCTTAAGGACCCACCCCAACTCACCGACGAGCCGGACACTGTTGTGATAACTTTTACAAATTCGGGATCTTCCAGGAATTTAGTGCGTTAATTCGAGCTCAATAGTATTGTTCTTTTTATCTAGGTTGTACCGCTAGAACCGTCTATTCTTTTATGTATTTGTAAACTACAACCGTTACACGTTACTAATAAATTAGTTATTTATTATTCAAAATCTAAAGAGATGCTTTCGATTGGTACAATTAATCTTAGGAGGCTGTGAAAACTAATGCGCACAACGGTGTAGCACTAATATATGTTCACTTAGAATATTAGAACTGCGTCATCTTTGGATATAGGATAGAAACAGTGGACATTGGATACTAGAAACCAAAAATTCTGTAGACTTACAATCTTTAACTGTCGTTTAATACTGCTTCCCACTAAACATAAAAACATTACATAAACGAAACTTTAACATTACAATGTTACATTGTAACGTTTTCTTTTAAAGCAGTTCAACGTTTATTTAATGTTGATATAACAAATTATGTCAAGGTAAAAATGTTACCAATTGTTACATTAAAAAGTAACAATGCGTTAATGTTAATTTAACTGTTGTTTGTAACATATTTCCAACATTGTAGCTATGTCAACTTAAAATATTGTAACAACGTGAATAATAAAACATAACTATTTATATTATAATCACGTTCTGGTAATCTTAATTCGCTTTTTTTAAAATGGCTTGATACAATCTCTCGCCGTCAATTGAAATCGAACCAGCGCGCCTGCGGTAGTTCCGTTTGTTAAATTGACGCTTCTACCGCTAGGCTATGCTCACTCTGATGGTAGGGTGCCACAGCCGGAACATACCTATCGTTAATTTAAATTTTCACTTAGGTATCGAAAATAATTTTCATTTCAATGTTATCTTTGTTCCAACCTTGAATCAGAAACAGATTTCTTACAGTTTACAAATCATCGTTAACGCGCATGTCTATAATATTACAATCTATGATTGTAGCTAATGTTCATGGTTGGAACAGCTGATGTTCAATTTTTAAACATCACTTTACTTCTAGTCTAGAAACTCATATGTAAACTAACATGAGCTACAAACTATAGAAACATCTGTGGAATACAGACACCTGAACAGAGCATCATTTTTGTATTTAATAGATAAAACGGAACAATAATGTAAGTAAATTACAAAAATATTTCAGAAATGTTATATTCTGTATGGATATAAATAAACAAGTCGAGAGAAGCTTTTTGTTGTGGAAATTGAAGTAAAGCTCTACAATTCTTGCTTCGTGTCTCAAAAAAAGCATGTTCTGTAACTAATGATTAGATTTTAGAATTTCTCTGATATGTACAACAAATAAAATTATACGTTTATATTTTTTGCGTTTTCTTTGCCTTGTGTAATACGACAAGTGAACTCAGCAATATACGCATGCGTCAAGTGAATGGTCAGACGAAAATCCATAAATCGTTCTGACAATTCTCAAACAGGTTTGAATGATAGTTGAAACAGAAAAGAAATTGTTTACTAATACTTAATATCTCTGGTTGGAACCATTAATCTTACTGCGCAGAATCATGGATGTAAAAAATCATTTCTGATGCAGGTTGGAACAAACCTATTGACTTAATTGTCACTTAAGAAAGAATCGCGTATTACCCGTTCATATACTATAGGTTCTATGGTGTAACAGTTTTAATAACTCGAAATTCAATAGCTAATTAGATCAGTCGGCTGAATGTGAAATCGCTTTGTCAATTACAGTAGTACTTGTTATTTTGCTGTCGAAACGCTTCTTTCTTTCTTAGTGTCTCTTTCTCTCTGCACTTTAACTATTACTAAAATAAAATTAATTAGGTTGTAGTGTAGCATTTAGGTTATTTTTGTTCTTTTATGATAGTATCATAAGTAATAAACAAAGGTTGAAGTAGGGTTCCGAGTAATATTATATTAATAAATTAGTTATATAAGCAACCTACAGTTGAACTAGAGGGTTCTACTACGTAGAAAATTACTATAACCGCTCAACTCGTCAGATTACAAATATGATGTATGCGTCTGGTCCCCTACAAAAAACTGAATCTTTAACGTCAAACAATAGTATGTAGCTACTGACTTATGAGAAAAATAGTATACTGCCGCGTATTTAATGGTTGAAAGCTTTTCTCGTGAAATTTTTAGATAACAGATTCTTCTTCTTTACATGCCATCTTCGCTGCGAAGGTTGGCAATCATCAGTGCTATACGTACTCGTGACAAAGCCGACCGACATAGTTGATTTGTGGTGCACCCGAACTAGTCACGTAAGTTTCGCAACCATGAGTGACACTTCTCTTCCCTTGAATTTTTCTTGTAATATCAGTTGGAGTAGGTTGTACTTTTCTCCCCTCATGACGTGTCCTAGGTACTGAAGTTTACGCTTTTTTACCGTAATGATAATTTCTTTTCCCTTTTTACTCTTTTCATAATTTCCATGTTGGTTACTCTATCGGTCCATTTTACCCTCAGTATTCTACGGTACAACCACATTTCGAATGCCTCTAGTTTCCTTGTGTCCAGTTTCTTCAGAGTCCAAGCCTCTACACCATAATACAGCACCGACAACACATAGCATCGCACCATCCTGATTTTGACATCCAAGCTGAGATTGCTGCCACAGAGCACTCTTTTCATTTTCATAAATGTTGTTCTCGCCTGTCCTATTCTAGTTTTAATTTCTTCAGAACAGTCGTTATTTTTATTTATAATTGTCCCTAAGTATTTATAACTGTCTACTTTTTCTATGGAGTGATTATTTATATGAATTTGTGAATTGTTTTGTGCTGCTTTGGATATTATCATGAATTTTGTCTTTTAACGTTTAGTGACAGTCCAAACTCTTCGCTTGATGTATTAACTTTATCTACCAATATCTGTAAATCGTTCAGGTTGGTAGCTATCAGGATCGTATCATCCGCATATCTTATATTATTGATAGGCACTCCATTAATTTTAAGTCCTTTCGTTTCATCGTCTAATGCTCTCTTCATTATTTCCTCTGAATAGAGGTTAAATAACATCGGTGATAGCACACACCCCTGCCTGACGCCTCGACGGATTTCTATTTCTTCGGTGTTATTTCCTTCTACTTTCACCACAGCTTTCTGATTAAAATAAAGATTCATGATAATTTTTATATCTCTGGTGTCTAAGTTCTTTTCTTTAAGAAGCTGGATAAGTTGTTCGTGTCGGACCCTGTCGAAGGCTTTGTTGTAATCAATAAAACATATATAAATGTCTTGATTCATATCCATACATCGTTGGGCGAGAACGTTCAAGGCAAATAGTGCTTCTCTTGTGCCTAAGCCATCTCGAAAACCGAATTGAGTCCCACTGATATCTCGTTCCAATATTTTAAAGATCCTGTGATGAATTACTTTCAGAAATATTTTTAGCGTATGACTCATCAGACTGATTGTTCGGAAGTCTGTGCATTGCCTCGCATTATATTTTTTCGGGATAGTGACGAACTCCGACAGCAACCATTCCCTGGGGATAATACCTGTTTTGTATATGGTGTTGAATAGATCTGTTAAACTATGTATGTTTTCCTCTTCTATCAATTTGAGAATTTCAGAGGGTAACTCATCAGGCCCTGAGGCTTTTCCATCCTTTGTGGTGTTTATAGCATGGATGATCTCTTCTTTAGTTATCTCCGGTCCACTGGCTTCTCGTTCTGTTTCTATTCTGTTTATATTTCTCTCATCATCGAATAAATTTATTATGTAATTCTTCCATGTTCTTAATTTTTCTTCCATTTCCATAATAATTTTGCCATTCTGGTCAGTGAGTATTGACGGTTGTCTTTTTTCTGCAACCCTGCAAGTTCTTTTACTTTTTGTGCAGATTGAAGTTGTCGTGCTTTTCTTGTAGGGCTTCTATTTCGTCGCATTTGCTTTTGTAGAACACCTTTTTGCTTCTCTTATTTTTGATCGGATTTCTTTTGAATATTCTTATATGCATCGTTGTTGTCTTTTACATCCCGTCGTTTGTTCATCAAATTCAAAATTTCTGAAGTCATCCATTCCTGTTTTTTCCCTATTTTCTGTTTTGTCAGAATAGTCTTGCTGGGTTCAATTAGTGCATTTTTTAAATCTTCCCATTGTTTGTTCGCGTCTTCGTCCGTTTTTTGACTGTTTTTGAGGGCTTTGAGGTTGTCGTTGATCTTATTTTGCAGCTTTTGCCTTATTTCTTGACTTTTTAGACCCGAAACGTCTATACGATTTGCTGCTGGCATTACTCGTTGTTTTTTAAGTGTTATTAAAAACCGGGCTACTAAGGGATTATGATCCGATGAGACATCTGCCCCTGGGTAGGTCTTTACTGATTTGATTACATTTCTATATCTGTGGTTTATCAAGATGTAATCAATTTGGTTCCTGACTGTATTTTGTTTATTGTCTTGCGGAGATTTCCAAGTGTAGAGACGACGGTTTGGAAGCTTGAAGAACGTATTCGATATAATAAAATCGTTCTCTTGACAAAATTGTAGCAGTCTATCGCCTCTTTCGTTTCTCTTCCCCAGTCCATATTCTCCTACATATCTGTCAAATCTACCCTTGCCAATCTTGGCATTGAAGTCTCCTAATACTAGTGTTATGTCCCTTGATTTTAGAGATTGCATGATGTTATTAAGTTCGTCGTAGAATTCCTCAATGTCTTCATCGGATTTATCTGCTGTAGGGGCGTATGTCTGAATTATGTTTAATTTACAATGTTTCGTTTGAAGTTGAAGTAACATGACTCGGTCTGATATAAGGGTAAAGTTTATTACTGATTTATTGATTTCTCTGGATACCACGATCGCAACTCCATATCTATGGTGGTTGTCATCACTTCCTGAATAATAAATGGTGCCGTTGGCTGTTGATTGTTGTCCAGAATTCGGCCATCTTGTGTCACTGATTCCTAGGATACTTAGATCTAACCTCTGCATCTCCTGGATAACATTGTGTATTTTTCCAGGTTCATACAAACTCCGTACATTCCATGTACCAATTCTCATTCTTAATTTATTGTTAGTTTTCTTTTTAGTTTTATTCTTAACACAGGGATTTCGTTGGATGACGACCTGAGAGGCCCTGGTGTCTTGAGATATACCTCTCCTGCCGGCTCTTGGTTTCCCTCCATGATCAGTATTAAAAATATTCTTGTTTTGCACTATCATGATGATTGTACTAGAGATATCTATTTTGATCTTTAATGCAGTGGTTTCTCCTTGCCTTCTGCATCCTTATGCCGTTGACCATTTCCTGGTTCCTCCGCCTTCGAGACCGATTTCTCGGCCTCAGGACAAAAGGGTGCCCTTTCCACTTACCAGCTCATCCGCCCGAAGCCGTTGGCCAGTAAGTGAGGGATTGCTTATCCCGGCAATCACTCGGTCCCTATCTGCGTTAGCCATCGAATTGATGTTTCCCGCCTTTTACCACGCGGAGGTGCAGATTCGGATTTTTCCTTCATCGAGATTAAGACCTTTCGGCATTTCTTAACCTCTCTGGAGCTTTAAAAGGCAGATAACAGATTAAACAACCCAAATTTACTTGGAAAAATACAAAGATACAAACATCTTGTGCCATTGTAAGTGAATAAAAGCTTCACGGATTATTTTTTATGATGAGTGTGTAGTTTTATCGGACTAGCAAAGTGAGTTCTAAACTTTTTTAAACGTTTAAGGGTGCTAGAGAACCGATGTGTTTTTTTTTGTGACTGTTTCGTACCAAACTATTTATATTATATTTATAATTTAGATCATAGTAATTATTTTTTAAATATGTTGTCGTTGCCATAACAAAGGTTGTTAGTGTTGTAACGATTTTCTTAATGTCAGAATAAATTAATATATTTCTTGTATTTTTCCAACAAATATTGTTGAAAAATAAATGTACTGTTCAGAAAATATCAACTTTAATTTAGTTTAGTTACATTAATTAACTAAACTGTTGATCCCAAAATGATGGATGCATTATACATGTAAATGTTGGCTCTGAACTATATGATCGCTCGAGAAGTAGAAGAGCACCATCAGTAGCGGAGGTGCCTGTACCTGCTTTGGAAAAGGAAAGTGGGGACCGCGGCGGAAGGCAAGTTCTTATTCTTGCATTGGGTGGAAATCAAAAAAGGAATCTACATCAGGAAGGGGCAGAGTTACTATTCCTGTATTAGAGGCAATATAAGAATTATTATTGGACTTATTCAAGGTATTTCAATTTTCCCTTGACTTATTCTTTAAATTATTTTGGCATTAGTGAACTGTCACATTTGACTTTTTTTAAATTTTTAATATCATACTTTGTGAGGGCTTTATTATATCAATTTGTGTTTTATTTACAATTTTTGTTGCATTTATTTGCGTTTATATGTTTTATCCACCTGAGGAGAGGTGTTATGGTCTAGTTGGAATTGCTGGTGGTATCATTATGTTATGAGACTTTAGTTCCATCTTGATTTAACTCATCACAGTTCTCCGCGAGGTATTTTTTTATTATTGTGCTTATTTTAAAGATTGTTTTATTCTGATTGACATTTAGTCTCAGATTTCAATACTATTTTTAATAGTATTTCATTTAAGAAAAAACTTGCGAGAGACAATAAAGAGATGAGACTTTTACACGATATTTTTAAAAAATGTTTCCATGGAAAATAAGTTGTTTAAAAATTAATATTTTGATTCTTTTACATCTGCTTGAAATGGAAGGAAAATTTATATTCCACAGTGGGTACAAATACAAGAAAGATAAAGTATTTTCACATTCGTCGAATTGGAGATGTATCAAACGGAATTGTAAAGGAAGGCTGCAGGTGAACGAAAGGGGAACAATCCCACAACACCGCACGATCACGGACCGAATCCAGCTGAAGAAGAGATGCAGAAGATGCGAGATTCAATAAAACAATTAAGCAAGACTACAGACCTACCACCTAGAAATATATATCTAGCTAGTACTAGCACAATGAGCGAAGAAGCTGTGGTGCAGACGCCCAACTACGATGCGGCTAGAAGAATGGTACCAAGAAATCGGAAGCTGTCGTTGAGCCTGAACAAGCCGGCACAATCCGCTTCCAAAATAATTTTCGACTCGTCAATTATCACCATTAAACAGGATAATTTTCTACTCTGAGATTCCGGTGCGGGGGACAACAAAAGAGTACTTCTGTTTGATACGCAACAAAATTTATCTTTGCTGTGGAAATATAAACAATGGAGTTTAGATGGAACGTTTAAAGTGGCCCCAGCTTTGTTTTCGCAACTATTCGTATTTCATGGTTTTGTAGACGGATCTGCGTTACCCCTGGTTTATGCCATGATATGTAACAAACGGGAAGACACATATTAACTCATTTTTAAAAAATTGCAAAAACTGAATCACCTTTTGAAACCAAACGGCACGCTTTGCGACTTAGAGTTAGCCGTAATTAGCGCAATTGAAATGTTGTTTCCAAATACAAAGATAGTGGCCTGTTTTTTCCATCTTTCGCAAAACTTATGGCGAAAAATTCAGCACCATAAACTGACAAAGATGTACAAAAACAATGAGTCTGCAAGAAAGTACTTGAAAATGTTGTTGGCATTAGCGTTCGTACCTCCAAAGGACATACAGTTTGCCTTCGAGATTATTAGTGATGAGTTTGAAGAGGAGGTTAAGGTCATATTAGACTATTGGGAAAGTACATACATCGAAAGAAAGCTGAGAAATATTAAACCCGTATATAATGTCAAGTATTGGAAGATTTACGGAAGATTGACCGAAGACTTACCAAGAAACAACAACTCGTTAGAATCCTAGCACAATGTATTGAGAAACAGCTTACAATGTCATCATCCGACGGTTACAAAGCTAATCGAACAATTAAAAGAGGAACAGGCAAGAACCGAAAGTGTCATGATTAAATACTGTTCTGGGGCACAAAAACCTACATGTTGCAATTCCAAAACGTTTAAGTTAAATGCAAGACTTAAAAATCTTGCAAGTGAGTACAGATTTTCCGATGTAAAAGAATATCTCAAGAATATTTCCTACAATCTTAATTTGTAGGCGATTGTTATGTCTCCTTTTTAATTTGTTATATTTTGTATTCAAATAAATAATTGTTTTCTATTATTACTAGTTATTAATGTAGTTGGGTATATGCAACAGATCAGTTCATCTATTTTTTCTATCGCAGAAATGTCTTGTCGCTAAAATGTCGCATCGATTTTAAATTCATCGTTACTCGACATAATGGTGTTCGCTCATATCTCATCGCGAAAAAGACTCTCTTTTTTTGTTGCCGCGCCTTTGTTACAGAGCTAATGGAATCATATAAAAAAATTAAGTGTCCTATTTTGGGTAAAAGGTGGACAGCCGCGCATCTTGTACAATAGTAAACTTACACTCGAGTTATCTTACTCCTCAAGAGTGTCAAAATGACAAAACAGCTGTCGAGTAGTTCTCTGTGTTTGTTTCCTATTCTACAATCTCTTGCAGCAGGGGATTCAAGACCAACACATAGTTGCAATAATAATCGACTTATGTAACTGCTTACATATCCGTCGACAAAGTTGCTTTAGTGCAGATCACTTTTTGCTGATGATGATAGCTTAGCTAATTAAAACACGTGTCCGAGTATAGTTTTTTTGGTGCAGTTTTTTGGTGTTTTCCTGTTTGTTAAAATAGACGCTGCAGTTTAGGGTTCCATTCCCTTGACCAATTTGAATATTAAAGGCAGTTAGAGTAAGAATAAGATCAATTCGTTGCAATTGTTTTATATAAAAACTATATAAATTATAATTCTTCTAACAAAATATTTTTTTCAATTCTTACAGAATCTGTGATTAATTTATACTTTATTGCTAACTACATATTGCCTAAATGTGGTTTATCAAAGAGTTGTTACGTTCTCATACCAAGCACCTACGGTGTATCTAACTAAATGTACGTTGTTGTTGCAGTTCTTTGATATATCTTAAATCTTCGATTTTAACTATCATCCTGAATCTTATGAGTTGCATTGGTTTCATCTGTATTTTCTAAAGATGCTGTAGATTTTCTTCGTAACCTGTACTCGGTTGGTGTCAACATTCCTCTCAAAATCGTTTCAAATGAAATACTTATCCCTTTTCCGCTCATTTTGCGATACATCTCCCAACATTGTTTCTCTTTAGGTGTTTCAAAATCTGGTTCGTCACTAGATTTTTTTGTGTTTTCGATATCATCTTGACCATCGGTCTTTGTAGAAGAGTATTCGTCATCAGTTCCTATTTTGTTGCTACAATTATTTGTCGATGCATCATTTCTATTCCTCCTAGAATGTTCTAGAGATTTTGCAGCTGCGTCTTCATCTGCATCAAAGGAACTGGAAGACAAATATTAATATTAGTTAATTAAATAAAAGTTGAGATTATTATAAACAAAAGTTAAAAATTTAATTTATTTTAAACTGAATTGTTTTGGTGTAGTAAAACTTTATTAATTCTCATAGTAGATGTTAGAAAGTTTTTCCAATCAGGTTTTCATGTTTAAGAATCATAAAAATGTTGCATTAAAACAAAACTTTAAATAATAAATTACATGTAAAGCGGTTGCCAAAATTTCATGCTTAAGAAAGTTGTTAGGCTGTTTATTTTGAAATAAATACTTAAAACAATTATATTTAGTTTAAATACTATATTGCAATTTAGTTTATTCATATCTTAAAATATCAAATTTTCTAGAAATAAAATGTTTGTATCGAGTTGTTACTATCGAATTTCATTGAAATATTTGAATCTCTCTTTGTGATCATAGCATTTGAACATTTACATCCGCTGGCAATTCTAAATAAGCCACTCCTTTTAATTAACGCATCCTGTCGAATTCTTGCCAACCGTAAACAAAAGGTGTACTTATTCTCAATAACTTTGACTGCCTTACACTGATAGACTCAATACGGAAAAACACGTGTACGTAGGTGTTATTGGTAAATCGTCAATCGTCACTAAGCTATTGTTTATTGTCGTTTAACAAGAATTAGACACGTTGTGTTGATTAAAAAACAGTTGATATTAAAAGAATTACAGTTTTCTACAAAATTTGTTGTATGTTTATTTTCTACACGGCAATATTATATAATTTGGCGACATTTTGACACACTTGCTTATTAATTACAGTAAAACTTCTATTTTCGGCCACCTCTTAAAAGCGGCCACCTCTAAAACCGGCCAAGTTTTCCAAGTTAAAATACTGAAATATCCTTATTAATGACCCGCCTAATAGCGACCACCTTTCGATAACGGCCACGGCCACTTACTTATAAATTTTCTTGGAAAAGTACATGTAATTCTACCTTCCATTTCCGGCCATTCTTAAGTAAGGTCATTAGTATACAACAGCTTAGCGTTCAAGTTGTACATAATATATAATTGTTTCATTGTGGAAGGGTTAAGTAATTACCGGTAATTAAGAACGGATTTAAAGAATTTGTTCGATTTACAATACAAAATCGTATTTTGCGTACATAGTTTGAGTTAGTATGTTCAACAGTGCTCTACATATAGACGTACAGAAAAATTACAATGTCGCTAAAAAGAAAACGTTTGTCTCTTAAAGAGAAAATTGATATAATTGTGGAAAGTGAAAAGTTCAATACCAGTGCTAGAAAGTTGGCTGAAAAATTTTGTGTTGGAAGAACACAAGTTAACGATATTTTAAAAAACAAATGTGATTTAAAAAAGTTATTTGATGAAGGTTCCAATATAGAGCAGAAGAGAAAATTTCCTAGAACTGAAGGTTTAGAAATTGACCGATTAGTTTACAATTGGTTTTGTAAAGCTAGGAACAAAAGTATTCCTATATCTGGACCTTTAATAAAAGAGAAAGCATTGGAAGTTGCGGAAAATTTAAAAATGACGGATTCTAAAGTTTCAAATGGGTGGCTTGAGAAATTTTGTCAAAGACATAACATAACCTTTAAAACAATTTGCGGGAGTCAGCTGATATTAACCTGGACACTGTTAAGCTTGGAAAGCAAAGCTGTCAGTAATATTGAAGGAGTATTCACCCAAAAATGTGTACAATGCTGACGAGACCGAACTTTTTGACTTGCGATGCCAAACAAAACGTTCTCTTTAAAAAACGATAAATGTAGTGGTAAAAAAGCTGCAAAACAAAGATTGGCGATTTTATTTTGTACAAATATGGAAGGTGAAAAGGAAAATCCGTTAATCATTGGAAAAAGTAAACACCCAAGATGCTTTAAAGGCTCTCATATCAACAAATAGCCCTTAGAATAGGTATCTATAAAAAAACTTGGATGACGGTAGAGATTATGACTTCCTGGCTAAAAAAATTTGATGAAAAAAAGTAAAAAGAAAATAGAAAAGTCTTATTATTTCTGGATAATGCCACGTCTCATCCCAAAGTGACTCTTGAAAATGTGAACATTGTTTTTCTACCCCCAAACACCACATTGCATTGCCAGCCACTGGATCTAGGAATTATCCAAAACTTTAAGATGACCTACAGGAAGTTTTTAATCAAAAGGCTGCTAACATTCACAAATACCAAACTTCCTTTTGAAGATGCGGAAAAAAGTATCAATTTAACCAGCGCTTTAGTTTGGATATCAGTAGCCTGGAGAAACGTTTCGCCTATACAATTGCTAAATGTTGTGCGAAAGCAGTATTCTTGGAAAAGCTCCTGCAAAAAGATTTCGATGAAGAAGACAAAATTCCACTAGCTCAACTTTTTTCTGTATTACTAGAAGGTAATCAACGTGTAAGCCTTGAAAATTATGCATCTATTGATTGTGATATTTTGACCGAAAGCCCGAATTTAAGTATTCAAGATATAATCAGTAAATTAGACTATAGTGAAGGCTGTGATTCGAACAATGAAAGTGGTGCAGAAGAATCCGAAGTTTTTACGTCAAACATTAAAGATATGGGTGAAGTGAGTTTTCTATTTTCTAATGATAAGAGTGAGCTAGCGGTAGAAGTACTTCAAATCAACGACAAACTAAACTTAAAAATGTAAAACAAACCTCAATACAAAAATATTTCACAAAAATCTAATTTAATGGTATGTATGTAATTGATTATTGTAATAGGTATAACGAGCAATTAGAAAATAGGTACATATTATGTAAATGTATGTATTATGTATTTAATATGTATAACTCTTCTATTATTATATCATCTAATTATTTAATATTGCATCAGCACATTTATAGTTATTTTTAATGCAGATATATAGTACCCTATAGCGAACCGTATTATGTTCCATACTTAAAAGATTTTAATAAACAACTCATAGAAATAAATTTTTTTCCTCCCAATAACGGCCACCTCCATATACCATTCAGTTTTGCAGCAAATTTTAGAGACCGCTATTTAGAAGTTTTACTGTATTATAAATTTGTCATAGATGAATATTATCCGCCATTCGAAATTAGCTAACAGATGCACCTTGTATAGTTGCATACTCACTCCGCGATAGTTCTTGGAATTGTACAAATAACTTGCGTAATTTGCAACACACGATTTGATACCGTTCTTAACTTTTACCATCCGTTAACGCTAACGATTAAAAAATCAACATTCGTAACTGCTTACTCTATCTATCGGCAAATTTTTAAAGTACTATAGATTAGGGTGGTGCTTTTGAAAACTGGTTATAGGTTAATGGTTTTGGTATCAAAATGAAGCTAAAATTTGTCGGTATAGCTGTTGCTATTAAGAGCCAGCTGCATTTCACGTTGTTTTCAAACATTTGTCAATAAAAGCAAAAGTAAGTTTTGATAATGAAAGAAAAATAGTGTTGGGTTGCCTAAACAACCAACATTCCTACGTTTTGACAATAAAGCTGAAAGAAAAGTCATTAATAAGTTAATAAAAAGCTTTATTCCCAAGGAACAGCTTCGAATGATATTAGAACTAAATTAAATAGGACGGTTACAATAAATAAACAATAAAAATTACTAATTTGTTGATGAATTTTTAAAAAGACCGTGTAATTCAGCTGATTTCTGAAAGCGAGCGCTATACGCAATAATTTTAGCTACCAAAACTATTTTTGTTGCTTGAAAGGGCGAGCAGGAATTCGAAAAAAAAAACAGTTTACAATGCTTAATCCCTATGACCCGTTTTCAAAAGCACCACCCTGTATATCATTTAAGTCAATTGAAAAACGTAAGAGCGTGAAAGCAGTCGCTTTAAGATGTACCTAACGACTTTCATAATTAAATTGCTTGCAGCTATTTATAGCAGATGGTGTTGCGACGAAGAGTAAGTTACGATTTATAGGTTCCTTAATTTATGATTGTATTTTTTAGCAACTATTTTTTTATATTAAGTTGTTAACATAAACATTAAGGTACTTGATGTCAATAAGTTCTGTTAATAGGCGCTTGTTATTATATGTCGTCTTGATACCTCAAAACAGAACGTAATGATCAAAGCAATGACCCCATAGAAAATTCGACGTTATAGAAAAAAGCCCCGCCAGCAGACGAGTCAATCAATCCTTTAAACCGACTGTCATTGACGATGAAACACCTTACTTCAAATCATGCAGCTGCAGTCTGTTCGTTCGTCCCACCTTGATACAAATTTTCTGCTGTATCATTGTATTCTTCCGAGCGTATTTCGTGATTTTGTTGTCTGGAAAGTTTCAGTTTGCATTAAGCTCTTACAGTACTCACTTACGTAAGATATCGGGGAGTTAAATAAAAATTTCGTGTGACTTTCTTCGCTTTGCAATTGCGGATAATAAAATTTCTTCAGACCGAAATAATTAGTTTTTGATGTTATTGGAGATTTAAGTTTTTGTGCCCTGTTTAGGCGTAATGCGGTTTTATAAAAGTATACGTACTACAATTGTAATTACATACTTAGTGTAGGTTTTTTTCATAAAGAATTTTCTGTAAAGACATACCATTATCTGGCGTTTACTAAAAAGAATTTACGCCAGTTTTTGGGTGTTCATCAGGAAGAATGATTGTGATTCGACCTTTACGTGTCTTCGACTGCTGCATCATTTTCGAAATACACCACCGTTTCTGTAGTCTACACGTTTTTATAGCTGTAGTCCTGCATTTAAGCAGGAAGCGAGTCTTACAGGTATTTATTTACGTTATTTCAAAAATATTTGAACATTATCAAAATTGAGAATGTCTTGAAAATACTCGTTGTAAAGTTTTAAACTGCCGTGGTGTATTTGCGTATTTATGCGTATGATTTTATTATTTGTATTAATACGAATTAGAAGTATTATCGTTTTACGTGTTTTCATTCATTAAGTGGACATTTTGTAGGTGTATATTTAATTTCTTATGGCGGGACGCTTTAGATTAGATTTTATTACGCGTGATTTAATTTGTTTTAATTTGTAAGCATATAATACGGATTATATTTAATGTAATTATTTCAATGAAAATTAATGGTTTCTGTTTACTAATGTTTACTTATTTAGATATTACATATTTACTTTCTTCATTTAGTAGTTGTTTTTATGTTTTATATTCAATAAATCTTGTTGATGTTACATTGTAATGAGCCTTTTAATTTATGTTTGATTTTGTTTTTGTGCGGGTAGAGTTAACTTTTACAGACTATGATAGTACTTTCAAGGGAAATTCATCAAAAAATATCCTCCTCGACGAGCTTCCGGTGAACAGGGCTATTTTACTTCGTGACCTTGTTTGTTGCCCACTTGATTTTGACGAATTGATCGATTTTTATTGACGGTTTTGCAAACATTCACTTCGACCTTTTTATTTCACCAAGGAAAACCATCTCACGAGCCACGCCCTTTCCACTGAATTACGATGCAACCCCTATTTATATTATGTTTTTAATTCTAAATGGTCGCTAATTTATTTTTGCATGTAACACTTTATTGACAACTTGATGACGTAGTACTATTAATGCCATACTTAAAGAGTAAGTAGCTTGAACATAGTCACCACAGCTTCGAACGTGAATCACACCGTACCGCATTTATAGGAAACAAAGAACAATTAGGATCTGCACGAACGTTACAAGTCCAATACAGCTACACAAAAAATCTTGAAACGGTTAATAATCAAGCCAAACATCAGAATACACACAAACACAACAACATCGAATTCAGCAACTGCAACAACCCAAATAACATAAAATCACCTAAACAACATTATTATGCTGAATCCGACACCACAAGACATGAGCATTACCATCTAAATAGTTAAAGGCACAATGAAACAAAAATGCCATTTTTTCTTCAATTAGTAGATGCAGAATTTTAAAGTACATACAGTGTCCGAAATTCTTTATAAAGATACAATTTTGGCAGTTTATTATGCTGGTTCGGGTAGTTTTTTTTATAGTTACATAGGTACATCTTATGTATGATACAAAACGTACCACATTGCTCATTTAGTAAGAAACTGACTTTTTTTTATAAATAATATCTTAAAATTGAAAGCTTAAATTATTGCTGAGTTTGAAATCATGACAACATAACACATTTGTTTTCATGGCTAACTCACTGTAATTCAATAATTTTTAAATACGCAGCGATTTATTACCTGAAACTAGATTGCAGCATGTCATTGAAAGCAGTAAAAATTAAAACTTCTTCACTATAAAATCCTATATGGCGCTCATTTAAAAAAATTAAGTTAGCAACATTATTACAAAAACTATGAGAGTAATAATTTTTTTGGAGATTATCAAGAGTTTACTTTCAAGAAACTTAATTTTGTTTGAAATTTTATTTTACAACTTTCAGGATAACAGAAATATTGGATGTTTTCAAAAATACAGTTTTTCGAGTTTTTTCGAATAACTTCGGAACTGCTTGGAAGTTTAAAATCTAAACCAATGTAATAAACTATACATCATTGCCCTTTTAACCAAAATTGTACCTGTATTAATAACAAAGCCATATAATCCTATCCAATTTGGGACACATTGTATATTATTAGGTATTGTTTCAAGATTTAAAACGACAATTCAAAAACTACGTGACATCACTATTAACACACCATCAAATGCAAAAATAGGATTTAAAAAAATTAGTAGGTTTTGTTGTCTTATTTGCAGCAAAGTGATTTTCAGGTTAAAAGCTACATTTTCCTAATGATCAAAAATTAAGATCTAAGTTGATAAAGTCAGTTTCCGTTAAGAATAGGATGACGTCAAATTTAGTAATTTATTGCAACCAATATAACATTGAAAATTTCTGTTACCAGATTGTAAATTAAAGTTACTTAACTTATGTTTAGTTGGCAATACTTCACAGCGTTGCAATATACTTTCTTTATTTAAACTTTAATCATTATTTTATACAGCGTGATCCCCAAAGTCCTCACCAAATGGGAAACTTCTTTATTATGGGTTTCTCGATAAAAAGGTTTTCTTTATAAAAGTTTGTGCATCCTCTAAAGCTAAAAATGCATCAATACAATGTGTTATCTTGAATAAAATGGGAGCGTTTATGCACGAACGCGCCTTAATAAGTGTCTCCAGAAGGACGCACTTTGCCTAGATCACCGAGTCAAAATTTCAAAGAACACAGAACTGAGTAGTCGTGCAACGGATTTTGATTTGGGTTCAGACAGTTGTTTTGAGATATTGATTTTATCATTTAAGATGATGATTACAAAAACATAAACGATGCGTAATCAAATTGACTGAAATGTCATATGTGCGTTTAAAGAGAACGCGCGTCACTAAGCGTAGTAAAAACGCGTTAATTTTATACGTTTTAGAACGCGCGTCACACAACGCTTTGCATATAAAACCAGCTTAAGAAAACATTCATTTCTGTCATTTTTAGGTTATGCTTTAAGGTTAGAACCATAATTAATAAAGTTCTCCTGTATTCGCAATAAACTTCCTTTCGTTCATTACTCAAAGGCATTTTGATTGTCTATCAGAATTACAAGTAATATACAGGGTGTTCCATTTGAAAAAATAAAGTTTTGACCTTGTTGTCACGTCAAAATCATTAATTTTAAACGGCCCTGTATAAAATAAAATAAATTTATTTAGGTAGCTGTTAAATACAAGGCTTTAGCAAACTGCATCTATAATTTCAGCCTTATATGAGTTCAAATAGCAGCTAAATTTAAATTTTGGTGGGATCATATTTTGAAAAAAATTACCTATAATAATTATTATCTCAAAAACCGGAAACTATTCAAAGAAAATTATCAGTAAGAAATTGTAATTCTACAAAATTGAATAATATATAGGGTGTTTCATTTAAAATTAACAAGTTATTACTACTTTTGAGTAGAAGCGGCAACATCGCCAAAATGAAAATATTTTAGAAAGATAGATCGTGTTTATTTATGGCAATAGCCAAATTTTCAGATTGCTTTTATGCCCCGTTTTCCATAAACGTCTAACCTACCATCGACCATCAATGACCCTGTATAGTGAAGAACCGACACGTTGCAGGAAAAAAACATTCAAATAACTGTTTTCTAAAATACTTTGTTACTGACCTTAAGTACCGTAAAGATAGTTTAACTATGTACTTCAGCCGTTAAAAAAAATATTACAGTTTGTTGTCGTAGACGAATTTTATTGAGAAAAAAGTTTGTAATCGTTTCAGTGCACTTACCAGTAGCTTATGTCGGTGAAGGGTCGTTGACAATCTTGAAATATGTAGCAGTTCTAAACAAAGTGTTTTCAAGACGTGGGCGCCACCCATATGAAATGCAGTATTTTTCTTAGGCAGTAGGGACTTCAGATACAAAAGAGCAAACTGTTAACGAAAGAAACATATACTTTTACAGAACCTCCCTTAAGCCACAGGTATACACACACAAAATATTGATACAACTTAGATAATCACAATATGGTTAACAAATAGGACATGCAGATCGTATCAAGGATAAATACACTATTATCTGGCAGAAATATCGTTTTCCCCAAGAACAATGCGGCAATGGCTGAACACGTAATCCGCGCCTCGAGAACAGTTATATTATGTCTAAATAACAGATTTAACTCTAATAATAAAATCCTGGCGCAAACAAACGTATAATTAATTTGTTGGGGGATCCCTCGAACACAAAAATTATCAGAAACGTCGTTAAATAATAATTAATCCCGGTTGTTAACGATCGGGTTTGAACATACATGTAATTATAAATATGGAAGTTCTCAACAAAATCGAGTGTGAAAAGATGTCTTAAAAATAGATTAACTTAGCTTTTGAGTCGAGTTACGTGATGTTGTTGGGATTTGTTACATCCTCCAGGTATATTCCAAATTGTTGGACGTCAACGATCGAGAAAGAAGAAGAAACGAAGAGCAAAAATTGGCTGGTATCCAAAGGTGATAGACTAGCGTCCAAAATCGCCTGCCTATTAATAATTAACAGCTCCGATGTAGGTAAATTGTGACAACTTTAGCCTTATAGATTATAACATTGTAGACTGGTTGTTAACAATAATATCTCGCTCGCCAAATATGTAACCCAAATATTAATAACAATAACAGTGTAGGTACTATTAATTTTTAATTACGAATACAACAACATTTCCGGTTTGGGTAAAGGTACGCGCACACATAGCTAAAATATAATATACTTTTAGTTTTTCTTATTAAATACATAAAATCAGTGAGTCGTTTTATTATAAATTAAAATATAACGCAGTTTTATGAACTAATCTACTTACAATAACATTAACAATTTAGAATCAACAATCAAATGCAATTTTTATTTGTATTTTCAAATTATCAATGCGTTGCTTCACAAAGAAAACCATTCAATACAACGAAACGCGAATAAACTACCAAACGCGAATTGAGGATGTAACCGAAATTAAATACATTTCACAAACGCCAAAGCAAAACGACGAAACGCGATTTCTTGATTTTTCAAGTCAATTAACGACAAAACAATGGTGAAGAATGCGATATCTTGAAAATTATGCAATCAACAAAATAAGAAATTTATACCTCTGTATTCGAGTTTAGATTTGATAAGATTTTTCCTTTGCAATACCAACTTGAAATATTATCAATCTTTCGACTGCAGACGATTATTTACGT
Source organism: Abscondita cerata (assembly GCA_030710515.1). Taxonomy (NCBI): domain Eukaryota; kingdom Metazoa; phylum Arthropoda; class Insecta; order Coleoptera; family Lampyridae; genus Abscondita; species Abscondita cerata. The sequence goes on from JALBCR010000648.1 coordinate 111,375, forward strand.
TCTTCCAATACAACATAGCAAAAATTCATAGCTCTACTCAACATCTGACGATTATTTAAGTTCTTCCAACACAACATAGCAAAAATTCATAGTTATTACTCAACATCTGAATTTAGGTTGCAAATTCCAGTTCAGACAAGAATATTCAATAAGACAAATTATCGATACAACGAATTCCTGACGCCATTTTCTCGTCTACAAAAGGGTTTTTGAACTATTCGATGTACGAACGATTTTGATAACCAAACATTAAAGCAGCTATTAACGATTGAAGAAATTTTAATAAATTCTGTAAAATTTACAAACTTTGACCCTTTTATCTAGTTAATAGGTTTAAGAGTCTTGACAAACATGTCGTGTTAACTTACATTACGGTAAAACAATTAATGAATCCCCAAAAACTTTCGGTAATGCAGTTAAATACCGAATTTCCATAGGCGTACCAATCAATTTTTTAACGTAGGGGGAGCGGGGGCCCATTGATATAGTTTTTTTCTATGAATGAAGTTTGTAATTTTAAACGAACTTAATGAATGCTCAAAGTAAGTATACGTTAGCACTGTACATGTAATTTGAAAGACAGTTACCAACTTCCCATAATAGTAAAGCAACTAAACTGTACTTTTTTTTTCGTAATAGCCATTTGCATCAAAGTGTACCACATATGGGGTGCAATGATACAGAACAAGGAGCGGTTTGATACATGGTGCGGTTAAATAAACTACTTAACAATTAAGTCTAAATAATAACATTTATTTGAATGAAAACAAAAAACCCGTTAAGATGAAGCTTAAATTGTTAGTTACAGGTTTGGAAACTTATTGTAAATTATAAGAATTAAGAAAACATACAAGCGGTCCGAACTGTTCCTTGTTTGATGTTTGGACGAGGTAATTTTACAACAATATCAGAAAATGAGACCGATGCTTCATCTCTGATGTCTGGGAAGACAAAAGTCCAAGAGGCAGGTTTCTTTTGTAGAAAACAGATTTGTAAATCCGAAGTACAGTCCCTAGAGGTAACGTGTCCAATATAGTGAAGAACTAACTTTTTCTTCTCAAATTTCACTATCAGAAAGTCTCCTTCTTCAATATTTTCAGGAATAACTTGGATTGTATTACATTGATTTCATTACTCGATGACGTTAAATCAAAATTGGTGCTTGAATCTATTGCTTAAAACTCTTCTTCAGTACTTTCTGAGTCGTCGGCAGACTCAGGTTTTTTCTTTTATGTTTTGATTTAATACGGACGGGATTTTGTCTTGTTTTGTCTAATGCTATAAGGTTCCTTGCAGTTTTCAACTGCTTAGCACGTTATCGTCGATTTTTTTAAATTTTTTTTGTTCTTTTATGTCGTGCAACTTCTGAAGTCGTTCTTTTTCAGAAGTCCGTGTAGATTCTTGATTTACCACATTCTCTTGCCTTTCGTTTTGATGTTTTTGTCACTTTTGGAAATGGCCTTATAGATTCAGGTGTTACGTCTGCACCAGCAGAGATGGAAAGTTTTTGTTGTAATTTTTGAGGTGTACTGTTTTTAAGAAGCTCTAATTCAGATATTGTGAAAGATTGTGAGGGTCCTGGTTGATCAATTGATAATATTGCTGGTTGTTGCAAAACAACTTGTTCAGTAGCAACAGGCTCTTGATCATGGTAAATACTGCAAGGGACAAAGTTTTCATCAGAGAAAGCTTATCGGTTGATAGGATAAATGCTTGGTTGAGTAAAGCCGCTAATGATATTTTTTACTGTGAAAGCTTCGAGATAAGCGAACTTAGCTAAAATTGGAATATCATAAATTATAACGCCTGTCCTGGATGATTTAAATGCCAATTATTAAATGATACCTGTAGTTTGGATTGAAATGGTCCGAATACTTCCACTTCAACTGAGTCATTTGATTCATGATTATCGCAAAGCAATAATACAGGATTTTCGATTGAAGTATTCATATGTTTTTGATGTATTTCAGGGTCTCTTTATAAATATCGCTATTCATCCATCCCGTTTTAGTTGCCATGCCCAAACTACCACCTTTCGGAGCGCCAGTGATGAAATGGTTCTTATAATTCACCCTCGGGAATATAAAAATTGGGGGAATGGGATTCCCGACAGCTGTTATTATGCCACAAAAAGTAACAAGTTCACCTCTTTCTCTTGAAACTATTTCACCAACCTGCTTTTGTTTTTCTCCGCTAATACTTTTGGCGTGTTCAAAATGGTTGTGATTCCCGACTCATTAAAATTTATTATACGATCAGCGGTAAAATTATATTTATCAAGAACCTTCTTATAGTTACTAAAAAATTCCTCTACGGCTGTCTTGCTAAATCCGAAGGACCTTGCAACACTAGTATTTTCGGGTTTTTGTAAACTAATGTTACTATTTCGTTTGCGAAATTCGGAAAGCCAATCCATTCCTGCTTGTTGTTTCATCCCATTTTGTAGGATACTTGCAATTAAGTTTCTCTGCAAATTCATACGCAAGACGTCTTAACTGTAATAAAGTAAGCCCAAAATGCGTCTTGTTGCATTTAACAACATATTCATTTAATTGTCTTTCTTCTTCAATGATCAAAACTTGCATTGAACAATAATTTTTTTAAGGAATATTTTGTTTTAATTTCTCAAGCCTATGTTGCAATGTGGCCGCTTTTAAATTATATCTATCAGCTGCTTTTCGTATAGACATAATATCTTCACAAACAGCTTTAATTGCTGACGCCATGTCAGTTTCGTTCAAAATTGCTCTATCGGTTCCAACCATGTCGTCTGAAAGCAAAACAACGCTACTAAGTTAAGAGAGAAAAATCAAAGTGCCCCGAGAATGGTGTATCAAGCTGCCCCAAGAAAAAAAAACATGCACTCCACCCAATGCCACGTACCGAAATAAAATTCAGGAAGGTGATATACGAACCAATTTTTCACGTCTCCTGATACCCAAACCAATAACTAATCTCGTAAGTTAAGTTGCCTATACGCCAGGCGTAGAAAAAAGCGTAAATACATTTATTAATCAAAATTCACAGAGGAGAAAAACTGTCACAAACTGAAAGTATAAATATATTGTTTAGGCAAAACCTAGGCATTTGTTTGATTTTATTCCGTTTCCTAAAATTATATAACTCTTTGAATATAAAACTAATATAACTCAACCTCTTGCCTCTTTCTTCCTTGAATCCGTATGCAAAGTTTCATAAAAACTGAACCGGTAGTTTTCATGATATCTTGTTTACATACCGGACAGAATTTTGTTTTTCATTGTAACTTACAAACTCGAAAAAAGTTAAAAAAAGAGGTGTTAAAATCTGTATTCCTTCAAACAAAAATATGGGAGTATTTTAATCCCAAATGCGACACACTATATATTACATCACATATTCGCAACTATCTCCATTGCAAATATTTGTATAATGATACGCTGATGATACCCCATTAAAATTAATGTGTGTTTAATCAAGATTATCTACCATTCATCCTAATTAGTTTTAATACAAGTGCATATCAGCATATCTACTAAGATTTGTTTATCAATTACCATGTAAATATTTTCATGCGGTTCTAACATAGCGGTAATTAACTCTGTTTTTATTATGCAAAGTAATTTTAAGTTATAGTTTAAACTTGAAGTATGCATCGTATTTTACGAAACATTCAAAAGTTCTAAGTTCCGTGTACCATTCACGCGAGTTTTACTTATATGATCGTAATTTGTTTAAGCGGTTTGTAAATAAATATGAACCATTAACTTATAAACACCAAACATAAATTTTCATTTTTCTTGAGATATAATAATGCTTAACTTCGGAGATGGCATTAGTTATTGATGGATATGTTATTAAATCGATCGGTGGTGCTTTGCGTGATTTAAGAGATTGGCTCAGTTTGTTTTGATAAAGTTTCTTATGAATAAATTTAAAATAATGGGTGAACGTACCGCAATGAGCATTTCTATTTAATTTTCTCAATGTTTAATCTACTTTTTTGCGTGTACTACATGAGAAGTGTCTTTTTACTAAAACCCTTAATTTGATCATTTTGGTCCATGGCTTGATGTCATCATTTATATCTACGGAATTTAAAATACAATGATGTAAGTCTATATTGGTTTTCAGAACCTTGCAATGTCAATAGGTAATAATCGCATAAAATACAGTTCCGATAAAATTGAAAATCAATTCGATATAATTCATTTTCGTTATCAAAACCAATAACTGAAATTAAGTTTTCAACGTTTTCATGTAACGAAGGCCACGGGAGATATCACGATGTTTCTCTCGAAAATGTTAAACTTACATAAAAATTACGCACCTGCCTGATGTCGTACTTTTAGTTCTGAGGAGGCGACGTTTCGGTTCTCTGACATCGTCAGGGCCACTCTCCACCGTTGCTCGTTTTTCTTGACTCGTCGAAATGTTTGGTCCCTTGTCAAAATTTGAATTGTTCAACATTAGTGTTGTTACAACAGATCCACGTCGTGCTGGAAAACTTGCTGAAAAGCTGCGGACGGCGTGTATGCTCGACTGTTGAAAAGACACTGAAACAATATATTTCCCCATTGTTAGATATGCGTGTCGTGATATAAAACATCCAATAAATTTTTACTGCTAACAAAATGCATGGCAACAAAAGAAAATTTAAATTTTTACTCCGTAAAAATGTATGATCGATGGATGCGATAGGTGTCAGTTTTTTTTGTCAGTCGTTCTAAAAAATTAACGATGTAATAATGAGTTAGCGCACAAAATACTTCTAATTACCTAACTTTAATAGTTTTTTACTTGGTATTTGCCTTGTTAAGATTGATTGAATGTAACAGACTTCAAAAGCGCGTCAGTCAAAACTTGAAAGTGGGTTAATGCGATTCGCATTAGACATATAAGAAATCGTAAAGAACTTAGAAAATGAAAGGTATCAAGCTCAATTTTTTTTAATTTTCCGTGAATACGTGAAAGCGAAACAATCGGGTGAAGGTTTTCGATTTTATACATAAAGGATAATTTAATAGCTTTTTTAAAAAATACCTGCCTATTCATTATGTTTACAATAACATTTTTGAATTTATTATTAAATATTTAATGTTTTATTAATTTAACTAGTTTTCAACAGAACTTTTGAAAAAAAGGGTTTTGCGCAAACCTTTACATCGTTCCGATACTAACAAACGTATAAAAGAGTATCGCAAGTTTGCATAAAACATTGTGTTGGGAAAATAAAATAAACCTCTAACAGTACGTCGGAAAATAGAAAAACTGAAACAAAAAATAAATGTAACTGTTTTAACAACGGATAACCCTTCACACGGGTCCAGGAACCTCGTGGTTTTAAACCGCCGCGCACTCGCTCTCGCTTTGAACATTTTAAGAGTGGAGTTCAAACTTTAAAAAGAAGAAAAAATTTAAAAATAGTTCAAATGAAAGTTATACACAATAAAATATCTTACAACTGTTCTGTGTCAAACCATTACCTTACATAAATTTTTCCTATTCTTGCAATACTTACAAAAATATTCATTTTACACAATTTTTTTCAAATAAAAGTTGTTTATAATTTAATTATGCACCACTTTTTCTGTTTTTACTAGATCTTTAACTTTACTAAAATTAGCTAACTCATTCAGTTTATGATTTTAAAAGATTTAGTCCGAAATTAGCTCCACTTTCAGAGTAATAAAAAAAACGTCATCGGTTAAAAAGTACCAAAATTTCATCATTAAAAAAATGTTTTTTCATATTTTTTTTTGTTATTATTAAGTGAAGCTGTAAATGCGTCAACATCATTTGTCACCGAGTGTCATAAATCAGGAGTTTTATGCGATTTGTAAGTTAATGTGTATAATTTTCAATAAAATGTCTAAAAATTGTGTTAATAATCCGGACAATTTTTATTTTGTTTGTGGGAATTGTTTCAAAAAATACAAGACTTTATACATCTTGCTTTGAAATGCGTATTAGGCATCTACACAAGCCATGAACTCCACCAAAAGACTGTTGTAATTCGTGTTTTGTAAAACTTTACTAATCGGAGAATCTGTTCCTCCACTATGGCGAGAACACCAACCAATCAAATCAAAAATCATTTTTTTGCTCGGTCATTTCTCTCAAGAATGGTTTTTCGAAAAAAAGAAGAATTCTGTTATTTTAATGGTTACAAGACCTCAAAGACATTTCTCCACACCACCTCAAGAAGAAGAATATGATGATGATGATTTATAATCATCCCATCAAGCTCATATCAACTTTGTTTGCCAGAGTTTTTCTGCCGCTAATAAGATAACACAATCCTAACTTACCAATTCTGCATATCTTTGATCCAAATTTCATAAGTTGAGTGATGCCAAAGTAGAAGATTGGGTGTTTGTAGATGCCTCAGATAAAAAAAATATGTAATAATTCTTGTTTTGATGGAGTTTTGAAAGGACAAAAAAAAATAATTGCTAGCAATGAAGTTTTTTTGGGAAAAGAAATAGTCGAAAACATGATGTTGCCTTACTGTAAATTTACGAATTCCCACATTGATCTTTTCTCCAAAAATTGTGGTTAGATGAGCGATGAACATATGGTGAACGTTACCGCCAAGACGGATTTTATCAATTGAAAAGCGGTCCCAAAGACGATGACAACCTAAAATTTTGCAAATACTTCTAGACCGTTTAACGAGAAACATCAAACAAAATATAACAGTCATCGTACTTTTGTTTGTTTTTTTTGTTAATTCATCTTTGCTCCCTTTTCTTTTTGTTCTTTTTTTCTATAATTTTCATTTTTCTTAATAAATGAAAACAATAATTTTTTGTATAAGAACATATCAGTAACAAAGATTTTGTATTTGAGTTAACTTACAAAATAAATGCTCTTTAGTGAGAACATTAGAACAAAATAAAGGTAAAAAATATAATTTTACTAGAGTTAGACAACAATGAATAAGTTTTTTCACCATAAACATTTATTCTTTTGGTACTGGGATTAGTTAATCTCACCGAAAATACGGTTAACGGCTGCTACACTTATTCTGGGACACCCTGAATACGCTTTTTGGCGTTCGTTTATTTTTTGAGCAAAATGTTTTATGGCACTTTCTATAGGTACGCTTTCAAATGTTTGTTAGTATCTGAAGTCTTAAATCGATGGCAACAATTTATCGAGGAGTTTCATCTTTTGGGCAATATATGTCCAAATCGACGTCTTCCTCCACAGAAGGCTGTCAGATTTGCATGATGTCAAGAACGACATGTTTGGCTTCATGAGTGGAAATTGTTTTTAAGTCACTGATCTATGTTTGGTTTGTGGTCAACTGGTGACCGTAGAAGGGTACGACGATATCGCTACCTACATTTGGTAACATTTAGTTCTAAGGATAACTGATGTTAGTAACATATTGCAGTAATCGCAAAGTTCTTTCAATGTATAAAATTGTAACCATGTGTATTGCACAATATTAGGATAAACTTGTGTATGGTATAGTGTGAGGTGTGCGTGCTAAAACAAAATGAAAATGGGGACGTTTACGTTTTGAGCAGCGGACGATGAAGAGTGCATAAAACAATGAATGTGTTAAAATTGTCGTCTACCTTTTAAAAACTGCATGAACAATAATAAATAAAATGCATTACGAAGTAAATGAAGCATTATTGGAAAGTAAATATAAAAAGTATGGACAGTAACCATCAAGGTTATTACAAACAAAGAACATTGTATAACACACTCCGATCATAGAGGTCATCATTCAAAGTCGCAGAAGGTTGCACTCATTACGTCTTCAGTGAAATTAAATAAGTTTGGTGTGTTAAGATTTTAATAGAAAATTTTATAAGCAGAAAAAAAATTTCTAGCGGAAATATTTTTTTAAAGTTGCTTTTAAACGTACACGTTGCATTAATCAAAATTCAATAAAATTTAATCAATAAATGAATTGTACGTTTCATTGTTTTAGTTGTATTAAAATTTTAAATCACGTACTTTATTTAAGAAATCAAGATCTTGAGATAAATTTATAAGTAAAAGAATAAATAGAGTCTCATGTTTAATTGAAGTCAATTGAGTTTATTTTGTGAAATACCAAATTACAATCATCGCAATATGTATGTAATACACTTTATGTAAAAGTAACGATTTTGTTTTCGCAAAATGTTCATGGGTGAATGTACTAAGATAATTTTTTAAGTAATAGAAATGCAACTGAATATACAGTTCGGGCGCGTCATTATTTTTTTTATAAAAATGCTCTGCTTATAACTAACATATTACAAATAAATATTTTTAAAAGTGTTTATTGACAATGATAAATGAAGACTTTTGTTTATTAATACAATAGATGCCAGTGTATTTATAATAGCTGAAACCTTGTTTGAAATAGTTAATAATACAATGGTGAACTTAAAATGAAAATAATTAATTACCTAGAAGAAGAAAATGTAAGGAAAGATAATCATCCGTTAAATTTTAAACAAACAAAACTCATATCCTACCAAGGTCGCAATGTTTCATCAATATTTGATAGACTTTCTTCAGAATTCATTTTATTAAATTGCATCAGCACGCAAAAAATGTGGTATAAACAAAAATATAAAGAAAAGTGACGCTTTCAAATTAAATTTGTTTCATAGCCGTCTAAAGTGACGACGGAAAAATAGCGCCTACCAAAATTTGAAATTTTAATTTTTTTATTAATAACACGGTATAAAATGGCAAAATAAAAAAATAATATAAAATATTCGTTGCAGAAAGGCCTTCAAGCACTTATATGTTCATCAAATCGCCGCTTTGCGGCTCGTTTCAGAATTTCAAATTCGTTCTTGCCTTCTGTAACTTATATTTTAATATAAGTGCTTTTTACCTAAAAATTCTTCACGAAAATGTTACACATTATCCTTTTTTTCTACCATTAAAATAAATTTAATAAACAAATTCAGTTTATGAGTTTCATGTTTCATGCTTACTTCGATCATCAATAACAGTACAGCAGAAAAAACTTACCTACTTTACAATTTTGATGCACAAAACAAGTTATACATTAGTGATATGGAATAGAGAAAAATGTTTATTTTACAACCGTCGGAGTTAGGAGTACATTACTCTAATACCAAGTATAATTAGTTTCATCTTCCAACAGGCTATAGAAATACAGAGTGTTCAATTGAAGTAAAACCTGTTATAAAAGTTTTAAGTGTTAGTATTAAAAACACCGTGTATGTACATCATGACATAAATTAAATATTAGAAAAAGGATGTAGCATTTTTTGGAGGGCCTACAATTCACATAAAATCGATTTATCTCAGAGGAGTAAGTAGGCATAGAGAAATGTTAATTTAGGGTGCTCCATTTGGAACAACCCAAGTTTTATATGGTACATATTTCTGAAGCACCCTGTACAATCCAAAACGTTTTTAGAATGTGGTCTAGAGTAATTACTATATACAGTATGTCGCATTTAAGATGAAGGTACCCTATAGTACCAGTATAAAGGTAAAATTTCTCTATCATTGTTTTCAGTTAACATTATGTTAGTGCGCAGCCGCAGTATAAAGGATAACGTTTAGCGTTACATGAAGTGGCGTAAAATATCTCTAATAATGTTTTCCGTTAATCTTATGTTACTGTGCAGCCACAGTGTAAGAGATAAGGTTTAGCGTTACTACATTAATTGGTGTTAAATCTCTCTGTTATCTATAGTAAAATTTATATTAAGTTTCATTCTGTTAATGAATAATGTTAATACTAAAATGAAAATTGAGATTTAGATGAAAAAGTTAAAATAAAGTTATAGATAATGAAATTAACAACAATCAAAATTCTTAGAAACTGTAAAGGAATGAATAAGAGGGGATGGTGTATTGTTGGTTGATAAGAATATTCCCGCGCCATAGAAAAACAATTTCGGTGTAAATTAATAATCATAAAATTAGAAAAGAAACAAGAAAAATAGAGTAAGAACAATAATAACCTGTATACATTAAAATAAATAAAGTAGGATTAGATTTAAGTAGAGAAATACTGCATTATAATAATAACATATAGATAAGCTGAAGCGACCGTTAAACGGGTTACAGTCGCGCGCAGTGTAGATGTATCCCGAATAGTAAAGCGGCAAATTTAAACAACACGCAGACCCGTATTAAAAACATTTTCAAGAAAGTGAATTATAAATTTAACAAATAATCACAAATAACGGTAAACAAAATAGAACCATAATAAAATAAAAATAGAAGAAACGTTAGAATCTTAACTTATATTTTTCTTATCACCTCGGTTCTCTATTCACGTTGCTAGGAACATAATCGATGTGAAAATCGATCTTTTTTCAAATTCGTCTCGCATTAAAACAGCCCAAGATATTTTTGTTTCGAAAAAAGTTTCGAGTTTACAAAACATGTGTCTTTATTTTTTGATTTAGATTTTTTTTTGTACGAGAGCATCTTTGAGGTTAAAAAAAATGTTAAAAATAGTCAACAAAATTTCAAACAAATTGAGCCGTAATTTGACCACAACTCGCTTATTTTCGGACCAATTTTCAGAATTCAAAAAGAATCTTACGCGGATAAAGAAATACACATTTTTGGCCGTTTAAGTTTATTTTTTGAACTTGCGTGTTTTCAAAATTTATAAGCGAAAAATTTTTCCAAAAAAATTTCAATCGAAAACTAAAACGGCCATAATTTCTAAGTTATACTCGATAAAGAAAAAGTTTATTTAAGAAAAAGGTTTGTTTTGTACCCCTGTCGCATAATGTTTAAGAAAACTTTACTTTAAAATTTTTTTGTCAAGCAACATTACATTGTCGATACGAAATACTGTAATTTTTACATTTTTATAACTCCGGAACCGTATTACGTAAAAACATGAATAAAAAAACATAAGATACGTAATTTTGCAAATTTTCGAATGGCTTGGCTGTAGAAGGTTCAATTTCACTCAAAAAAAGTCTATTTATGAACACTGGCCCACTTGAGGGAACGGTGTTACTTCGTTCGTTAGCCTCCTAGAAGCCTGGGAGTAATCTAGTAAATAAAATAAATAAAATATTTTTTCTAGTTGGCAGTCACAACTAAAATTAGTTTAATAGAAATGGCAGAAGATAAAGCAGAACTAAGTATACTAAAAATATTAAATGAAATGAACAGTAAATTAAAGAATATAGAAGAAAGAACTAAAAAAATGGAAAAGAAGATTTACAAATTACGGGAAAAAACGGTAAACTAAAAGGAATGTGGAAAACCATAGAAAATAAAATAATGAAACAAAGTTTAGAATTGCAACAAAATAGGATTGAAAGATTAGAAAGGTAAATAAGGAAAAATAAAATAATTATTTAGGGAGTGGAGGAAAATACAGAGGAGAAGAACAAACTTCTGAAAGAAAAAGTAAGAGTAATGTTGAGGGATATGGGCATAGCTATAAATATCGAAGAAGAGATTACAGGGATAAGAAAAATGGGAAACAAACAGACAGGAGGAACAAGACCAATAAGTGTAGGGGTAAGAGATTGGAATAATAAGATGCAGATTAGAGAATCATCAAAAAAAACTCAAGCGCACCAAATTATTCATAGATGAAGATTTCTCAAAAGAAATTCAGTAGCAATGAAGAAAACTGAAGGAAAAATAGACACCATACTTTATTAAAATATAATAAACTGGTGATAAATTGTGAGAGAGTTTCACTTGAAAAACTAAATCAACTACAATGCAAAGACAGGAGAAACAGTCCTGAAAAGGGGACATAAGAAGTTTAGATCAAAGAAAATCTGGAAGATCTGAAAGGAAAAGGAAGAAAACTTGGAATAGAGCAGCTGAATGACGAAACATCAGGAGAAAGAGGCAAGATAGGAGGAAGAACTTTTAGTAAAAGACAACTGGAAGAAGATTTGTAAGAAAAAAATACTTAGAACAACCAGAATAAACCAAAACCCAGCACAATTCCAAAGAACTCTGCAAGAAACTAACGAGCACGCTAGGAGAGAAAAGGACATAAGCAATGAAACAGGACATGAAGGATACGAAAAGTAACAATATAAAAAGCAATAAAGCAAAGGAAAAGAAAAGAAATAATAGGAATAGGGATCTGGAACATAGGAACATCAACGGGGGAAAAATAGAATTAAGAGAACAGAAACAACATACAAATACTTGGAATAAGTGAAACTAAGAACATATATAACAAATAAATATATCTTACATTACTCAATAGTAGACCCAAAACAAAAACGAAGGAGAGGGTAAGAATAATAACAACTGAGTAATTGAATAAAATAATAACAGAATCAATAACCTTAAAAATAGAAGAAACAATTAATATTATTCAAATCTATGCACCGGTAGAGGGAACTGCAGAAGAAGAAATGACAGAATTTTATACAGACTTACAATATACGCAAGATGATTTGACAGAAGAAAACCAGAAAACAATCATAATGGGAGATTGGAACAGCAGGGTGGAGAAAAATCAAATCAGAGGAATATACTGCATGGGCGGATATGTACAATAAACCCAAAATTGAAACGGAATAAAAATGATTGACTTCTGCAGAACAAACGACCTTTTCATCAGAAATACGTTGGTGGATCAACCACCGAATAAAAAATACACATTTATGACAGAAGAGCACAACGCCAAAAGTATAATAGACTACATAACATATTCGCAGGACCTAACAGAGAAAATACAAAAAGTGGAAACAAGGAAAGAAGCAGAAATTGGAACACAACACAGATTAGTAACAACAGGATATTATGCCAGAATAAACAACAACCAGGAAACAAGAAATTATAGTAGTCTGGCAATTCACAAACTTAAATGTGCAGAGACTAAAGGAAAATACGCGAAAGAAACTGACAAAGAATTTCAAAGAAAGAGGAACCTAAAACCAACGTGGACGCTAGAGGGATAAGAGAACACAACGAACACACAAAAATGACAAGTTGTTGAACTGAAGAAATAAGAGGAATGGTAAAAGAAAAGAAGATAGCATGGAAAAGATATATCCAAACAAAAGAAATGGGAAATAAGGAAGACTACAAAAGAAACATAGTAAATGAAGCATAAGACTGCATAAAAGGGATCATGAAAAAGGATAGGAGAAGGGATAACTGAATTACACAAAACAGACACCAGGAAATTTTGGACAAGAATAAAAGAAATGAGAAGTGATAAAGGAAAATTAGAAAGCATTAAGAAACAAACAGGGGCAATTACAAACAGACACATACTTTAATACTAGAAACATAGAGAAATTGCTACAATAGTATGTACCATGCAAAAGTAGATGCCGAAGCCAGCGTGGAGCAAGAACATCAAATTAACCAGGAACAAATAATTACAAGAGAAGAGGTGGAGGAGGTAATCAAACTATAAAAATGGTAAAGTAGTAGGACAAGATGGCATAGGACCGGATATGTTAATGTACTTGGGCCAAAAAAGAATAGACTGGCTTTGGGATATCTGCAAACAAGGATGGGAGGAGAAGAGAATTCCGAGAGACTGTGAAAATAACTTTTATAACTCAATTCATAAGAAAGGAATACAAACACAATGCGAAAACTACCGGCCAATATGCCTGTTCCAAACTATAGCTATAAAACTTACACAAAAATATTAGAAAAGAATATACAATCAAAAGCATAATAGAAAGAAAAATTGAAGAAGGAGGGAAAGTGTATCTCACATTTATTGATGTGAGAGCTGCTTTGATACAGTAGACAGAAGAGAAATTTGGAAGACGCTGAGCAAATTAGAAGTAGACAAGGAACTGATAAATGCAATAAGAAGTACATATGAAACTGTCAGAGCAAAAAAAACAGTTAACAGGGTAAAAATCGGAGGAGTTTGAAATGAACAAGGGAATTAAGCAAGGGGACAGTCTAAGCCCTTAGCTCTTTATGACAATTATGGACAAAATAATCTAGAAGCAATCAAAGTAAGTAACCTCTTTTACGCAGACGACGTAGTAATAATATCAAAAGAAATAGAAAACATAAAAATGGAAGTGAACATTAGTAAAACAAAAGCTATGGTTGTGAATGAAAAACAAAAATAAAGATCAAAACGACAAAGACATAGAACGTAAAAACAAAAAACAGGGAAGAGTATCAAAATACGAATTCCTAGCAAACAGAGCAAACAAATCGACAAGAATCTAGTATAACATCAACAAAACAATATTCGGACACAAAGAGGTAAAAAAGGAAATACATAACGCGATAACAACATCAACGATAACTTACGCATGCGAAAATTGGACAATTAGAAAGAAAGACGAAACTAAACATCTCAGGAAAATGGCAGGGAAAACTAAGTAGGACAAAATAAAAAATGAGGACATAAGAGAAATAACTAGACAGAAAACAATAATGGAAAAAATAAAAGATGCAACTGAACTGGTCTGCATATACAGTAAGGATGGAACCCAGCAGAATAACAAGAAAAATAATTAAACCGGAAAAATCAACCAAAAAACAAAGAGGCAGACCCAGGAAAAAATGAATGGAACAAATCAAAGAAATAGGTGCAGAAAGGGAAGTGACCATAGATGAAATGAAAATTATAGCGAGGGACAGTCAAAAATAGAAGAAATCCGACGCCTGAAAGGGCACTTAGGGGTAGTGAAGAAAAGAAGTCTTATTTATAAGATGTGGGGTAAAAATCAAAAGTACCTCATGTATTTGTTACAATTAATCATGGGTTTCGTTATTGGTTCAGTAAATAACCATTCATACTTAGGAAAAAGTGGCAAATAACCCTTCATACGACTAAGTCCAAGTTAACTCATTGAAATTTAACTGTTACGTAAAAATCTTGTTTCGCATTTTTATTTCGTAAGTGTACACTCATGAAATTTAAAACTTGGACACCACAATTTCTGTAAACAAAAGTTTGCACATTGTGAAGCGGGCTTAAGGGTATCATTTACAATTCTAACAGCAGGTAGTCTCAGCAGGGGTTATCTTATAGAAGGACTGTAGAATGAATCATTACACTAAGCAGTTTAACTTAATGCTTACTTAATTTTTTTCTTTAAAGAATATATTTGAAGGTATCGCTAATTAAACACCATAGCTCGATTAATTATCGAATCAAAATTTTGTTTAGGAAATGTTTACAAAATAAAATTAGAAATAATTTTGATTTAAAAACGTCTACAAGCAATAACTTTTAAATTAAATCAAAAACTAAACATGGTTATTTGGGTTGACTGATTATTACTTATTTTTAAATAAATCTAACCTACTAATTATTGTAAGTTATTAAAAAAATCATTAAACTCTCTATTCATAATATTTAGTCCTTACAAAATGTATATTTTATGACGTTTCATTTTTTCTGTAGTTAATATAAAAAGTGAAAATAAAAACTAAGGCAATTCTTATTGTCAACGTATATATTTAGTTTTTTGACAAGAATTTATTACATAATTATAATTAAGATACCAAGTTATAGTTTAAAATTAAATGAAAACTTTTTTTTAAATAAAGGTATTACTATATAAATAAATATAAGAAATCAATAATGGGTGTGACCTCCATTATTATTGATACATTCTTGGAGGCGTCTGCTCATTGACGCTATCAAGGTATCAATATAATTAATATTAATCGTTTCCCATGCGGTATCAATGGCTGCAATTAGTGCATTACGGTTTACTGGTATAAAATTTGGCCCTTGTTGTCTTCGGATAACAGCAAGTATTCGAGCCCAAACATTTTCGATAATGTTAAAATCTGGGCTTTTGTTGGCCAGGGTAACAGCTCCAAATTATTTACTTGTATCCAGTTGCGCACAACCCGCGAAGTATGAATAGGGGCGTTGTCCTTTAACAACAAAAATACATTATGAAAATGTTAATTCAACAGATCCCGAACTATTTTTTAGAAAAAGTATAGTGAAATAAGAATACTTACTTGTTGGAAAATATAATCTTCGGCTGGATAAAACACTTCGACTGAAGGTTTCATAATAGTTTCCAAAATATTTAAATACGCAGCAGAATCAAGACGTCCATCGATAGCCCAACAAACTCCTGGACCCCGCGCGCTAACCCAACCCCACACATTCACAGAAAAATAACCACTTCGTTGTGTAAAATATAATTAACGACTTAACGTTACGTTATTAGATTCCATTTACTATTTACACATATTTTCTTGGAACATTCGATAATTAACTATCGGGATATGATGACCCTATACTTTGCAGGTTGTGCGCAACTGGATACAAGCAAATAACTTGGAGCTGTTACCCTGGCCAGCAAAAGCCCAGATTTTAACATTATCGAAAATGTTTGGGCTCGAATACTTGCTGTTATCCGAAGACAACAAGGGCCAAATTTTATACCAGTAAACCGTAATGCACTAATTGCAGCCATTGATACCGCATGGGAAACGATTAATATTAATTATATTGATACCTTGATAGCGTCAATGAGCAGACGCCTCCAAGAATGTATCAATAATAATGGAGGTCACACCCATTATTGATTTCTTATATTTATTTATATAGTAATACCTTTATTTAAAAAAAAACGTTTTCATTTAATTTTAAACTATAACTTGGTATCTTAATTATAATTATGTAATAAATTCTTGTCAAAAACTAAATATATACGTTGACAATAAGAATTGCCTTAGTTTTTATTTTCACTTTTTATATTAACTACAGAAAAAAATGAAACGTCATAAAATATACATTTTGTAAGGACTAAATATTATGAATAGAGAGTTTAATGATTTTTTTAATAACTTACAATAATTAGTAGGTTAGATTTATTTAAAAATAAGTAATAATCAGTCAACCCAAATAACCATGTTTAGTTTTTGATTTAATTTAAAAGTTATTGCTTGTAGACGTTTTTAAATCAAAATTATTTCTAATTTTATTTTGTAAACATTTCCTAAACAAAATTTTGATTCGATAATTAATCGAGCTATGGTGTTTAATTAGCGATACCTTCAAATATATTCTTTAAAGAAAAAATTAAGTAAGCAACGTAAATTACCTATTTTCTAAAACGTGCTTAGTGTAATGATTCATTCTACAGTCCTTCTATAAGATAACCCCTGCTGAGACTACCTGCTGTTAGAATTGTAAATGATACCCTTAAGCCCGCTTCACAATGTGCAAACTTTTGTTTACAGAAATTGTGGTGTCCAAGTTTTAAATTTCATGAGTGTAGTTAAGCGTCGTAACTTTGGAAACGTATGGGTGTTTTTTTAACATCAGAAAGTGGACGATTTGTAAAAGGAAAAAATTAAAAATTGCAAATCAATTATTAATTAATACTGTAGACAATTAGACACACATTTTACTAATGTAGACAATATTTAACAATTAAAAATAATAGAACCGTTAATAAAATGATATAAAACAATTTTTGAAAATCTTACCATAATAGAACGAAAAATGTAAATCTTGTAAATAAAAGATGATTCCATAATAATCGGTTTTATTAAAATTACATAACAAATGTATAATGATTTTGTAATAACTAGAATAAAAAAAAGATAAAAAATGTGTTTGCTGCTACATTTTACTAATTGTAACTACAGTTTTTTAATAAAACCACGACAATTTTGAGAAAACAAAAAAACTTCACTTTAATTTAGTAAAAAAACACACACACTGTTTATCAACGATAACAACAATAATAGAAAGCAAAGGACGCCAGCAAATATCTTATTCACGTACCTGTTTTTACTGCTTTTCGAAAATTATAATTTTTTGAAGAATCATTTTTGTCGTTTCGTTCCACATTTCCCGGCTTGACAAGAGCCGATACGATGTTAGGTTTTGCTTTTGTCGGTTCAGCTTTCTGCTCTTCACTTTCGCTCTCTTCGGGACTAATTAACGAAACCATCGTAATTATGTCGGGACCTAACGCAGACACGCATCTTTGCACCTTCCTATTTTTACATTTATCTTCTAATTCGTTCGACGCCTCCTCCTTAATCCCGACTTTAACGTTCTTATCTTTTTTCTTGTTTGCAGATTTCAATCTTCTTTTAACAGCAACGAAATTCGGCTTCGGCGAAATTTGTTTTAAGGGCACCGACGAAGAGCGCACCAGAGGAGGTCTTGTGTCTTTAACACAGTGGCTCGTGTTGAAGGCTGAATTTACGCGGCTACGAAAAACTTCCCGTTTAGAAGCTGCTGTCATTGGGCGTATTATAACATTAATCGGTTTATTTTCGTCGAAAATTTTTGATGTTTTCTGATTCTTGGGTGACTGTTCTTCGTTCTTAACGAAACATAACTCGGGTTTTGCGGGAGTTTTAGGTTTCATGTCTTCAAACTTGCTGGTTCCACTGAGAGATTGTTCTTTTAATTTTAAAGACTCAATTAGTGGTACTACAACCACGCTTTTAACTTTATTGTCTGAACTTCTATTAGGCGAGAACGTGTAATTCTGCAAAGGTTCGTCCACGCTGTGAGTTCTTCGCATACGTTTCTGAAAAATGTTTTTGTACGAAGTGTCAGTTAACTCTTGTTGGATTGGGACCGCGTCGTTTTGGATTTTCTTGGTTTGTCGCATTCCAATTTCTGACGTAGTACATTCTGAGTCAGTAAGATCTGTCAATTCGTCTTCGCATTTATCTTTAACACTGTGATTTAAAAATATGTTAAGGTTTTGTTTTTCTTTTTCCCGTTCTTTCCACGCCTGTCTCAACCGTTCGGCCAATTCTTGATGCGAAAGCAAAATTGATTCTTTATTCAGCGACGACTGCTTGATAAGTTTCGAAGTGTGCGGACGTTTGATTTCTTTACATTTTTTCACCACCATACCTTCGTCGTTTTTATTATGACTTACGACCTGCATAATTTGTTGAACATTGTCTTCTAGCCATGCCTGCTTAGTCACGGGCGGATTATCGCGCTTCTTTGCAGAAATTGAAATGCACGGACTCATCACTTGCATCCATTTTTCTTTGCTTTCTAGCGCGTCTTCCGAAAACTGTTTTTTGAAATTTTTCCTTCTCTGCGGTGCGTCAACGTGTAAAGAAAGTTGTCGGATAGGCGCCGATTTTCTCATTTTTGTTTCAAACGGACGCGCTAAATAATTCGAACTTTACGAGCAAACTTTTGCAAAAGTCGTCCGTACTCACTGCTCGTTGGCAAAAGTTTAACTGAACCACAACAAAACGTGCTTTTCAACCCTTACACCGATTTTACTCATTTATTATTGATCAGAACTTTCCTGTCTGCTTTCAATTTTTATCGCTTCGGTTTGAACTACTTATTATTCCTTACATAAATTACTAGAACGGAAATAATCATTTAAAATCCTATTTTTCTAAACAAAGCTGGTACGTACAAACACAAGTTTGCAAAAAGCATTTTTAAACAATATAAGCTTTGACAAATACGGCGCAATAAGCATTTTATTTGAATAAACTCGCAAATTTGTGGTTCAATTTTAGATTTATGTTTATTCTCGTTGCAGAGATTTAAATTTTTGCTCGTAAAATTATAATTTCGTGTTCTACCGATAACTTGTAGATTACCTTTTGCATTAATGTTATTGGTAATTTAAATAATAGAATCGTAAGAAAACAAATGCGATCGTAAAATTAATTCTTTTTAATACAGTCATTAATGCATGCATTACTCATGCGTTGCTACGAGATTTGTTTACAAGAAACCTGGTTAATCCATCATGAAGGTGAGGTTGTAATCACATTCTTGGAAACGAAAGTACAAACTTTTCTAATTTACCTTTTATACCAACATTTATTCAGAACGAGGTAACAATTTGTCAGTGAAGAACATACCTACTTAAACATTTAAAATTAAAATAAATAAAAATTCAGAATAAAAATAAGTGCCAATGTTCAAAGTATTATTCAATTTAATTATTTTATTGAGGAATAGTATTTTGAGAAATACGTTTCCAGCCCTACTGATAGGAGTTTTGCTAATTTCAAGTTCGGCAGTGACATAATGTTTTTATATAGTTTTTGATAAACATAAAAAATTTGAAACGGTAGTTCTAATATTTAGGTTAGGTGCGCTCAGCCACTTTGATTAGAAAATGTCCTACTTTTTTAGCAAAACAAATGACGAAAAGCGTGCTATAAAATACTACTGGATCCACTACTGCACGCTACTTTTGTATTCTCTGTTTGGAAATCACTAAATTCCATATTCTTGGAAAAATGTGGAAGTTCTGAAAACATAAGAATTAAAATATAGATACTCGTAGATCCTAATTTTGAAATCCATTCCAATAAACATTTTTAGTCGGTCAACAAAAGCTTGTTAAATGGTTTCCAGAATTTGCTATAGCGGCAACTTATGTCACGAGTAAGGTAAATGTCCCAGTATTCGTCACGCTAAGACAATAGTCGCACAATATAATTCTGTATAAAATTCATTTATTAATTTTTTGTATAAAAAATCTTTTTAATGGCAAAAGGTTAAGTTATCTTTTACGTTTTTTGGCAAACACATTTTATTTTTAATGTAAATATTATTTTTTTCAAATTTAGGCTTCACATGTTTATGTACCGTTATTCGTCATGCAAAAAAAAAAAAAAAAAAAAAAAAAAAAAAAAAAAAAAAAAAAAAAAAAAAAAAAAAAAAAAAAAAAAAAAAAAAAAAAAAAAAAAAAAAAAAAAAAAAAAAAAAAAAAAAAAAAAAAAAAAAAAAAAAAAAAAAAAAAAAAAAAAAAAAAAAAAAAAAAAAAAAAAAAAAAAAAAAAAAAAAAAAAAAAAAAAAAAAACACTTTTACATCTAGGAGTAAAGTAACTATTTGTACCTTTGAAGTAAAAATAGTTATTGTTATTGTTTTTTCAAGATGTGTTCGTACGAGAAGAACAGCAACGCTTGCTAGCGTTATGGCAAGAAGTCGAAAACGATCAAGACAATTACGAGCTTTCTGAAACTGAAAGTGGTAGAAGAAAGATGAAGTAAATGATCTCAATGCTGAACTCAATACTGGACAAGATGAGAATGAAGCGAAGATATTGGAGATATCGGCTTAGATAATGAAAACATCAATAAATTCTCAAACTATTGATAATATATCGTCACAAAAATATTACGTTGGAAAGACAATATTACAAAATGGCTTCGAAATGTACCACATAGAAATGTTCGAACTAGAGCTGAAAATATAATTACTCATTGCCTTGCGTAAAGACTTATACTAAAAATGCGAAGCGTATAATTGAATGTTGGTCTTTGTTTTGACGATCAAATGCTCTCTGATGTTGTCAAGTATACCATCAAAAATTCGTCAAAAAGCAACAAATATAAAGATCAGTATTTTGTGGAAACTACAGTCGTTGAATATAAAGCAGTTTGGATTTTGTATTTAGCAGGTGTATGCAGATCAAATCATCAGAATCTAAATGACTTATGGATGGCTGATGGTACAGGCGTTGATATATTTTGTGCTACTATGTGCCTAAAGATTACTTTTTATTATCTTGTATGCGTTTTGATAATATGAACAATAGGGAAGAACGACGCAAATGTGACAAGCTAGCTCAATCAAGCCATATTTGATAAATTGTATATTACTTTGACCAAGCTTATTCCCAAGTGGTATCTTACGCTAGACGAAAAGCTGGAATCTTTCAGAGGGCGATGCTCATTCCGCCAATACATACCAAACAAGCCAGCGAAGTATGGGATAAAGGTACAAGCTTTAGTGGATGCAAATCCTTTTATGTTATGAAGCTGGAAGTTTACATGGTTACAACCTGATGGACCTTTGTTATGAGGTAATCGTCCATCTGATATTGTTCTGTATGGTACAACCTATATCTGGTACCAAAAGGAATGTGACGTTTGTAACTGGTACACCAGTCACATGTAATGTTAAAACTACTGAATGATCATAAACTGAATGATCTGTTGGTACTATGAAAAAATAAACGGATTATACCACAGATTTTTGAATGTTCAGAAGAGGGAAAATAAATCTAGCTTGTTTGGTTCCAAGAAGTCTTTAGTTTCTTACGTGCAAGAAACAAAATGTTTTGCTGCTTTCAACACTACATCACGACGATAAGATAGATGACAGTACAGGAGATCGCCGTCTTCCTAAATAATTAGTTTTTATAACTTCACAAAATGCGGTGTAGATGTAGTAGATGATTGTCTGGAAGCTACAGTGTTTCCACCAATTCAAGAAGATGGCCTCTCACCCTTTTTCTCTCTCACTCAACACGGTAGGAATCAATTCCCAGGTAATATATAGAACAAATAATAACAACACAAGCTGAAGAGACGAGAATACCTGAAAAAATTAGGGCTGGCGCTAATTGAAGAACACATAGATAAACGAAAAGAAAATTCAAGATTGCCAAGAAACGCGTAGAAAAATCATAGAAATAAGTGGGAAAAGCAGAACCACCATCCAAACGACCAACTCTCATCGGAAGATGCCAAACATGTCCTAGAACACGTGACCGCAAAACCAAATACACCTGCAGTACCTGCAATACGTTTCTATGTCTAGAACATGCTCATATGTACTGCCAAATTGTTGTATTTCGGAATAGATTTTTTTATTTTATCGTCAATACCAAATAAAAATTAGTTTCCAAGTGTTAATTTGATATTAGCTATAAAGTATTATCATTACATCTGAAAATTTTTAAAATTTTCCCAATTTTCAATGTGTGTTTTTTGTTTTGTAAAATACGACGTTCAAGTTATTTTATGTTATTTTAATAATAAAATAAAAAGTTCTAACAATTCTTGTTTTATTCATTTCTATATTACTTTGTTAAGACTTAGCCAAAAATATTCATAATTTGTAACTTTTTTATTTATTAATTTGGTGGGGTTTGTCAGACCCCACCTTACCACTGCTCGTCAAAATATTTCACCTTACCAACGTTAAATGTCTTAAAAAAGTTAAACCGTAAATTAGATTACGTTTTGTATAAGCATAAAAACCGCATTAAAAAAATAATAATAATAGGAAGAATAAAGACCAATACTTAAATTTTAAGCATATAACTTGTTCTAATCAATTACAGCTTCTTCAGATAGCTTTGTATGTATTTATTTTCTGTTCTTATACAATTAACAAAATCATTCAGTTTCAAGATTATCCAATAAACTTAACAAACAAATTCATTGTTCACCTATTAAAAACCCCCATTCTATAAAAATTACTTTAATTTTTCAGTCTTATCCAATCCTCCTCTCTATCACCGCCTTCATCCAATTCACCCTTTCTCCTCCTCCCCCCAATATACCTGATCATCCTTTCTTCCTCCCTTAATTCCCCTACTCTTCTCTTAGATGCCTTATATTTTTTCACCTCTCTCCACACAGCCTACATCGCCTCTTGTCATCTTCTATCCAATACTTGTTCTCGTTCTCCTCATTACCTGTAATGAGTTAATTTTATCAGAACAAAAGTAACTCATTAGAACTCAAATAATATTTTATTATTTTTTTAAATAAAGGTATAATACAATTTAGAAAAATTTATTACATAGATTTTAAAAACTAACAAATATATCACACATAAAAAATATAAGGCGCCACCTAAATTTTTAGTTTTATAAAACAACACTTTTCGCTTTAAAATTTAGGAAAAATAAGCGTCAATAATAATTTCAAACAACTTTAAGCTATGAATTAATTAAAATAAACAACAATTGTAAAACAATTAAAATAAATTTCAATAACAAAAATTGAATAAAACACTTACTTTGTCAACATGTATAATTTTTTAATTTTCAACTACCTACAATAACGACGTTGACTCAAAGGCCGAGATAATTATTTAAACATCAAAAAATAATCTCCAAACAAAATAAGTTTTTCAAAAATGATATCAAATCAGCAAATATCACCACAACAACGACTGTAACTGCACCACCAAAATCTATACTCCGTATCTTAAAACCTGTATTTAAAAATAAATCTAAATTCTATTTATAAATGAATAATTTACCCTTTGAAGGGACTAAATATTGAATATATTAATAAAAAACAATTCAATGTGAAAAAACAAACAAAGTCAATCTCTAAGTAACATTAATTTTAAATTAAAAATTCAGTTGCAAACCTTGCTATTATTTTTTCTCTTAAACTTTTTCCTTCTAAAATATATCTTGGTAATTATTCCTGTAACTAATCTTTAATATATTTTTCGTTGTATCGGCTTTTTTTTATTTTTGTTCTTTCTTTCTTGTGTATCTGTGTGTCTCTATCTCGTATCATTAATTATGTCCTCTGCTATACACCTTCCTTCTTCTCTTATTCTTTCTCTCTACTTCTACTCTTTTGCATATCGTTTCCTTTCGAATGTACTGTCTCCTCTCATCTTATTCCATGTTTTATCTTTTGATTCCATAATTCCTTCCAGCATTCAGTTAAGATTTTGTTTTGTCTACATTTTCTTATTCTTTCTTCATACCTCATGGCTGGTCTTTCCCGTTTGCACTCTTATTTTCTCAATCTTTATTTCTTCCTCCACTGCCATATCCGGGTGTCTCCCTGTCAGCCCCATTGCACATTTCCAATATTTTCTTGTATTTTCTCAAGTTTTCCCACATTTTTCATCCCCATGTTTCTGCTCAGTAAATCATAACACTTCTAACCAATTTTATCAAAAAAAACACCTTTCTCTTCTTTATATCGTTTCTAAACTCTCTCTCTCTCCATTCTCCATTCTTGTCCTACTATACCATTACCTTTTTCGCTAGCTCTTTTATATGACTGTTGTTCTCGTTATACATATCTTAACTTATATTCTAAGAATTTCTATTCGTCCACGCTTTCTAATTCCTTCTCTCTCCCACAACCATTTTACCTTCTTCCTCCTCTCTTTTCTTTTTTGAAAAATCATTATTTTTGTATTGTCCACATTTACGTATAGATTCTTTTTTCCAAATATTTTCTTAATACCTCTGATACCTTTTCATTTCAGGTTCGCTTTTTGTTAGAACTACTATGTCATCACGAATGCAAGCCCTCGTCACTTTTATCTTCCTTATCACTACTCCTCTCTTTTTGATGCCTCTATGTCCTGTATGTATATCGCAAAAGAGGCTTTGGACTTAATGAACAGCCCTACCTCAGCCTTCTTTTCGTTCAGAATCCTTCCCCTAATTTGCCCTCTACTCTTGGTTCTATTTTTAGTTTCTTCTTCTTCTTTTCTTTTCAGTTCCGTATATACCTATTTTTTCAGTATATAGATATATACATATATATATATATATATAATGCTTTATTCTTTCACGTATAAACATGTTTGTAATAAAATATTAAAATTCAACACATTTATAGATATTATTAAGGTCGTAAATTAAAACCTACAGATATCATGGTCAGCTTTGACGTTGAGTCCTTGTTTACTAAAGTTCCAATAGAAGAGACTCTTAATATTCTAGCAAACAAACATATGTTAACACCTGATGTTGTTCGTTTAACTAAACATTGTTTAACCAACACATACTTCTTATCGACTCTAAGAAATATAAACAAACTAAAAGAGCACCAATGGGATCACCTATCTCACCTGCAATTGCTAATTTATTTATGGATAACTTTGAAACAAATGCAATTCAAGAATCTTCCAACAAACCAGAACTTTGGTTACGATATGTTGATGATATCTTCTCCATATGGCCACATGGTAATGAAGCATTACTAACTTTTAAATTATTTAAATAATATTCATCCACAAATTAAATTTACTACCGAGGTAGAAGTTAACGGAAAACTACCTTTTCTTGACGTGTTACTAATTAGGAAACCAGACGGAAGTTTAGGACATACAGTGTATAGAAAACAAACTCATACCAATAGATACCTACATGCTAATTCCATCATCATCCACAACATTTAAATTCTGTTTTAAAACCTTATTAATTAGATCTGCTAGACTAACAGACAGCGAGCATATACACGAAGAAATGAATCTTCTGAATCAAGCTTTTAAACAAAATGGTTTTTCACGTCATCATGTTATGAAAGCAAAAAGGATGAAACAAAGAAGTGACGACGAAGTTAACGATAAGAGTACGTTTACTGTATCAATCCCGTACTTCAAGGTACTACAGAGAAGATAAGTAACATTCTAAAAAACACAACATACGAGTAGTTTCTGTACCTGTTAATAAAGTTAAGTCTTTCCTCCGTTCCCCTAAAAGATATTATTCCTTTAGAAGATCAAGGCATTTACGAAATTCCTTGCGGAGGATGTAACATCTCTTACGTTGGACAAACCAATCGACGTATTTCTGCGAGAAGAGAAGAACACAAACTAGCAGTCCGAAAAGGATGTTTAACTTATTCTCTAGCTGAACATCATCACCAAACAGGACATAAAATCGATTTTGAAAATACAAGAATGCTAGGAAGAAAAATATTTATGTAACCGCCTCATTAGAGAACAAATCGAGATAGAAAGACGTCCTAGTTGCATTAATAAACGAGATGATGGAAAAGGTTTACCTAACACTTGAAACCGTTATTAACTTTACCTCAGGATAGAAGATCCCCAAATATCCAACAAATAGAACAACAAAATATGCAAAACAACATTACCATGATACCGATACGTAATGCTATTGGTTACTCTGGTCCAGCGACACGTTCAAGGTCAAAATCGCATAGAAACTAAGATTGTTATTTATTAATTACTTGAAAAAGCTGCGTGTTAGCGTGGCGAAACGTTGTAATTTTAATATTTATTACGTGTTTAAACCCCAAAGATTTTTATTACAAATATATATATATATATATATATATATATATATATATATTTATATATTTAGGACTCATTAGGAATTATAATAATTCAAGTGTAAAGTTCGCACTATTGTACAAACGCGCTGTCGATATATGCCCTAATGGAGACGGATCACAATATTTAAACGATAAGTTTTCGACATCTAGTGTCGACTCAGTGAAAAGCGTTTACGTCACGTAAATGTTAGTAACCTTTGCCGACAGGTATGTAAAGCAGTTACATAGTCGATTCTTCAATAATTATAGCCAACTAACAGTTGGCAGAGTACCAAAAATTTCGAATCGCACAATATTTAAACGATAAGTTTTCGACATCAAGTGTCGACTCCTTGAAAACGTTCACGTACGTAAATGTTAGCAACTTGCCGACAATTTATGTAAAGCAGTTACATAGTCGATTCTTCAATAATTATAGCCAACCTAACAGTTGGTAAGTACAAAAATTTCGAATCGCCTGCAGTAAAGTACGCAGGAGATTGTACAATAGCAAACAAACACTGAGAATCACCCGACAGCTGTTTCGTCCTTTTGGGACTCATCAAGAGTGAGAGAACTCAGTGTAAGTTCACTATTAATACAAACGCGCACTATCGACTATATAATCCTACTGGAGGGATCACAATATTTAAACGATAATTTTTGACATCTAGTGTCGACTCGTGAAAGCGTTCACGTACGTAAATGATAGCAACTTTGCCGACAGGTATGTAAAGAAGTTACATAGTCGATCCTTCAATAATTATAACCAACATAACAGTTGGCAAGTATCAAAATTTCGAATCGCTTGCAGTAAAGTACGCAAGTGGTTGTACAATAGCAAACAAACACTTAGAATCATCCGGCAGCTATTTCGTCCTTTTGTGACTCATAGGGAGGAGAGAACTCGAGTGTAAGTTCACTATTGTACAAACGCGCGCTTTCAACTATATGCCCTACTGGAGGATCATAATATTTAAACTGCTTTTCTGCTTTCACGAGTCGACACTAGATGTCGAAAAAGTTATCGTTTAAATATTATGATTACGTACGTGAACGCTTTCACGAGTCGACACTAGATGTCGAAAAAACTACTATATTTTCTCCTGCTTTATATAATGGACATATTATCGCTTCATTCCAATGTTCTGGAAAACGTTCACTTTTCCATATTTTATTAAAAATATTTTAAATCTTTCCCTCATTTACTCTCCTGTAAACTTCCACTGTTCTCCTTGAGTATCATCTATAATTTCTGTTTTTCCTTTTAATTTTCTTATTGCTTCTTCTACTTCTTCTTTATATACTTCACGTCTTTTTATTTTTATTGTTTTCTTCATTGCTTACACTTTTATATATTTGTGGTTCTGATTTTCCTTCTAGCAGTTCCATACAATATTTTGTTCATTTGTTTTCATCTATACCTGATCCTCCACTTTTCTTTTATCCTTCTATATTTAAAAAATCCCATACTTGTCCCTGATTTGATATTTTCTGTATTCTTTTGTTATTCTTCCTGTTTTTTCAATCCTTCTTTCATATTTTCCTATATAGTTTTTCCTCAATATTTTGTATTCTTCTACATCTAGTTTGCCTTTTTCCTATTTTCATCTCTTTTCTCATTTTTTGTTGTTTCACACCTACCATTTCATTATTTATTTATTTTTCTTTCAATTTCATGTTCTCTCTATACTTAATTTTTTCTACTTTTCTTTCATTTTCTTTACTACATTTTTCACATCTACTTCTTCTGATATGTTCATTTCTTTTTTTTCATTTTCATCTTATATCTTTCTAGTTTTTTTGTTCATATTGTCCTCCATTCCCATACTTCTCTTTTTCTTCTTCTTTTTTGTTTTCTTTACGCAGATGTACTACCAAAGGGTGGTGGTCTGATTCTTATTCGTCCTCTACCCTAAAAATGTTTATATCTTCTATACCTACTTTCTTTAATAAGTATCGCATAGTCAATGACTGATTTTCCTCTTCCTCCTATGTATACAGGGTGTATCATAAGAACCGACACAGAGCAGGCATGTTGAGAACCCTAAAATATGGTTATATTTAACCTAACCCACTTTTATACTAAGTTGCACTCTTAAGAAGTTATAGGTCTTCAAAATGGAGTTTTAAATTGAAAAAATCAATATTTCAGTAGGTTTTTGAAAAACAACAAAAAATAAAAAATTTTAAATTAAATTATCGATAAGACCAAATAATAATTTTAAATTTTTGAACAGGTTAAAAAATCCGTGACATTTTAAGGGCTAATTACCTCTACTCACCCGTTTAAATTATTTTAATTGAACGTTAATTATCATCGGTTAGTTACATTTGGTACAACTAGAACTTCCACCAAATTTGGTTTTCCTAAGTCGAATCGGTACTGAAATATTGATTTTTTCGAAATTTAAAACTCCACTTTGAAAGCCTATAACTTCTTAAGAGTGCAACTTAGTATAAAGGTAGGTTAGGTTTAGCCATATTTTATGGTTCTCAACATGCTCCTGCTCTGTGTCGGTTCATATGCAATACACCCTGTATATATTCTTCTTACTCATTTCTCCATATTTTCATTCATAATTTTCACCCTCTCTGCGCATTTCTAATAATTTTCTGCTTTCTTCATTTATTTTCTTGTCCATTGAAGTTCTATTCTTTATTATTCCATTTATCATCATTCCTCTTTCCTCTCCTACTTTGACATTAAAATCTCCTTTATGATTATTTATCTTTCCTCTTCTCTAATTGCATCCTGTATGTTTTTTTAGTTCTTTTCATTTCCTTTCCATAAACTGTTAATATTTCATATTTCTCCCTTTTTCAGTCTTTTACAGCCTTCCCTCACCTTTTGTCGCAAACCCCATGTAAAAGTCTTCTAGCATCTTCCTCTCCTATTGTTTTCAATCTCTTTCTTCTAGCCATGTTTCCACTAAGCCAACCACTTTAAAACCTCTTATGCATGGTGTCCGTTCGTAGAGCTCAAGCATGGAGATCTCAGCTATTTGAAGAGATACGAAGTTGATTAAACTGGGCAAAGTTGCCTATTGTGGCACTCAGTAAAATGCCTTGTTGAAATTAAAAAAATTCCGATTACTTCCAGACAGATCCGCAGAAAAACGAAATTTTGAAAATTCGTTTTTATTTTTTAGAGCTTATTTCACCACATAAATGCAAACAATGAACACTTTGTTATTGCTACTTTTTACGCTCTACATTAAATTCAAATACGATGTTTCGTTTTTTGACAGTCATTATCAACTTTATTTTTTTCTTATAGGCTCCATTTTGAATTGTCACATTTTTGAATTCGCATTTTTATTGAGATTAAGATGATGTCTTATATGTTAAGATTCCACTATAGTTTGGTGATAATGACGGAAAATTGTTTTTTGCAAAGAGTGCGTGCAAACAGGATAAGCAGTTAGACATGAGATTATGCCAATGACAATCCAAATTTTTCTCTGTTTTTAGAATGTGATGATTAATGTAAAGTTTATGCATAAAAGTTGTGGTTTGTTCAGTTTATGATTTTTGTTCGTAAAATTAGGTATCACTAACATGTTATTTGCAAATCACTAAAATTAGTGACTAAAATGCATCAAAAACTGCTGGTGAAAGATAAAATATATTATTATGGATTATAACTTTTATAAGAATTGCATAATATGGTCAATGCAGTGCTTTCTTCTTTAATTAAAAAAGCAATAAATTTGCCTTCAATTAACTCATACATTTTTTTAGTTATGTGTGTGTGGTCTGTGCCAAGCTTACGCTCACAAACAAGTTGGTAATAATTATTTATTTTTCAACAAAAAAATGAAATGCCTTAGCATGGCCATATTACCATCAAATACCTCAATTGTACATATATCAATCTGCAATAAACGAAAAATATTAATAAACTAGGGCACTAATATTTATTAATGTGCTTTAAAATACATAAAAAATATAATATTTACCTAAATTAGTAGTAATAGTAACAATGACTTTACCAACTTAATGTTACGCTTAATGTACATAATTATATAATTAAAATTTTTTGTTTTGTTATTTTGTATACTATTTAAAAACTTTGATAACTTATAAGTTAAGCTATGACAACTTCAAGAACGTAGAATTTTGTGCTTAGAAATCGTAATCATCTTTGTCAATTTTAAAAACATAACATATACAATTTATTTATATTTTTCAACAAATTCAAGATGGAACGTTCTAAATTTTTCCAACATTGCCGCCAATATCTTTGGTTGTGGTAAAATCGTAGTTCGGAAATGAAATGTTCCAGGCCTTTGTCCAAACCCTGATCCTGGCACAATGCATATTCCGGTATTCTCGAGAAGCTCAAACGCATAAAATTCGTCAGGATGCTGTTTGCGTGCCGCCGCCGCTTCTATTGCTTTCGGCGGCAATGATATTCGTGGAAACGCGTACATAGCACCTTGAACCACATTACATTTAAATCCTTCAAAAGAATTAAATGCATCTACCATCTTTGCTCGCAACTATTAATACAAAAACAAATTATGATGTACTAGGGAAAAAAGGTAACATTTACTTTTAATGAATCCAATATTGTTGTTCTTTCTTTCATATAGAGATTGTAACTGGCGTCGCCTTTTACGGGAGGATTAACAACCGCGTCAATGCAAACTTGGCCAACGACAGTAGGACAGACCATAGCGATAATGGATTCCAAGTAGTGACGTTTTACTTCCGGATTCATATTGATAACTTCGACGTAACCGCCACGTAATCCGCACTCTCCCATGTACCCTTTGGAACATGACATAAAGCTGGCCAACTCCATAGAAGAGTAAGGTTCTCCCATTTCCATTAATATCTATAATAAATATAAAATTAGACATTAAAAGAAAATACATGTGTTTACTATTAAACTAATAATTGTTCTAAACAGTCATTCCTGTTTATACTTATACAGAACAAATGAAAAAATTGTGGAGGTCACTTTTCTTCCTCGTTTCGTATACGAGTAAGTAAAGGTATGCCAATGTATGAGACTAATCATACAAAGAGATCATTTCAATAACCACAACTGTGACTTCGAACATCTCAATAAAAAATAATATACTAGATGTTAACATGCTTTAGTTTTTGAAATCGCAATCGGTATTACTTGAACCAAGATTCTATTAAAATACTTGCCTTTTTATCTTTGGACTTAAATTTTGATGAGAAAAAACTCTTAGTCAAGGTATTTTTGGTTTCTCATTTAAGGTAGCTTTTGATTTTTGTAAAAAATTATAATTGCTTTAAAGGTTAGTAGGGACTGGAGGTAATTTACGCCCACACTGTATATTTGTGCAATAAAAAATATACTTGTAAAACAATATAATTTTGGGACGTCTTCTACAGCGGAATTTAATGACAAAATCAATTATAGTACATTAGTCGCTAAACCTTCTTGCGTTTGTTGCTTTCTTTGCCAAGATATGGAATCCCATTCAAAGGGTGAAAAGTCACAGAGCCATCAAATTTTTATGTCTTATTTATCTGGCTTTGCAGGTAAGTGTACAAAAAAGCTCTGCATCCTGAAAGAAACCAGCTGTTCATCTGCACTTACAGGAATATAGTATTTCCCCAAATTGTGATTTATTGTGTTCTATGCATTTCTGATAGGTGCCAATTTGTCTGTTTTCCTCCGCTTATTTCTAGTTTTCTCGTCATCAAATCGAATGAACCTCAACAGTTTTTTGAATCTACATAAACTCATAGTAACTCGGAAAATGGGTGGACCGTAGACACATGACCAGCCATAATGAGAATAAAAGGCCTATATTTCAATGGAGTCGCAATATCTCCATTTTATTTTAGAATTAATCTCACTCACCCGGTTGTCCTTTTTGTTTAAATATTTTACAATTTCGTCTAGAATCTGACTCTCCAAAAATGGAGAAAAGGTTAGAGGTTCTTCTCAAACTTTTCCTGGTGGTAGTACAACCTTATTGATTGGGCTCTTTAGTATATTGCTCGATCTAACACCACCTGTTGATTGAGGCATGCTGTTCTAGATTGTTCAGTCTTTGCCAATAAACTGTTCAGGAACCAAGACATTTGATAATGATTCTTTCTATTACTATCATCAATTTGGACGAGATCTATCTCTAAAGTAATACTTTCATGAACAAATACTTCAGAATTTTTGTCGCCATTATCAAAATAAAATCATCACCGTGATCGTGATTACGTTCGATAGGGTTAAAAAATATAGAGACGATGTGGACGGAGATACTAGAAAGTTTAACAAACTTTCATTATACAGGTGACAAAGCATAGTTCATGCTAGATTAGCTATTTATGCACCAAGTGCGTTACTATAATGATTACGCCCGGAGAACCATGAATACAGCTCGAGGGGTTCAGCCCGAAAGATGGATATGGTTCGATGGGCGTAATCATTCAGTAACGCCGTGGTGCATACAAGATTTTATTTTCATTTGTATTCTTAAAACAAATAGAATTGGCATCTTTGGGCGCATCGCTTACCTACGCAAATACCTATAATATCTGGTAGCTATGAAACAAAAACAAATTGTTTATCAGTTGTCAAATTTGGCATTGAATTGCAATTAATAATTACTGTCATGTGATTGTTATATCTCAGTAATTACTTATCGGATCAAAAATAATCTTAAACAAAAGTTGTGTATAATTAAATTATAAACAACTTTTATTTGAAACAATAATGTAAAATGAATATTTTTCAAAATATTTCAAAAATTCGGAAGTCAGATCTGAAGAATTATAAATTAGGTCCATGTACAAAGTTCCATAAAAATCAGACGGGTGGTTTTTTTGATAGTGTGTTTACATACGAACGGACGGCCCGCCATCGGACATAAAATTATTTTTGTTTCATTATAACGTACTAATTCGTCGGAAAAAGTGAAAAAAAGGGGTGTTAAAATTTTCAGTTTGAAAATACATTTGATGAAAATTATTAGTTATTAACATTCCATACTATTTATTATAACATTGTATTTGTAAAATGTAACGAAATTAGATAATTCGGCGTCTTCACAAACCACTAATAGCCACAGAAATGTTTAAAGCAAGAAAAAAATAAAATCAAGTTTAATGTCGCAGTTTATCGTTACTTATCGTATGTTTTAAAAACAATGATTACTTTCAACATTATTTATTTTACGTTCAACACAATTTAATTATACACAACTTTTGTTTAAACTATTTTTTGATCCCATAATTAATTACTGAGATATAACAATCACGTGACAATAATTGTTGTAACAATATCTCAATTATAAAAAAAAAGTTGAAGGAAAAGTTGTTGGAAATTATATTGTCTAGAGCTTTTGTTTGAACTATTTTCTTCTAAAATGCAATTTCATTTTCGCTTTGTGAGAATGAGAATATTCAACTCGTCTTAAAAGGCTCTCATACGTAGCGTTTGTATAACGACTTAACAGTTAGATTCATTTAACTATTGTTGGACTATACTGAAATGTTTATTTCGATTTTATAAACTGCTTCACGGTGCACCTTCTCGTAATAAATGTGAACTTATAAATAATATGTCAGGAAAACTGTCGTACAGATTTTTATAAAACTTTGCATATAAGTTTTATATACTGTATAATGGTGCAGATCAGATTAGATTTTGGACATAATCTAACAATCCGAAAGGACCATTAACCTAGATAGATTGTCCAAATCTTAGAATATTTACAAAAATATTTATTTTACACATTTTTTCGTTTTTTTTTGTACAACATATCCATGCTTTCCATTCGTTCTTTGACGTTCATTAGTATCAAGGAGATGAGGAGTTCAGCGGTAAACGCTTGTTTTTTCTATGCTCCTCATTCATTTTATCTAATTGACAGTGTAAGTTTATTTATTTATTTCTCAAAATAATAACCAAGAAATTTAATATTAGTGATAGTAAGTAGATACTACTTAACATGTAATTCAAAGAATTTGTGTTGGCTTTCTACTAAGCAGGTTGTCATTCATTTGTTTGACTTGATTTAAGTTTTCTTATATTTTTAAGTATCTAGCGATTCTGAAGATGTCACTTAGAGAAAACGTTGGTAATTTAAATTACTAAAAAGCTTCATATGATTGATTGATGGGATGGGATCTTTTATAATTATAGCAGTAGTACTATTTCAGTTATAATTTTAGAGAATAAATCATATAAACAAATTATACTGGACTCGTCAATAAAAAATACCTTTTTGAAAGAGTAGAATTTGCTTCCTTCTGCATATATATTATGTTGGTAAACTTCATCAGCCAAAATAAATAAATTTTGTCTATGAGCAAATTTGATGATTTCTTGAATGTTTTCCTTCGATAAAACTTGACCAGTTGGGTTTCCAGGGTTGATAACTACAATTGCTCGGGGAGTACATTTTTTTGAGTACTCATCGAATGCACGCTAAAAATATTACATATAGTTGTTTGTGTAATTTCGTCACTTTATTACTTACTTCTAATTCGTCAATTTCCAGTTGCCAGTTGGTTTCTTCGTTTAAGTAATACTCAATTTGCGTAATGCCAAATTCTATTAGAATTGCCGAATATAATGGGTACTGTGGAATTGGTATCATTACACCAGGCGGTTTACCATTGGTGGAACAAATGAATAACTTGAGTATACTTTTGATTGCTTCGCTGGCGCCTTAAAAAACAATATTTTTAGTAAAAACTATGTAAAAATTGAAAATTTATTAGAAAAAGTTATTGCTAAGAACATCAAGTTGTCCTAAAATAAAAATGTAACCCAATAATTTGAACAAATAAACAATTTGCTGTCTATGACCAAGAATTTTTTGGCGGAAGTTACATATCCTTGTTTCAGCCCTATTCGTAAGGTTTCTGACAAAAACCCACATCGAAAAAAGACAATATGGCCATATCTCCAAAAACTATTGGGTATAGGAAATTTTATTACTAAAACGGCTATGAGAAAATCCTGGAAATTATTTTTCAAGTTCCGAATTTCACCGCAAGGGGGCGCAATTGACAAGGAGAGGCATAGAATTTAAGATTTGTCCGAAAATTTTCATATGAAACTATGACTTTAATAACATCATTAGAAAATCTGAATAATGCAGAATAAGTTTTGTATGATGGTCATTGGCGTACCGGCCTTAATAAGACAATGTCTAATAATTTAAATGACCATATTTTCTAAATGACTTATCTGATTACAGCAAACTCAGGCTTATTTGTAAGAGAAATGTCAGTGTCTTCAAATACCGTATCCATCGGCATTCGACAGTTTCAAATAAAATTGCTAGAGGGCGTAGTTCGCCATAATAACAGTTTTTTTCAATTTGCCAAGAAAATTCAAATCATACAGTATAATTTTGATGTCATAATCGGAAAGTAGATTAAATTTGCTAGAGAAAACGCGAAAGCCGCAGTTCGATGTCTTCGCCCGTTTTAGAGGTGTTGTCAAAAGATTACATTTTCACATTTTAATTTGAAAAAATGGAACTTAAAAATAATTTCCAGAATTTTATCGTATCCGTTTTAGTAATAAAAAAAATTTTCCCGAATTTATATATCCAATAGTTTTCGAAATATGGCCGCGTACTAAGCTTAATGAAACGGCCTGTACAATATTTCAGAAAAGAAATAAAGAAAAACAGTCTCCAATAAGATAATAAGTACTCAAAAACATAATAACAAATTTAAGAGCTTGATGTGACGTATGTGATCAGGAATCGCAGCGACACGAATAGTGACGTCCCTACTATGTCTGATTCCTATTCTCCATATAAGAACCTACCTACTGTTAGTAATAAGCCTATATTATCTAAAGTTACAGATGTTATGACGTCCAGTGGGCATCATAATATCTATAACTTTAGGCTTTAAGAGTTGTTGATCTTCATGGATAGGTACCGACTCACTCGATCCCTCGAAATAGATTGGTACATAAATAGGAAAAAGTAAATCGCAATGATGCCGATATGATAAGATTTGTTATCAACGCCGACAGTTATTACCATATCGAATAACATTCTAATAACTACACAATATATCACAATAGGTTCCCTGTGTCTCTGGAAGACGCAACATAGGATTTTTACTACAGAAACAATTTGATTTGATCTACTATTGTTATGAAAATTCCCGATGTTATATACTCAATACGTTACGGCATTTTGTTGAAGTTAGAAAGAGAGAGGAAGTGTAGAATGTTTAATCTTCCTTCAAATGTCATACTATTCTTTAAGTTTGTAAAAAGTAAGTATTTAGTATTTTACGAAAATTCTAATCAATGTTCAGTTGCTTTCATATTTTAATATAGCTATTGAAGCAAGCATAATGAAATACTTTTGCATAAAACCTGTTTTGTATTGAATTTGAGGTTAAATGAGTCGTTTGTTTTCTTGTATTGTAGACCTGTGTGTAAACTATTAGACACAATGCTTCAATCTTGCAAGAATATGCAGGTATTCTAAAGTTAAAAGTTTATTTTAAGTCAATACAGTTATTATTATCGATAAGACAGATATTTCGATTAGTATGGATCGAGTAGTTTGTCTCTACCACAGGTCTCTACAGATAAACAGAAGTTGGTGTTCTAAAGACTTCATTTGGAATCAGCAAAGTAAAGTATAACCCAGAATTGGAGGTGCTATAAATTTTTAGTTTCTTGATCGTAAACAATTATTTGAGAGTCATGGGATTACTGAAGATTTTTAGAAAATGCCCGATTAAGGTTTTTAATGTTATGAATAATGAGATCGTAAAGGTTTGTGCTTTAAATTATTTAATTTGCTATTTTTCTTTTGACTTTCTATTTCAGGTTTTACTAGAATCCGGAAGTCAACAAACAAGATAACAAGATTATTATTTTAAAACCATCCAAGAACAATTGTAAGAAATGTTGTAATTTCAAATACGGTTTTTTATTAAAAGTTAATTACATCGTATTAAAAATTCTTTTCTATAAATGTGTTAGTGGTGCTGAAAAAGACCGATTTGTTTGTGAGTATACAGAAGTGAAAGCTAATAGGTATTACATGCGAAGTGCTTGGCTTATAGCAACTGTTCAAAATGCTGTCCATTTACTGCTAAACAGTGCCCCAAATAAAAGTTTCGTTGCACATTTGCAATCATATTTGCTGGTATATTGAAGCAAACTTCCACAATTTTATCTTTTAAAGACTCAATTGTGTCGTGGGTTCTGTCGGTACAAACCTTCAAAGATATGTAAGGCCATAAAAAGTAGTCGTTGGGGGACAAGCCTGGTGATATTTGTGGCCAAGTAACTTCCAATCCAGGTTCTAGGAAGTGCTTCATTTAAAAGTTGTTTTATTTGATTCGCATTATGTGCTGCACACCCATCATGCTGATATCGCAAACTACATTGAGATTAAACGAACATTCATTGGTGAAGCAAATATTCTTAACAAAAGTCATATCATTATTGCGTATCTCCATTAATGTTTTACAAAATTCTCGCCTTTTGTCAGCATCGGTTTATGCTTTTAAAATTTTATGAACTCGACACCTATTTACACCACAGTCGATACTTAGTTGTCGAATACTAATATTAGGGTTAAATTGCACAGCACCGAGTACTTTAATTTCTTCATCGTTGTCCATCTTCTGGTTTTGTTGAACCTGCTTCGGACGCTTGTTTCTCTGCCGATCCGGAAAAAGTGCAGCGAACAAAGCAGAAGTGTTTCTATAGCTTTCACTTCTCAGAGATTGTATATCCACTCATTTTCAAAAATTAAATTAGAGAATATTACAATAAGGAACAGGCAATAACAATTAATTGTAACGTATATGTCAATACGAAAATTTCATAACCTTATCAAAGTATATATGTTTATGGTGACAAAAATAAAGCCCAGTTTCGAGGTTTGAAGTTTGAACACCTGTACAACTTAAACCGTTGTTTCTAGGCAAAATCTTTGTTACTCTGAAGCATTTTTAAAAATGGTTTATTTAAAAAATGAATATTTTCTATACCGTGTGTCGCACAGAAAAG
Source organism: Abscondita cerata (assembly GCA_030710515.1). Classification (NCBI taxonomy): domain Eukaryota; kingdom Metazoa; phylum Arthropoda; class Insecta; order Coleoptera; family Lampyridae; genus Abscondita; species Abscondita cerata. The sequence goes on from JALBCR010000648.1 coordinate 150,062, forward strand.
TTGAAATAGGCATTTTCAATGTTAAATTCAAAATTACTGCATATGTTCTTTCTGGCACAATTTGAGCACAATATGACAATATATTTTATTAGATAGATAAATGAGAACAAATTTATGTGGCAATGTAACCGTATTTTAATAAAAACCCAGTAAACTTTTTGTAATGATTTACAGGAAAAATCCGTCTTTGTTTCCGGTTATCGTAATTTTTTTTTATTAATAAAATTATAATCGATGTTATTACTAATACAATTTTTATAAAATTAGTTTAATCTTATTTCAAAAATGTTATTCACTTTACAAAATTATATTATAATGTTAATAAAGTTAATAAAAAAATACTGCAATCGGAATCGATCCCTAGTTACATAGTACAAAAAACATTACTACGAAATAAATTAACCAATTCGTCCACGAAGACCGTTAATAAATTAAATTGAACTTTTCCGTGGGACACATAGGTATATTCCTATTCCAAACATAATTCTATAAATATCATGACAATTATCCTAAGTAAAGTTGATGACACTTGGATAAATGAAACGTACGTGCAGGTGGATACAGTATCTAACAGTCAATACAACAACGCCTTGTGTCTAAGCTTTTTCAAAATCCAAGCTGACGGTGTCCATGGCTTCTTCGAATTTATTATGTATCTCGTCTTTTACCACTCGTAAAAACGATAAATTTTAAAACGTGACTCATTAAGCTAATCCATCGATGGTCATTACATTTGACTGAAAAATCTTATTAAAACAATAAAATCACAAAAAAAAACAAAACATCAAGAACTGGAAAAAAAACTATTCGAACGCGTGCTTCATCAGTAAACTAACACTGTGCCAGCTTAGCTATAGAAACAAGTGTTCGAATATATATTTTTGTGCAGTTCTTGGTGTTTTCATTTTCTGTTACAGATAGACAATGCAGTTTACGGTTCCATTCCTTGGAATAAATTTAAATTAACAAAAGATGTTGTCTAGTGGTTTTGCCACTTCTATTTGCCAATAACAAGGTTTCATTTGCTTAACGACCTGGTTGTGATATGTGAAAAAACCAAAAGTAGTTAAGCAAATGACAAAATGGTTTAGGCTTATGGCAAAGCATACATAGGAACCCCTAAGAGATCGATGGGAATTACACTTAAAGAACATTGAGCGATCTGTCGTCTAATACACATCGAAAAGTTATCGGTAGCCGAAATGCGCACTTAGCAATGGGAGTCACAAGATACTCATCGAAAGCTCCAAGTTACTAGCAGCGCGTAATCATAACATATTGGTTAGAAAATGCATAAACATCCAGAATACTTTAACAGAAAGAAAGAAACCCTAGGATTTCACCGTATTTGACCGGTGCGATGCAAGCCCCGCCCCCTTTGTGTTATATCATATGAATTTAGCGACATTCGCGCAATAATTAAGTTTAGTAAGGTTGGCATTAGGGAACTGGAGATTTTTACGGTTTAGTTATTTTTATATATACCAATCTGGAATATTAAATATAAACATTTTTAAACTTGAGTTTAATTTAATAACACAGTCAAAAATATTAGATGGTGGCAGCGGTCTAAACAACCTACGTTCTTAAACATAATGACGGAACCTACAGACGCACCAAGTTAGACCCGAGCGAACAAATGATGCAGTAAATACAAGCAGCATAGGGGCTAATGTCCTTAATGTATCACCAGCAAATGAATTTAATTTCACACAACCCGCAGGGTGGGTACAGTGGAAAAAACGATTTGAAAGATACATGTCGGTTAACGGATTTAACACTAAATCGGAAATGGAAAAAATAGATATGTTAATTTATAGTATGGGTCCGGAAGCAGAGGAAATACAGGCACAATTTGCAGGCAATAGTGATGGAGAAGTTTGACAACAATTTTATACCGCAAAAAAACATAATCTTCGAAAGACTTAAATTCAACACCCGAGGACAACGACCTGGTAAACCAGTAGATGTATTCATAACCGCACTATACAGTTGTCAGAAAAATGTAAATATGGTACCCTAAAAGACGAACTGATAAGGGATCGAATCGTTGTGGGAATCACCGATGCCAATCCAAGTGAGAAATTACAACTAAAAAAAGACCTAACATTAACTGACGCAATCCTAATAGTGAGACAAGCGGAACTACAAAGTAGCCAAAGTAAAATTATTCGAAAAGATTATAAAGCTGTAGCAGCAGTAAAACATAACTTTGCAAGTGGTGTGGAGACAACAAAAAACACATTCGTGCAAGATGTCCAGCAAGCAATGCAGTATGCAGGCAGTGCAAGAAAAAAGGCCATTGGAGCAATGTATGTAAGGCAAGGAAAAACGTTCAAGCAGTAGACAGAGACCAGGACACTCAAGGTGAATTTGAACCGCATCGGGTAATATAGGTCACATATATGTTAATAATAGAAACCAACGGTTAGTCGATTTAGGTCTAAGATTAGATAATAAGGTAATAAAAATGCCTTTTTTTGTTGATTCGGTTATGCTTAGAATATAAGAATGTTTCGTATTCGGATTTTATGTATATTATAAAAGCACTTAGGTTGCCTATTCTTAGCAGAAATGGCATTGTAAAATTAAGTACCTTTAATGCTAAAGATCAGTCAATGGGTAGCTTGGAAAATCAAACTTTAGTAGTAAGCAAATACAACACAGACAGCACTTCAAAAATATTCAAAGGCAATTTATTACGGGTTTATTTGCAAAAGTAAAACGTATGTCGAGAGCCTTCTTCAAAACGTGTGTCGTGTGTAGAACTTTGCGACAAAACTCGAATTTGCCCGCATGTTGCGAATTTTCCATTGGTGGATTTTTTAATTAACAAAAATATCGAAGACGATGAGCGGACATTTTCTACTTCCTTTTACTTGGGTGTTTGGCGTGCTTCGTGAAGTTAAAAATTTTACACATGAATTATAAATGTGTGCTTCAATAATTCCAAGTCGAATTGGGGTTTAAATTTAAATCCGGCCGCATTCATCGTAAGTACTTTCTTTTCCTATCTTTGGTTTCGTGGTTGTGTTAGTTCTAATTACGACGTATGCTTTAGCACGTGCGTTGACCTCATATTCTCATTGTGTCTTACACCTGGATAACTCCTGGGGGTGCTGGAATGGCTATTTAAGAACCCTTCGCTACATAACTTAACGATTACCACGGTTTCGCATTCAATTAAGCTGCCAACAGCCGGTGAACTCTACGGGCTGCAGGGTCGTTCATACTGCATAATTACTACTTCGAGGGAACATAGTTGCCATCCGTTCTTCACTACAAACCTTCCCTAAGGGAAATCCTGGGGCTACATACCTTCTGGAGCTGTCAAATACTGTCGATAGCAAGAACTTTCCTTCTCGGAACTGCATACTGCAGAATACAGCTAAGTTTTAATGTTTAAGTAACTTATTCACTATTCATGCGTATGAAGCTCACGTGCATGTTACATTGAACGGTTTGAATCTCTAGCATTTAAGTAAAATTTTATTCGGGGTAGACTCCACCACCGACATTTGATTTTGTTTCTAACTAGCACCATAAGAGCTTGGGCGCTTTACATAGAATGGTTGAAGCTAAATCAAAAGGCCTTTTGGGTTGGCGGGAGCTACTCACTGTGTTATTCCTAGTCTAAGTTAGTTTAAGTCACCGTGTGTAAGTGACGTGTGTACGTCGAGTCTTCTTAGTAACCAATCCTCAATTGGAACGCTAACTTTAATTTGGGGTGTAACTAAAAAGCTTAAATGAAATTCGATACCTTAATTGCGAGCTTTAATTATTGTTGTTGCTAACGCACGTAGTCATATGCGACAGTCTCTCTCTATTTCTGTCACATTTCCCTAGTACTTTAAGTTTTATTTGCTATATTGAATTGTCCATTTGTCTCACTGATTTGTGTTCGTTTTAGCGTATTTGACCTTAGTAAAACCTATTGAACTCCTGTTGGTAGGTTTTATTTCTTTCTATTACCCAGCAGGTGGCGCCTTGTTAGGCAGCAGTATATTTCTTTATAGTTCTTCAAGGACTCTCCCAACCCACCGACTAAGCCGGACACTGCTGTGCTAACTACTACAAATACTGGATCCTCCACAAATTTAGTGCGCTACATCGAGCCAAATTGTCTTATTTTTCTCTCTAGGTTGTACCGCTAGACCCGTCACTTTCTTTTATTATTTGTAATTTACAACCGTTACAATTTTTGACGATATCGGCGAATTTAAAACAGAAATACGAATTAAACTAAAGGATGATGCCAAATCTTATGTACAATCGGTACCTAGGCTGATGCCCTTTACCATTACTCTCCAAATTAAAATTGAACATAATTGTTCCAATTTCCAATTTCATGGGTGAGTCTTATTGTTGTACTAGATAAAGGCGATGCGGTGCGACTTTGTGTGGACTACACGAAACTCAACCGAAACGTTTTACGTTCCCATTTCCCCTTGCCCAAAATCGAACATACGCTAGGGCAGTTAAAGAATCCTAAAATCTTTAGCAAACTTGATGCAACAAGTGGATTCTATCAAATAAAACTTACTGACCCAGAATTTCAATTGTATGTAAAATCTATTATTCAAAATATTCCAATAAAAGATGCATTTTTAAAAGAAATTATTGAACATCAAAACAAAGATCTTACATTACCCAAAATAAAAGAGTTTTCTTTAGTCGGTTGGCCAGACAAGTCACAGATACCTCTAGAGTTATTACCATACTTTCAGTATAGGTACGATATCTCATTTGCGGAAAACATATTCTAAAACCCTCCAGTTAACAGTTACGGGACATTTAGGGATAACAAAATGTAGAGATGTTAGATAGCTAAATCAAGTGTTTGGTGGGAACTGTTTAGCCAAATCGAAAATTTAATTAGAAACTGTCCAGAATGTGTGGAAAATAGAGTAAACAAAAAAGAAACCTTTTATAAAGATGAATTGTCTCATAGACGTTGGCAGAAAATCGCAGTTGATTTATTTAAGTTAGATAAATGGTACTTAATTATACTGGATTATTATTCGCCCTTTTTCGAAATTTTTTAGTTAAATGTCCGAAATTGCAATTATTGCAAGAATAAAAGAAGTTTTTGCAAGATATGGAATAGCGGAAGTAGTGCGTTCTGATAACGGTCTTCAATTGTCTACTCAATTTAAGAATTTTGCAAAAGAGTACAATTTTATCCATATTACCAGCAGCTCAGAGCAATGCTTAAGAAAAATAAAGGAGACATTGATATGGCTCTTTTGGCATATAGAACATCACCTCTGGAAACAGAGCAGAATTGTTAATGTCACGCAAATTAAGGAATACTTTACCTCAAATTCCATCCAATCTAAACAAAATTTTTGATCCTCAACCATATTTATCACATAAAGAAAAGGAGAAAAAAGATAAAACCCCAGAACAATATAATGCCAGGCATTCTGCTTAGAATATGCCACAATTAAACATAGGTGACTCGGTGTGGATTTTGGATGTCCGTAAGTAAGGAACTATAATAAAGATTTGTGATGAACCGTGTTCATATTTAATTCAAACGGGAGATAGTATGTTGAGACAAAATACATGGCATTTAATAAATGTGCTACTATTCGGACTTTAAAGATCAGAACGATTATCCTTCTCATGTATGCAGCAATAGTTCTATTAGTTTTAATGAAGAGCACAGTGAAACTTCTTTGCCGTCAGTGAGCGAAAACAATATTCGTAACAGTGAAAGTGTCAGTGCGGAAAAACCTCTTGAAAAAGAAAGTATTAAGTCGAAGTCACGAAAATTGTACGCTCCAGACAAGCACCCAAGTACTTATCTGACTATGTACTAAGTTAGGCTAAATATAAGCACGAGAAGCAAATGTCTCGAAATAACAAGTGAGCGAAATAATAAAAAAGAGTTGGGACTAAACAAGGGAGGTGGTGGAAGCTAAAGAAATATCGAAATGAATAATACTAATAAGACTGGACACAATAGAGGAGAAAATATAGATACTAAGAAAGAAAGGGAAGCTGAGAGGTACTCAAATTTATATTGAGGAGGACATGTCAAAAGAGAAAGAGAAATACAGCACAGAATAAAATATGAAGCTAAGAAATGAGAAGAAAGAAAAAGAACTAAAGTAGGATATATGAAAGTCTTCGTGGATGGGAAGGAAATGAGATGGAATGAAGATGAAGACAAACTGGTAAGGAGTAGTTCAAAAAACTAACAGAGAGGAGAAAAGAAAAGGACAAAAACGACAACCTGGCAAAGAAAATGGAGATGAGATAAGGGAGGTGACAAATGGAAGGTGTAAGGAAAACGTATAAACAAAATACGATTTTGGAACATTGCGGGGCTAAAGAATAAAGGGGAAGATTTTAGGAAGTATATAAAGAGGTTTAAAATGGTGGGAATGGTAGAAACTTGGATGGAGGAGAAGGAATAGATAAATTGGAAGGAAAAATGCCGGAGGAGTTTATATGGGAAATACAATATGCAGAAAGTGAGGGGAAAAGGGGAAGGGCAAAAGGGGGAATAATAGTGGGGTTAAGAAAAGAATGGGAAAAGGAAGAATAAAAGGAATAATGAAAACAACAATAAAGACAGAAAACGGAGAGAAATTTGTCATCATGACGATCTATTGGCACGAAATGGATAAGACTAAAAAGATCATAGAAGACGAAATAAAGGAAGGGAAGAAGAAAAGATAATATTGGGGGAAATTTCAATGCAAGAATAGGAGAAGAAGGAGGATTAATAATAAACGAAAAGTAAGAATCAAAAGATCAATGGACAAAAAATAAACGGGCAAGGAAGAAAACTACTGAGTTATGTGAGGACAGAGGCTGGACATTAATGAACGGAAATGTTGAAGAAGGTGGAAAAGGAGAATATACATATATAAGCGAAAGAGGACAATCAGTTATAGATTATGTAATAATAAACGAAAAAGCAAAGAGTACATAGAAACATTAAAAATAGGGAATGAAATGGAATCAACCACCAACCGAGCATGTGGGGAGAGGAAGAGGAAGAGGAAAAAGAAGGAGAAGAAGGAGAAAGTGGAGAAATGAAAATTTGGACAAAGGAAAGTATAAAATGTATAAAGAAAGAATGGATGAGGGATCGGAAATGGAAGGAGAAGTGGAGGACGAGTTGGGGAGGATGATAACAAAATGGAGCAGTTCACAGTAAAAAGAAAGTATAGAGTAGGAAAAGAAAAGAAATAGGAAAAGGAAAAATTTGGTGGAATTGGGAATGTAATATAACAGAGCTGAGGAAAGGAAGAAGGAAATGGAGAAAAGGCAGGATGGGAATAGAGGAATTCAAAAATATTAAAGCTAGTTTTAAAGTAAGATGTACAAGAGCAAAAGAGGAATATAAAATCCAGATGAAGAAGTGTATAGGAGAAATAAAATATGAAAGACAAGCATGGGAGTCTGTAAACAAAAGGAGGAAAAAGAAAAAGCAAGGAAGCTAGATTAGAAGTAGAAAATGGGAAGAACATTGTATGAAATCGGAAAAAAAGTAGAGAAAAAAAGAGTATGGGAATAGAAAAGTAAGAAACAGAGAGGAAATGAGGAAAGCAATAGATAAACTGAAAAAAGGAAAGGCAGGAGAAACGGATGGAACACAAGGAAAACAATGGAAATATACGGGGGAGAAAAGACGAGGGAAAAATTAAGAAAATTTTTTGAAAGAATATGGACAGGAGAGGGAATACCTAAAAAGTGGAAGGAATCAATCATATGTCCAGTATACAAAGGAGGAGGCAGAACAGATGTGAAAAACTACAGAGGGTAAGCATAATGAACATAGGGTATAAGATATATGCAGAAATAATAAGAGATAGGTTAGAGAAGGAGTTAGAGAAAAGAGATTAATACCGGACTGGCAAAATGGTTTCAGAAAAGGGAGAGGGACAATAGATAATATTTTTATATTGAAGCACATAATTTACAGGAAGATAGGAAAAAAAGGAAGAGTATGGGGTTTGTTTATGGACATAAAGGCAGCATTCGATAACGTGGACAGAGAAACACTATGGAAAAAAATGAGGGAAATGGGGATAAAAAACGACATAAAAGACGCAATAGAGGAGGTTTACGAGGAGACAAGATGTAGATCGAAAGTGGGGAAAAGGTTAGGAAGAGAATTTTGGACGGAGAAAAGACTAAAGCAGGGATGTCCGTTAAGTCCGTGTCTGTTCGCAATCTATTTAAGCGATTTTGAAGAGGAATTGGAAAAACTTCAGGTGGGAGAGATCGTAATAGGGAGGAAAAACGTATGGGTGTTGGCATATGCCGACGATATTGTCGCCTTAACGAAAAACGAAGAAGAGATGAAAAAAGATGATCAAAGTAATAAAACGGTTCTTAGAAAAAGAAAACTTCAAGTGAATGTACCGAAAATAAAAATAATAGAATTTAAAAGAGAAAAAGGAAGACGAAGGGAGGTGAAATAGTGGTGGGAGAGGAAGGAATTGAGAGTGTGGACAAATACAGATATTTAGGGTATGTGATAAGATACGACAACAAGGATGGAGGCCAAATAAGAAAACTCAGACAGAAAGGAAATAGAATAGTAGGAAAAGCATGGGGGCTAGGAGAAAGAACTTTTGGAAAAATATAGAGAAAAGAAGATGGATTAGTAAAAAGCGTTATGATGTATGGAGCAGAGATTTGGGGATGGAAGGAATGGGAGGAACTAGAGAAGATTTAGGAAAAGTATTGGAAGTAGACATTGGGACTGGAAAAGGAGACACTAGGATATATTGCGGAAGAAGAGATAAAACTAGAAAAGATAAGAATAGAAACAGGAAAGACAGCGATAAAGTATGAAGAAGGAATGGAAAACAGGAAGGAAAAAGAGATACTATATGAATGTTGGAAAGAGGTAGAAATGCAAAAATTATACATGGGCAGGAGGCAAGAAAGAAATATTATCAAAGAGGTGGTTACACGAGAGAAGAGATAAAGAGAATAAGAGGGGAGGGAAGAAGTTTAGTAGAGGAGATAATAAGACGGAATAAAGATACCCGAGGACAGGAAGGAAGAACAAAAATAAAAGAAGGGAAAATACAAGGAAATAATCACGGAAGAAATACCGAAGTACTTGACATCGGGAAAAGGTTAGAAGAAAAAGGATTAATAGCAAGGTTTAGGACAGGAAACGAAGAACAGGAAAACAAATGCTGGAAGAGGGATGACGAAAGGGTATGTAGATTGTGTGTGGGAGAGTAGGAGAATATCAAACATATGATGGAAAAATGTAAAGAGCTGAGACCAGACGAAATGGATTGGAAGAGGTTATTGTGGGAAAAGGGGGAAGAGATACAATAGATGAAGAAGGTAGTGGAAATAAGGAAAAGAATGGAACGGGAAGAAATCTTTGTCTAATTATATAAGAACAATAAAATTTGATTTGATTTGAAGTAATTGTTAAGGTAGGTACTAGTTTTAATAATAACTTTATGTACGACTATGTATGATAGATAGTCATTAATTAAAACAAATTAGGAATAATGTTTTTGTTTGATGTGGATTTATCTCGTTTAATTTTTTATATACCAATTGATAAAATATATTAAATGTAAAAAAAAAACTTACCATTACTCAACACTATATCGCTACATTTGCTGGAATATCCATCTCTTGTTTCAATGTATTGAGCAACATGTCTGCGAATTAACTCAATTCCGGCAGAATCAGTGTAACATCCTACAGAACCCTGACAGGCCAGGAGCAGTTCTTTTGCTTTTGCTTTTATATCGCTTGGTATTTGAGGATCATCTAATAACTGAGGATTAAGTAAGGTGCTTAACAATTGGCGAATGTACGTGATGGGAGTTTGTTTCATATCGTGGCAATCACCATAGTTTGCCGAAATGACTTCCGCAAAAGGTTTTTTGACTCCCTGCAATGACATATTATTTGTTTATTTAAAAGCACATACTTAAGATTAAAGCATAGAAAACTCATGACCTCTGCATTTTATCTAGTCGGTGAAGGTTAATCGTATGTTCTAGTTATATATTACATCATGACAAATACCAAAATTATTGAATTGTATTGCAATTACTAAAAAAATTGGAGAATGTGGTGAGAATGGGTGCTCGTTTGCAAATACGATTTGTATAACATTCCAACTACTAGAACTAATTAGTAATCTGAGACCATACGTATCAGTCTCCGTTTAAATTCTATTTGAAGATATGTGTGTCAACTACAGTCTAGGTAACGAAGAATGTATGTATATTTTAACTATTTTTCTTTAGAAAGTTTCTTACGGGGAGTGTTTTTTTGGCGTTTTTGAATGCAAACATCGAAATTTAAACCTAGGCAATTCTACTGCAAAAACTACAAAGTACTGACAATGCGTAAACACATAATCTCAACAACCTTGTCGATTCAGCACCGATCTTCTTAACCGCAATCAATCAAGAATTAAGTTCCGATCATCAAGTGTCATCAGTTGTTGCGTCAGTAAACTATATTAGCATGTAAGACGTTTGCGACCGTAAACAAAAACAAAAAATATGATAAAGCAAATATATGAAAAGAAAAAAGTAACATACATATCAAAATCAAGAAAATAATTCAAATACAAGTGCAAATTAAGGAATATGAAGATAAGAAACTTACATAAAAGGTATGTTAAAAGGACAAACAAATCCAAATGTGTGAAGAACAAAACAAATATATCGAAGAATAAGTATCAATAAAAGAAGATACATACGCATTCAAGCAGTTATTATTTAGGCAATAATTAATTACTACTTGGGTCAATTTCGATTACTATTAGAAACGTGGTACGTTAAGCCTCCAAGGCGGTTATTAATTAAAATTTAAAAAGTAGTGTGACCCTATACTTTATTATGGAGCTGACAATACACAAAATCAACAAAAACAATTTTTATTTACGTAAATTAATAGGTAGTTGGCATTGAAATACAATATTCTAAACAAATGAATTACAAAACTTGTTATGTTAAGCACATGACTTCATTATTGCCAAATCTGAGATGCTGATAAAAAATTACAAGTAATATCAGTAAAGTCTCTATTACGCAAAGAAGGAGTAATAACATACGAGTATATATTATCTAGTAATATTGACCAATTCCTCACTTCATTGGAAAAAACAAATGACGAACAGCGTTGTAATATTTTAGAAATTGGGAAGCACATTTAATATTTTGATAAATCATACTATACACTACTATTTATTCGTAAACAGCCATCTGAATACCAAGGTGCGGTTAATTTTTTTGGTTGGAATAACTTTAGATTGACACATCCTAATTGGTTCGTTGTTTTTACTTGATAAATTATTAGGCAAAAACTTCCTAACAATCGGCGAAAATTTAACCACCATTGTTAAAACTGATTAACTTTATATTGGTCGTATCAACATGTTCATGGCAATCTTTGATATTCCTAATAGTAACAGGGATTTCTATTCGTATTCATGACGTACTTGATATTAGTATAAAAGCATATTTTTGTTGGATTTCTTTGGTTTCAACATAAAAATTTTTAAAAGTTTTACAGATGGGTTTATTGAAAATTAACAGATTACGAAAATATTTACTATTTTGTCTTACTGATAAAAGAACTAATCAACAAGTTTTTCAAAAAAAAAAAAAATAAATAAAAAATCTCGAACCTTACCTTCTCTAATTCTTTTCTAATCTCTGCGGCTCTTGCGACAGTTTGTCCGCAAACTGCATACTCCATTATCTTAAGATTTGGATTGAAGGTGTCGTAATCTAAGCTATACCTCTTGTTCATTTTGATGCTTCGAGAAACAGATTCAGAATGTTAAAGTAAAAAGTGTTGTCTTTCGGCGAATAGAATACACCGCTTGTGTCCCGAAAATTTAAACGCAATTGAATTTTTAATAAATGGAAACAGGTTCGACGATTCTCGTTCGAATGCAAATTTACGCAAAAGTAACTATAAGTTAAAGATAACTTAATCAAAATATATTTTATTAACAAAATAAATTGTTTACTTGCCCTTTGGATTTAGAATAGCATCATAAAGAGTTTATCGATAGTTTTCGAATAAAAATTATTATCCAAACTAAAATTCGAGACGACAGATCAGACTATCGCAACTAGTACTGGTTCAGTAGATTAATTCTAGTTTCTTTTTCATTATTTATAGTTTCCTTAAAGTTAAGATAAATTAATTTTTTATTTATATTTTGCATCGAAAACAGTGTTTCATTGCTATAAAATAAGTAACACAAGTAGTTTTTACTCGCATGTTTTACTATAGTTGCCGGTGTAAACTCGTGGAGTAGTCACGTGGTATTCACGTAATTTACACACCCGCCGTGTCAAATTTATTTTATGAAAACAAAATGCTTCAACCTCTGCTTCAGGTGAGGAAAATCACTAGTGCGCATTTTGTTTCTGATAATTTAGAAACAAAATGGTAAAAAAATAAACGACAATTTGCTTCGCCGCAATGCGGGAATAAACAACTTTTGTTGGTTTGGGCTCATTCTGAAATACCAAACAGTTGATTTGTTATTCACTTTCGGACATGTAGAAGTAAACTACCGTTAACGTTATTCTAGAATTAATTGGAACGACCTTGGTTGAATTTCTTTGCGCTTGTTTAACAATGGTTGGTATCAAATGATTACAAAGCTTCAGTACGTTCAAATACTCATACAAAACTGTATGCATTGATTTTATGTCAATGTCAAAAGATCGTTGAATCTCCCGGTATATGACATACTGATCACGATCAGTTATTTCATGCAATGCATATAGATTAGTGGCAACGACACACAATATTGTTGGAGTTACCACGAAGTGGTAAGTCTTGCTGAAATTTGGAAAAGCAATTGTAAACCACAACCTAGGATGATGTTTCATTGCTAAAATCCAATTGAAGTCGATCAATGCATTGTTGCTGCGTTAAACTACCTTTGAAAGGGCACATAAATTTTCATGTGATATTTTTATTTTTACCATATGTTATGTAAACAAAACTATATCACGTTGATATGTCCTACTAACTGAATTATAGTGGAAAATCGAGCAGCACTGGGGCTACTAGATTTCAAAACATTAGTCCTTGTACCGGGTGCCCCATTAAAAAAAGGTATCTCAGAAACTAATAATCGCACAGTTTAGGGAAAAAAATATTTTTAATAAAAGTGACCATGTGAAAATGCTGGAAATTATTTTTAAGTTCAAAAACCGATTTTGAATGTAACAAAAATTTAACTGAATAATATTTGTAAACAAATAAACAAAATGACGTCCCAAGTGTTCATACTGACCATAATTTTGAACCCATTGTTCCAGCCTTTATCTACTCGACAAGACAACTGCTTCCACTTCCGCTCTAGAAATGCTGCGAATAGCATCCCTTATGCGCTGAATCATATCTCCTCGTCATGGGTTTTGTGGCAAAGACAAGGTATTTCACTCTGTCCCATAAGTAATAATCAAGACAGGTTAAATTAGGTGTCTTGCAATAAAAGTGGAGGAGAACTTTAAGTGAAATAATGTTAAACAAGTTTATATTTGCTGTTAAACAGTACTCGCAAGCCATGGAAATAGACTATCTATCCTAACCCTCCTATCAGAAAATGCCCGATCAAGAACTTTACGAACATTTGCAGGGTAATGAGCAGGGCAACAATTATGTTGGAAAAACAATGTTCTTCTGATTTTCAATGCAGTTACATGTCCATCCTTCAATCATCATAACTAGGTGTCATCAAAAATGACATTCTCAAATCGCCTGCTGTAAAGTTCACAAGAGGTTGTACAATAGCAAACAAACACCAAGAATCACTCGACAGCTGTTTCGTCCTTTTGGGACTCTTCAGGAGTGGGATAACTCGAGTGTAAGTTCACTATTGTACAAATGCATGCTATTGACTATACTATCTAACAGTTTTTTTAAACTCTTGTCTATATATTTTTTAGGCTGATTACCACATCCATTTTTGTATGAAAAATACGGCAAACGATTTGCTCTAATTTGTGCACCTACCTTCAGTCATCCTGCCAACAGGAGTTAATATCTACTATCATACGAATAGTATGTAGTGTCACTTTTTTATACGTGGTTAGCTTGGAAAAATTTGTGTAAAACAACGTCACTTTTTTGACGAATTAGAAGTTGTACCTAGTACTGAAGCAAAATAAATTTTATTTGGTAACTTGGATATACACGAAGGGCAATTTTAATTAATGCACCTAAAAATCTCAAATAAAAAGCTAGACAAAAGAAAATGGTTCACATAAAAGTTGTTCAGGACGATAGGGGTCATTCAACTGTTCAGCTGGGAAAGACCGGGAAATTTTACGGTTAAAATAGTTTATACATTTTTAGAGTCAAATAAGGTTAAATATTGTAAATTTATCCCTTCTAAGGGTCATAAAAAAAGTTTTAAATACCATTTCGAACGTAAAATTTCCCGCTCTTTACGAATCCGGTGTCAAAAGTATGGGTTACTATTTAAAAAAATTGCTTTGACCTGCAAATTACCTTGAAGGTCAATCTGAATGTTAAAACTAGCTTCACAGTTGGATGACCCTCATTGTCCTGAATCACTTTCGTTTGAACAATTTTTTATAATTAACTTTGTATTTGAGATTTTTAGTTGCATTTATTAAAATGCCCACCATATATGATTTAAATGCAACAAGACTTTTAACTTACATAGATTTTCCTATTTTTAGAAAATCATCAGAAGTATAAGTTATTTGCTATTAAATTATACATAACTTTTGTTTAAACTCCTTTTTCATCCAATAAGTGATTACTGGAGAGATGATCATCAGATGACACTAATTGCTTTAACAGTATTTCCAAGAACATTAATTATTATAAAAGGAGAATTGTTATCTAAACGTTTTGGTTGTAAAACACAATTTTCTTTCTCTTCTTTTTCGAGCAAAATTATTTAAGGGGCACTTTCTATACGATCTTATACGTTTGTGGCGTCTAGGGGGTATAGTAGACGCCACAGTGGTGACCCCCGACGTGATGTAAAATCAGAGAAAGACCAACTTTCGAGAGGAAGTTATCCAGCAACACGGCAACAACAACAGGTATAACCACAAATTTTTTTATACCTACGACGTGAACGACATGAACGGGTAAACGAACGCCACTGAGCCCGGCAGGTGAGTCCACTTGCCAAAACATTTAAAGTAAGCACAACGCTAGCAAGAAAATGCGCCCACAAAAACAAACATTTATTGGCATATGCTCACGAATCTCCGGCACTCTTTACCGTGGGTCAATCTACTAAGGAGGGGCCCATATGGGGTTGCGGTCTCAACAAACCCAGCATAACAAACCCGATTAAGTAATGCTGACGACGAGAAAGATATTTTACTTATCGCATATAAAATGAAGTAGGATCGATAGACAATTAAGTAGTAGTCGCTAGCACACAAATCGGCCGGCGATTTACTACTCGACATTTTACACGAGCGGCGCCAATTACTGCAAACGCTGCATCTCGTACGCTACAAGTGCATTCGACGACCTATGCAACATTCATTCATGCATGTAAATATTCCAATCCACCTACTGTAAATGAATGTAAATAAACGCATTTAAATACGAAACGACAACCCTAGTTCTTTCTCTTATCAAACCGGCGTCTAGTATTCACCCTTGACTAGACACCACACGTTTATTAGTGTCGCAGCAATGCGAAGTTCTGCGCAAAACTTCTGTTTTTGTTCTTTGCTTACTTTTGCTTCTTACGGCTATAATATAGTATTCTCCGTCTGGTGCGTGACGCTGACTTTTTTGCACGACCACAGGTAAAAATTTCAAAAATTTAAAAAATAAAAATACAAGTGTGCGTGATCACTCACGGGAGTCGAAAATTCTTATTTATGATACATGTGTGTGAAGTGTAACCTTTGTGCATGAATTGCAATGACAGGGCACGAATGGAAGTATTGCACAAAATTTTGTTTGCAAGTCGAAACAAACTTCTTTAAATTTTGTAAATAAACCAATTTCATTTACCTAATGAATGTTGACTCAGACGTTAAATAAGAGTGCATCTGCTTTCCTTAAACAAAGTAAAGTAAGGTTAATTAGAAATTCTTATCTGCAAACCAATTGACTTTTTCTTGAATACATAGAACATCAAATGCTGTTGGATTGATCAAAGGAATTTCATTTACGTCTAACTAATCTTTAGCTAATAAGATAATGGTAAAAGATATAGTAAGTTTTATTTTGTAGATAAGTTTCAATGTAGAGACTTCAGCCGCTGTTTTCGATTTATGTTATTTAACATCAGAAGTATTTGCCCCCGAATAAGTGTGTAAAGCCGCCTTTACACAAAAGTCTTCCACTGAGTTTTCCACAAGTTGCGGCAATTTGTTGTTTTTTCTACTAAATACACTAACATTTCTGTCTTCCACTTGTGGAGAGACAAGTCTTCCACAAAATTTTGGTTTCCCCCGGAATGTCGGTAAAGATTAAAGACAACTAAAAGTGGAAGATTTTGCGCAAGCAACTTGTAAGAGACTATTGGAGAACTGTTTCTTCTCTTCTTTCCCAGTACCTTCGGAGACTTATTATACAATGGCTGACTATGATGACACAGGCAGCCGCGGTAATAATTGCGCATCTTCTTCCTCCGACATCTTGACAACACTGCCTAAGTGACAAACCTTTCGCGCCAATTTTATGGTAACAAGTTTCCACTTACTCAAGAAGAGCAACTTTTTAGTTTTCTACAAAAAATCTTCCATTATTTTTTTTTGTCAACTTTGGTGTAAACGCAGCTTAATGAAACTGAGGAAAGTCTCAATGAATACCCAGTGTATTGCTTAGGATTTGAAAGTTTTATGCCTCCTGGAATCCGAGAGATGGAATTTTTCCAAATTGATTAATTTTGATATTGCTTTAAGTCTAACAGCCTAACAAAACTAAAACTGAGTGACCTGTTCCGATCTTTTTTTTCATTTAATCTGACGGGACTTTATATGCGAGTGCGATCTGTCCGATTTGCGTTGATTTGGAAAGTATAAACGTAGAAGATGAATTTCAACCTCTGGTATAATCAGTCAAAAATGTTTAAAATTTGTTGTCTTTACAACATTATGAAACTTATTAAATGATTAAAATTATTGCGTGCCTACGTTGACCTTTTAATTTTATCTACAAACTGTGCATTTAAAGTAAACTCTGGCAGAAAATGATTTTCAAAATCAGTTTGGCCGGTTTTTCGACAATATATCAGTCAGCTAATCCAGCTTCGACCAGAAATATGCACTCTTTTCTGCTTAACTATTAACTAACCTTGTATCGTAAACGTAAATATATAAATATATGCTTGATTTTGTTGTACTTTGATGAATTGCATTCAGTTTGACCTATCACATTAGCGTTAAATTTTGTTGTAGGAAACAAGATTAAAGTCAACAATTTATATGCGATTTTATTTGTCGATGACACGGTGAAATGTAAGTTAAGTATTGCGTAAGCAAAATCTCAGCAGCATACCGAGACAGAAACTTCGCATTTGGGGCCGAAAAAATCGAAAACTTTGTAAATGTAAACAATCACCACCTTAATATGACCTCAACTCAAATCATTTGGCATGGGGTTCCGACACAGCCAACGCTGTGAAATTCAATATTCCAACAGACATCCTGGAAGTTCTATGAAACAATTGAACCGAAGAACCAACTCGCATTCTACTAAATAATGTGCACCCGACGGAAGTATTGGATATCACAATTCTTACTTCCTTTTCTCCTATTATCAAGAAGTAATAGCAGATTTGAGTTGAGCATTTAACAAAAACTCATGAAAAGATGGCAAACAAACTATATATCTCAAAATAAAATCGATGCTAAGCATAAATAATCAAAACCATGGTGCAAAAATACCTGAACTGATTTTCGTAACAGGTACTGTTGCAAGATAGCAAACAATCTAATTGAAAGTATGCCGCTTCACAAAAGTAATTTCAATAATCACACGATTTTAATGCAACTAATTTTTAAAATAAGTAAATCATTATAATCCATTATTTTTAATCCACAATTAAAATTTGTTGCACTGATTAATAAAAAATTTCTTTCTTTTTTAAACTTGTTTATCAATCATAATTCATTTTTTTTAAACAAATTAGTTAACTCTACACAAATTAAATTGAGCCATCGTGAAAACAGTAACAATTATAATATATTTCATCCTCCCACTCCTTTACTTTAGGTATTACGAAGTAAAGGAGTATAATTCCATTCTCCCTACCGGGTTGGCCGATTCCTTTTTCTTCCACTTGGGGCTGCAGGAAGTTAATCTTCTTGGAATAGTTCGGGATCTGGTTAATTTTTTTTTAAGAGTTAGCCATATTTTCTGTTAGACAAGGATGAGAAAGTGAGACTTCTTCCTGTTCTGCGTGATGAACCTCTAACGAGTACCATCGCTGCACGGGGCGAAATAAAACTCCTTTAGCAGTACGTACTTTCACCAGACGTACTTTAAGGTCCTTTTCATGCAGCACTTCAATAACGATTGATAGAGGCCATTGTACCGCTTCTTGTTGTCTACTCCTACCAATACAACTCTGATTTATCGAGCCCTTTAGTTCTTGGCGTGAATAATCAGTTGAGCCAAGTACTGTTAAGTATATTTTAATTTATAATAAAAGGACTAGTTACTGATTATATGTATTTAATTAGAAAAACTAAAATTATATTACATTTTAAGTACGTGCACTCAGAAAAATATAATAATAATAATAATAATAATATTAATAATAATAATAATAATAATAATAATAACAATAATAATAAGCCGATGCTTTAAAACAAAAAAAATAATAATAATAATAATACCCCTCAGGGGGCCTGCATGCAGGTACGGGCTTAGCGAACCCGGGGCCCCGAGCTCTTCAGCGGGCCAGGGGACCACTGTCGTATCAAATCCCCTTACCTTGATACTACCGTCATTAAGTTAATGGTACGACAGGGCTCTGTCAAGGTGGACGTTTTTTACACCCTGTATAGCTGGCAGTAGCTTAAAAATGCAAAATAATGTAATTTACGTGAATAGTAATGCATCGGATGCGTTAGAGGGTAGGGCTACCTCTAACGCGGGTTGTCAGCCCAATGTTGACGGACACGGCAAGAACATGGACGAATCTTTAGGGGCACCCGCTCCCTCAATTTCGGGTGAAGGTAAGGGTCCTTTTAAAACCCTAACGCGAGCCAAGAAAAGGCGGTCATACCCCGGTTCTTGGTCGTTAAGAAAGTCGACGGCGACTTCAGTAAAGACAGCCCGTTCCTGATTCAGAGACAGTTGTTTGGATTAATAGGAGAGATGAAAAGTGTAAGGAAGGTGAAGGATGGTTTGCTAATAGAAACTGTGAGTGCGGCGCAAGCCAATAAATTATTAAATGCAGGTAGATTAGGAAGTGATAAGATTGAGGTTACCCCTCATAACACCTTAAATTATAGCAAGGGAGTGATCAATTGTAAGGATCTGTTAATGTGCTCTACCGAAGAAATATGTGCAGAGCTTAAGAGCCAAGGGGTTATAGAGGTCAGAAGGATGAGAAAAAGGTAGACGGTGAGTTGCAAGACACACCGAACCATGTACTGACTTTTAATACCCCGAAGTTGCCTACCAAAATCAAAGCAGGTTACTTGGTCCTACCGGTACGTCTTTTGTTCCAGCTCCAATGAGGTGTTTCCGGTGCCAGAAATTTGGACACACAGCACAACGCTGCGACAATATGCAAGTGTGCATGTGTGGAAAAGAGCTGCATAACGGCAAACGTTGCGACGAACCCATCGAATGTGTTAACTGCAAAGGGAATCACTTAGCCATTTCTAGAAATTGCCCTATCTTTAAACAAGAATCGGCCATTCAAGAAATTAAAGCTAAAGAAAACATTTCATATCTCGATGCGCGTAGGAAAGTTGTCTCACAAACTCCACACCAAGGTATCTCTTACGCCAAGATGGCGGAAAAGACGCCCCAACTTGACATCGCCCAATTAGTGAAAGAGCTGGTACCTACATTAGTTACCATGCTAAAGAAAGTTTTGTAACAAAACAGCGAGAAGAACCGCCTAAAGTTCTACTACTACCTCCACCGGTGACGAGGTCACGAGTCAACTCGCTATCCAGTCAAGGTCCTGCGTTGTCTGATGTAGGATCTGAAAAAAGAAAACGTCAGGAGACGATAGATGTGAGTTATTCTTCGGAAGACGACTCCGGTAACTCGGAGGCGTCTATTACCAAGCCAAAAAGACCAAGGGGTGGCCGAAAGGTAAACCTCGGAAGAGGGCTACCTAAAGTGTGATAAAATCTGTGATAATACCTGTGATAATTGTGTTTGTAGTCCAGAGTATTTATTTATATTTATACATAGAGAGATTTATTTATTTATTTATACATTTATTTATTTATTTGTTTTTGTAATAGTTCTTTAAATTATTTACAATTTATATATATATTAAATATATATATATGTCCAACAAAATTATACAGTGGAACTGTCGAGGATGTGTACATAATTATTGCCACATCAAACTGTTATTACAAGAACACGATCCAGTATGTCTCGCTATACAAGAAACGCACCTAAAACCAAAACAAACTTACAATTTAAAAAATTATTACATGGTAAGAAAGGACGCAATTGGTGGTGAAAGGGCACACGGAGGAGTTGCTATATTCTTGAGGCAAGATGCCATTTATAACGATCTCCAAGTACGTAGTCGTTTACAGGTTGTTGCTGTAAATATTACGGTTCCTATAAAAATAACTTTATGTAACGTTTACTTACCTGACGCAAGCTGGACACTAGAGGATCTGAACCACGTTGTGGAACAGTTAAATCATCCGTTCATTTTAATAGGCGACTTTAATGCTCACAATTTATTGTGGGGATCCATTAAAACAGACTCCAGAGGACAACTGCTCGAACGCTGGTTAGAAAATGAAAAATTAATTTTGCTAAACACAGGATCAAAGACGAGTTTTAACACAAAATCGAATACGTTTTCGGCAATTGACCTATCTATAGCCTCTAGTAGATTACTAACCAGAGTAACGTGGAAGGTTGAAGAAGATCTTTGGAATAGTGATCATTTTCCAATCGTTATCGAATTTGACATTCCAAAAATCACAAACGCGGTTCCCATCCGATGGAACACAAAAAAAGCAGATTGGGAAAAGTTTTGTAAAAATTTAGTTTGCCCATTAGATGTTTCAGTAGAAAACGTTACGAACAACATTATCTTAGCTGCAACAAAAGTATACCTAAATCTGGAGGTAAACCTATAAAGAAACTAGTGCCGTGGTTCAATGAAGAAGTTAAGAATGCTATAAAAATAAAAAAACAAGCGTTCAATAAGTATAAAAAGTATCTCACAACTGAAAATCTAATCGTATTCAAAAAAGCCAGAGCAAATGCCAGAAAATGTATTCTCGAAAGAAAAAGAAACAGTTGGAACACCTATACCTCGACAATAACACGCAACGAACCTATGTCTATTGTGTGGAAAAAAGTAAGAGCTGTGACGGGATATAATCCTCCAAGTTTAATTAACGCGTTAGAGACAGATTCGAGACATATAGAACAAAACACCACAATTATAGCTAACATGATGGCTAACTATTTTGAGAGTGTGTTATAGCACAAAATTTCTCCAAAATAAAGACCTAAGAGAAGAAGTTACATTAGACTTTAATACTGAAAACAGCTATTACTATAACTTACCGTTTAGCTTGTTGGAACTCGAAGAGGCCCTCAACAAATCCAAAGTCAGCGCTCCTGGTCCAGACACGATATCCAACGATATGCTCAAGAATTTAATACCTGAAATGAAAAACATTTTATTAAAATTATATAATAAACTGTGGGAAGAGAATACTTATCCTGATTCCTGGAAAGAGGCAACGGTTATCCCAATTCTAAAACCGAACAAATCTAAACTATCGCCCTCTAGTTTTCGTCCCATTAGTCTTACATGTTGCATGGGCAAAATATTTGAGAGAATGGTGAACAAAGGCTTCAAATTTTTCTAGAAGAAAATAATCTATTAGTGAAACAACAGGCAGGTTATAGAAAAAAAGATCGACCGCTGACCACTTGGTACTTTTGGAACATCACATTCAAGAAACTTTCAGAAAGCGTGAACACCTAGTCGCAGTGTTCTTTGACATAAAAGGAGCGTTCGATATGACTTGGAGGTACGGAATACTCGAAAAGATGCATAAATTTGGTTTGAGAGGAAAACTTCCGTTATTTGTCAAATCCTTCCTCACTGATAGACGCTTTAGACTAAGAAATGGCGATAACTATTCTAGTGTAAGAACGTTAGAAAACGGTGTTCCACAAGGATCTACGCTCAGCTGCACCTTGTTTGCAATAGCAATCAATGATATAGCCATGAAAATCGATACGAAAGTGCGGTACTGCCTGTATGTAGATGACTTGGCCATATTTAGTAGCGGCAAGGTAGTCGGACAAATTACAAGACGATTACAGACAGCAATAAACCAAATTATCAACAATAGTGAAGAAATAGGGTATGTATTTTCTCAAGAAAAAACCAAATGTGTTCACTTTTGTCGATTAAGAAAACCGCACTACGATCCCTTACTTTACTTAAGAGATAGGGCAATAGAATGTGAAAACGTCGTTAAATTCTTGGGTCTGATGTTTGACTGTAAACTTAACTGGCGAGAACATATAAATTCAGTGGTGCGTAAGTGTAAAAAGCGCTTAACGTCATAAAAGTACTAAGCAGCACTAAATGGGGCGCAGATCCAAAGTCTTTGCTGAATATATATAAAGCCGTCGTTCTATCAAAATCGATTACGGATGTGCAGCATATTCTTCGGCAAGAAATACGCAACTGATGATGCTCGATAAGATCCATTGCATGAGCATTCGATATTGTTTAGGTGCGTTCCCTACTACTCCTCGGCAAAGTTTGTACTGCGAATCTGGAATGATCCCCTACAATATAGAAGGAAAGTACTAATTAACTCTTACATTACGAACGTAAAGTGTAATTCCAGAAACCCAAATTCTAAATTTCTTTTTTCTACCTATGAGGATTATGCCAAAACCAACAATAACCAGACCTCTGGCAGTTAGATACTCTGAATACCTGGTAAAATCGGACAAAAATTTCCCAAGCAAATTGTGGAAACTCGTATAAATGATGAGACACCAACAAAATCAGAATTTAAAAATATCGTGAAAGAAAAGATAATGACAGAATGGCAAAGAGAGTGAAGTACTGCGGTTACGTTGCTTAGGCAAATTGAACCCGAGGTGAAAAATACATACACTTTTATAACTTTTATTAAGTGGAGATCCGAAGCCGATGTGTTCTTTATGCAACGTAGAATTAACCGTTGTGCATATCGTTGAAACTTGTCAGTTGTACGAACCACAACGTCAGGAGTACGAATTGCGAGGTGTTGCAGCGGTGGAATGTCTGAAAAAAGAAAAGATTTTATCTACAATAAGATTCTTAAAAAGGTGGAAATATTTGAAAAATATAGTAATTTTAAACTTACCTGATGGAATATAAGCTTACCTGTTGATATAAGTGCAAAGCTAATGGCCCTGGTAGCCGATGCTTTAAAACAAAAAAAAATAGAATAGTAATAGTAATAATAATAATAATAATAATAATAATAATAATAATAATAATAATAATAATAATAATAATAATAATAATAATAATAATAATAATAATAATAATAATAATAATAATAATAATAATAATAATACCCCTCAGGGGCCTGCATGCAGGTACGGGCTTAGCGAACCCGGGGCCCCGAGCTCTTCAGTGGGCCAGGGGACCACTGTCGTATCAAATCCCCTTACCTTGATACTACCGTCATTAAGTTAATGGTACGACAGGGCTCTGTCAAGGTGGACGTTTTTACACCCTGTATAGCTGGCAGTAGCTTAAAAATGCAAAATGATGTAATGTACGTGCATAGTAATGCCTCGGATGCGTTAGAGGGTAGGGCTACCTCTAACGCGGGTTGTCAGCCCAATGTTGACGGACACGGCAAGAACATGGACGAATCTTTAGGGGCACCCGCTCCCTCAATTTCGGGTGAAGGTAAGGGTCCTTTTAAAAACCCTAACGCGAGCCAAGAAAAGGCGGTCATACCCCGGTTCTTGGTCGTTAAGAAAGTCGACGGCGACTTCAGTAAAGACAGCCCGTTTCTGATTCAGAGACAGTTGTTTGGATTAATAGGAGAGATGAAAAGTGTAAGGAAGGTGAAGGATGGTTTGCTAATAGAAACTGTGAGTGCGGCGCAAGCCAATAAATTATTAAATGCAGGTAGATTAGGAAGTGATAAGATTGAGGTTACCCCTCATAATACCTTAAATTATAGCAAGGGAGTGATCAATTGTAAGGATCTTTTAATGTGCTCTACCGAAGAAATATGTGCAGAGCTTAAGAGCCAAGGGGTTATAGAGGTCAGAAGGATGAGAAAAAGGTAGACGGTGAGTTGCAAGACACACCGAACCATGTACTGACTTTAATACCCCGAAGTTGCCTACCAAAATTAAAGCAGGTTACTTGGTCCTACCGGTACGTCTTTTGTTCCAGCTCCAATGAGGTGTTTCCGGTGCCAGAAATTTGGACACACAGCACAACGCTGCGACAATATGCAAGTGTGCATGTGTGGAAAAGAGCTGCATAACGGCAAACGTTGCGACGAACCCATCGAATGTGTTAACTGCAAAGGGAATCACTTAGCCATTTCTAGAAATTGCCCTGTCTTTAAACAAGAATCGGCCATTCAAGAAATTAAAGCTAAAGAAAACATTTCATATCTCGATGCGCGTAGGAAAGTTGTCTCACAAACTCCACACCAAGGTATCTCTTACGCCAAGATGGCGGAAAAGACGCCCCAACTTGATATCGCCCAATTAGTGAAAGAGCTGGTACCTACTTTAGTTACCATGCTAAAGAAAGTTTTGTAACAAAACAGCGAGAAGAACCGCCTAAAGTTCTGCTACTACCTCCACCGGTGACGAGGTCACGAGTCAACTCGCTATCCAGTCAAGGTCCTGCGTTGTCTGATGTAGGATCTGAAAAAGAAAACGTCAGGAGACGATAAATGTGAGTTATTCTTCGGAAGACGACTCCGGTAACTCGGAGGCGTCTATTACCAAGCCAAAAAGACCAAGGGGTGGCCGAAAGGTAAACCTCGGAAGAGGGCTACCTAAAGTGTGATAAAATCTGTGATAATACCTGTGATAATTGTGTTTGTAGTCCAGAGTATTTATTTATATTTATACATAGAGAGATTTATTTATTTATTTATACATTTATTTATTTATTTGTTTTTGTAATAGTCCTTTAAATTATTTACAATTTATATATATAATAAATATATATATATGTCCAACAAAATTATACAGTGGAACTGTCGAGGATGTGTACATAATTATTGCCACATCAAACTGTTATTACAAGAACACGATCCAGTATGTCTCGCTATACAAGAAACGCACCTAAAACCAAAACAAACTTACAATTTAAAAATTATTACATGGTAAGAAAGGACGCAATTGGTGGTGAAAGGGCACACGGAGGAGTTGCTATATTCTTGAGGCAAGATGCCATTTATAACGATCTCCAAGTACGTAGTCGTTTACAGGTTGTAGCTGTAAATATTACGGTTCCTATAAAAATAACTTTATGTAACGTTTACTTACCTGACACAAGCTGGACACTAGAGGATCTGAACCACGTTGTGGAACAGTTAAATCATCCGTTCATTTTAATAGGCGACTTTAATGCTCACAATTTATTGTGGGGATCCATTAAAACAGACTCCAGAGGACAACTGCTCGAACGCTGGTTAGAAAATGAAAAATTAATTTTGCTAAACACAGGATCAAAGACGAGTTTTAACACAAAATCGAATACGTTTTCGGCAATTGACCTATCTATAGCCTCTAGTAGATTACTAACCAGAGTAACGTGGAAGGTTGAAGAAGATCTTTGGAATAGTGATCATTTTCCAATCGTTATCGAATTTGACATTCCAAAATCACAAACGCGGTTCCCATCCGATGGAACACAAAAAGCAGATTGGGAAAAGTTTTGTAAAAATTTAGTTTGCCCATTAGATGTTTCAGTAGAAAACGTTACGAACAACATTATCTTAGCTGCAACAAAAGTATACCTAAATCTGGAGGTAAACCTATAAAGAAACTAGTGCCGTGGTTCAATGAAGAAGTTAAGAATGCTATAAAAATAAAAAAACAAGCGTTCAATAAGTATAAAAAGTATCTCACAACTGAAAATCTAATCGTATTCAAAAAAGCCAGAGCAAATGCCAGAAAATGTATTCTCGAAAGAAAAAGAAACAGTTGGAACACCTATACCTCGACAATAACACGCAACGAACCTATGTCTATTGTGTGGAAAAAGTAAGAGCTGTGACGGGATATAATCCTCCAAGTTTAATTAACGCGTTAGAGACAGATTCGAGACATATAGAACAAAACACCACAATTATAGCTAACATGATGGCTAACTATTTTGAGAGTGTGAGTAAGACGACCAATTATAGCACAAAATTTCTCCAAAATAAAGACCTAAGAGAAGAAGTTACATTAGACTTTAATACTGAAAACAGCTATTACTATAACTTACCGTTTAGCTTGTTGGAACTTGAAGAGGCCCTCAACAAATCCAAAGTCAGCGCTCCTGGTCCAGACACGATATCCAACGATATGCTCAAGAATTTAATACCTGAAATGAAAAACATTTTATTAAAATTATATAATAAACTGTGGGAAGAGAATACTTATCCTGATTCCTGGAAAGAGGCAACGGTTATCCCAATTCTAAAACCGAACAAATCTAAACTATCGCCCTCTAGTTTTCGTCCCATTAGTCTTACATGTTGCATGGGCAAAATATTTGAGAGAATGGTGAACAAAAGGCTTCAAATTTTTCTAGAAGAAAATAATCTATTAGTGAAACAACAGGCAGGTTATAGAAAAAGAGATCGACCGCTGACCACTTGGTACTTTTGGAACATCACATTCAAGAAACTTTCAGAAAGCGTGAACACCTAGTCGCAGTGTTCTTTGACATAAAAGGAGCGTTCGATATGACTTGGAGGTACGGAATACTCGAAAAGATGCATAAATTTGGTTTGAGAGGAAAACTTCCGTTATTTGTCAAATCCTTCCTCACTGATAGACGCTTTAGACTAAGAAATGGCGATAACTATTCTAGTGTAAGAACGTTAGAAAACGGTGTTCCACAAGGATCTACGCTCAGCTGCACCTTGTTTGCAATAGCAATCAATGATATAGCCATGAAAATCGATACGAAAGTGCGGTACTGCCTGTATGTAGATGACTTGGCCATATTTAGTAGCGGCAAGGTAGTCGGACAAATTACAAGACGATTACAGACAGCAATAAACCAAATTATCAACAATAGTGAAGAAATAGGGTATGTATTTTCTCAAGAAAAACCAAATGTGTTCACTTTTGTCGATTAAGAAAACCGCACTACGATCCCTTACTTTACTTAGGAGATAGGGCAATAGAATGTGTAAACGTCGTTAAATTCTTGGGTCTGATGTTTGACTGTAAACTTAACTGGCGAGAACATATAAATTCAGTGGTGCGTAAGTGTAAAACAGCGCTTAACGTCATAAAAGTACTAAGCAGCACTAAATGGGGCGCAGATCCAAAGTCTTTGCTGAATATATATAAAGCCGTCGTTCTATCAAAAATCGATTACGGATGTGCAGCATATTCTTCGGCAAGAAATACGCAACTGATGATGCTCGATAAGATCCATTGCATGAGCATTCGATATTGTTTAGGTGCGTTCCCTACTACTCCTCGGCAAAGTTTGTACTGCGAATCTGGAATGATCCCCTACAATATAGAAGGAAAGTACTAATTAACTCTTACATTACGAACGTAAAGTGTAATTCCAGAAACCCAAATTCTAAATTTCTTTTTCCACCTATGAGGATTATGCCAAAAACCAACAATAACCAGACCTCTGGCAGTTAGATACTCTGAATACCTGGTAAAAATCGGACAAAAATTTCCCAAGCAAATTGTGGAAACTCGTATAAATGATGAGACACCAACAAAATCAGAATTTAAAAATATCGTAAAAGAAAAGATAATGACAGAATGGCAAAGAGAGTGGAGTACTGCGGTTACGTTGCTTAGGCAAATTGAACCCGAGGTGAAAAATACATACACTTTTATAAACTTACCAAGGCCAGATATTGTGCGTGCTTTCCGGTTACGTTCAGGACATACTAGACTAACACATAGCTATATCCTAAGTGGAGATCCGAAGCCGATGTGTTCTTTATGTAACGTAGAATTAACCGTTGTGCATATCGTTGAAACTTGTCAGATGTACGAAACACAACGTCAGGAGTACGAATTGCGAGGTGTTGCAGCGGTGGAATGTCTGAAAAAAGAAAAGATTTTATCTACAATAAGATTCTTAAAAAGGTGGAAATATTTGAAAAAATATAGTAATTTTAAACTTACCTGATGGAATATAAGCTTACCTGTTGATATAAGTGCAAAGCTAATGGCCCTGGTAGCCGATGCTTTAAAACAAAAAAAAAAAAAATAATAATAATAATAATAATAATAGGTCTTCATCTGAAATTACAGTTTCTATTAAATTACAATTTCTATAAATGAGCTACGTTAATACTAGACAATAAAATAAAATTATCATATTTATGCTCTAATCAAGTATACTTGCTAAAGAATAAGGCTCTAATTTGTCTTCGAAATGTATGTAAGGGCATATATTTAAAATGAGATTTAACTGAGTTATAAGTTGATAGTTACTATAGTATAAGCAAAGAGTATATAATTAGAGAAGAGGGGCAAAGTATTGGAATAAATAGTAGTTGTGTATTGTGTGTTGCCTAGCAATGAATTTACAAATTTATGAAGAACCGATACTTTGTGTGAAAAGAAACAGCTCTTAAAACCTGCTGTAAGAGAGAGATACAAACCTTATTTGTCATACGTACGTTAACAGTGTTGCCAGACCATCGACGGTCAGACTTAAAATATTTTCTATTCATATTTTTTAGAACAATACAATACTACTTCTACCTGTAAAGAGATGATTATAGAACCTAAAATTTTAAAACCCATATTCTTCACTATTCTTAAACAAAACAGAATTAGTAAATTGTATTTATACAAAAAAAATGTATGCATTTTTTTCGGTTTTATCCTGTCCGTTCGATATGTGTACCTTTTGCAAGTTATGAATTTAGAGAACAAAGAGAGAAGTAGGTACCTCATGAAATTTAAAACTTGGACACCACAATTTCTGTAAACAAAAGTTTGCACATTGTGAAGCGGGCTTAAGGGTATCATTTACAATTCTAACAGCAGGTAGTCTCAGTAGGGGTTATCTTATAGAAGGACTGTAGAATGAATCATTACACTAAGCACGTTTTAGAAAATAGGTAATGTACTCTTTGGCTTCACCAATTTTAAACCGTTTTAACTGGTTCATTGTATTTATTTATTGAATTTGTTAAGAAACGAACATTATCGTTGCAGATGCAACGCTTAATTTAATCAACAATTATATTGTTTAACTCCTAGTAAAATAACCTACTATTTCTTATTTTTAGTCGTACTTAAAGAGCGCAATAGCTTGCATACACAAAACTTTATATCCACGCTAGCGCTATATGTAAACCAATTTTGAACACGACGTATTTTAATTTTTATTTTCGCACCCACATTTATACTTTTTAGGTTTGTAACGTAGGAACACGAACGACAAATTCTAATCAACCTATACAGGTCTTATTATATACACCGCGCGCACCTTAAACACCTTCTTAAAAATTTGTATCATAATTAAATTGTAGCTGCTGTAATTAATTAAATTGTAAAGCGCTGACGTTGTTTTTGTTTTTCTTGTTTAATCATTTCTTTTTGTCGATGTTGGTTTAAAATCATTATAAGTATGGGTTGGTTACAGCCATCAAGCATTAAAAAACAAACAAATAAAATGGTAAGAATTTATTTTAAAAAACAACAAATACAAATTTTATTACCACCTTACTACACAAATAGAGTGCATAATTTAGGTATTATAGTGGTTGCGAAAATTAACATTATATACCTACCTAAAGTTTAATAAAGGTGGGATTTTGTGCCATAAAAAAGATTTGACTGCATACATTAATCTTCAAGTATGGAATGTTTAACATATTATATTCATTATTAAGAAAATGTTAGTAAATTGCTATTATTGAAACAGTGAAAGCATTGAAACCAAAAAGACACATTTGCATCCTGCGGTAGCTACTAGCAATTCATTAAAATAATTAATTAAACATTTGAAAATTTTAAGGAAAAAATTATTTACATTTATCGATTTATCAAACTTTTATCAGGGGCGATCACAATATTACAATTAACACATGAATTTATTTGATAAAAATATCTAAAATAGGAATGTATTATGTATTTTGCAAAATTGCAAATTCTGTCCCAATAATCGTACCCAACCTTAGCATAAAAAAAATATATTAATTTTATGGCACTACTCGCTGGAAGTTGCGGGCATACAATATGTAATTATTAAATATGATGTCTTTCTAATTATATAGATCATTGTTGACGGATAAATTATAGGAACTTACGACTACCTAAATTGTATATACGCATTAAAAATAAAATTAAGAAAAATACGTTACTTGATTTACAAATGTTGCAAATTCATTAATTTTTGCGATTTTTTTTCTTTTGAAGTTTTTACCGTTCTAAGGTCTTGAGAAATCCACTTCAAAGTTTTATTTAATTTACACAATATCATATACTGTATGAAGAATAACTTATGTTCGTGACATGAAGAATCGATATTTAGCCATTCGGGATTCGACGCATTCACTTTTTTAACACATATATCAATTAATTTTTTTTTAAAGTTACTTTTTTCTTTATTTTGGGAAAAATAATTTTGAAATGTTTGTAATGCTGTAAAGTTACCTGTATCACTTGATCAGAAGGTTTTTTTAATATTTGACACTTTCTTTCGAACAATCCTTTTCTATTAAAAATAAATCAATTTTGTTACTTAAAATATCTTCGCATTGTTTGCAATTAATTTTTTTTTTTGGGTTTTATAAACAACGTTGCACTATTTACACAAGTTAAAGTCCCGTTTTCACAATCGGTTACATAAACTTCCTCTTCATTTTCCTCACACTCGTTATGCTTTATGCCATCTTTGCTTCCTATTAAGCATTCACTTTGCAACTCCATATTAAAATCTTCATCGATTTCACAGTTAGAATTTTCCGGCGGCTTCAAAAATCTAACCACTATATTCCACTGCAAAGATTGGCGAAATGCTTTTGCAGTAGGATTTGAATTATTTCCACTTCTACGACGAATTGTTGCAATAAATTTTCTAGCGGATCCTGATTTAATCGACTCGTTAACAGGAACTGGAAACCATCTTTTTTCAAATCGTCCCACAATTGCAAAGTGGCTTTAATAGACAATATTAATCCGCGAAAACAATAAATACCATCGTGAACTTTGTGTGTTTTTGTGTAAGTTTTCCATGTTGAGATCCATTCCACTGCTTCACTTAGAAATAATTCTAGAAAAGGTTTCTTTGTGGACAAAGCACTTTGGTAGGGGTTTGAACTGTTTAATATGCGACTGTTTAAATTGTCAAACAAATCATTCATATTTGCCACAAATTTGGCAGTATGTAGAGCACTTTCACTATTTACTTGTCCAGTTTTACGCAAGTCCTAATTGCTGCCGAAGTAGTTTTGAAAATACTTGCGTTGCATATTTCACTCGCATCTTTTGGAATGTGTTCGGGGAAATATGGAAATCACTTAATTTTGGAAGCGCCCGGGTAGTTTTACAGTGTTTGTCTATATTATAGCAAGTTTTTATGTCTTCCCAAGAAACTTTATTTCCTTCCACAAATATATCATGTGCCAGCAAATTATTTCTAACACTTTTGATTAAATGTGGAACATCATACATGGCAAATATTTTGTTGTCATTCACGTGAAAAAACGGCGTGTCTTCTGTCACATCTAAATCATGAAAAGCAGCTCTGTTACTAGCCGCTTGATCTCCTATGCTGTAATGCTTTAATATTTTTAATAATGAGGCATTTTAACACATCGTGTTTTACAGATGTTTCCGATAAATAGTAGCTGATTTTCCATTTATTTATTAATCCTCGAACCATGAACACCAACGCCTGTGATGCAATTTTATTTTCTCTGCCCAGATGGCCATAATCCTGAAAACCCTCGATGAACTCGTTTCTTGAGTTGTAGTCTAAACTTCTTTTAATACTAATTTCATCCATTAGTAAAACGCATTCTTTTTCTTCCGTTGTCATGGTTTCCACTTTGCCTTGAAAATTTACGAACATATGGGTATCTGCACACAACTCAGTCATTAAAAGCCACGTACTTATTGTACGTTTTGATGGTAACATGAATTTTAAAGTTTCCCTCATGAATAAATATAGCACCGGAGATTTATAATATAAACTCATTGCAAGGTTTTTCTCTTCTTTTGTCTATACATGTTTGTGCTTATGATTGACTTGCATATTAATAAACACCTTCACAATATGTGGTAATCCGTCAGTCAATTGTAAGAATAATGTGTTTAATTTTTTTCTCAGGCGTATAATGCAAGAATTCTTTGCCATAATCTTTTTACGTAAACCTTGAATGCGAGCTTGTAGAGTTGTTATTGGAACGGCATGATGTCTTTTTCTTTTCTTTGTAGTCGGCATATTGATGACCGCCTATAAAGTATTTTTTGGTTAATTAATTCTAGTCTTAAATTATTTTTAGTTTTTTAAATTGTTTAAGCAAACATAACCAATGCGTTCTAATATGTTCAGTTTTAAAACCGAGAAATATAAAATAAATGTATTCATTCATATAGTTTGAATTAATAAAGGTAGATAAAATGCTTCACGTACCTGTAAAGTTTGAAAAACAGCGGGATCTTCAATAAACGTATTCTCAGAACCATGTGAAGCAGAATAATTCTTAATACTGCAGCTTCTATACGTTTTGACACCATATTCTCGATTCAAAACTATTTTTTCAGGTGAAGAGACCGTCATTAATTGTTCCACTTGATTAGTAATGTTTAAATCTTTATTATAATTCAAGGGAATTGCGTTGTGCACTAAGCGATTACGCAATGTGTTCACAAAACTATTAGGGGAAAAACGCATAGCACACACTGTTTTTGTTAAGTCTTCCAAACTCAAACCAATAAGTTCCGCATTTCCACAGTTCTCAAACCAATTATTACTTCTTGCGTCATCAAGAGGAAAACGAAAAACTCAAATCCGGATAAACAGAACGATTTCGGTTACAATTGGAGTAAACGCATGTGGCTTTGGACGGTGCCATTCCGAAATATAAACAACCACAACACAACAACAACAAAAACAAAAAAAAACGACCAGTAAGTACGAAATTGCAAAACAAAACGAACAAGAACAAGCAATGTCAAAAATTGAGGCGAAACTGACGTATTTATTTTTATATTTATGGAATTTACCAAAGACCAAAGCATTTACGTTTTTAATTACAAAATCTGCCCAACCCACAAGTAAAAACATAACCATTGGTTAACGTGATTGTTAATCCGAAAACAGTACATGAAAAGCTACACAAAGTAAACGACTTTGTTTTGTTAAGATTATTATTCATACGTTTTGCGGCAAGTAAAATTTTTAAGGCGAGAAAATCATACACGTGGATTTGACATGCTTCGTTTTTCTCTTATGGAGATTTCAATGTAAAGTTCTGTCCCAATAATTCAGTTATTTGTCTAGGTATCAAACTGGCAGTAGCGTAAAGTACACCCTCGCAAACCCTTTATAGCGAAGGGGCCCCACCGCCTCAATGGCAGATAATTTGCAAAAAAAACTAATAAATATTAAATATTAACATCTAGAATGAATTGCAAATGCAATTCATAAAATTTTAATTGATTTTTTAGTTTGATGCTGTGGTTCGCTTCATAAACGTAAATGTAAACAGCTATAATCAATCGGACCATAGAGATTTTGTAATGCGGATTATACGCTTGCGCACTTAGCGATGACAAATGTTAAGCGCCCCATACACTAACGATTCCGGACCGCAATCCCGGATCACTAGGCCGAGACCGCGGTCCGGGACTGTAAATTTTTCACCACACACTTGTATTCATTTTTCATGAGGTTGTCAAAGCAAGTTGCAGCGGCGGTAATAGTTCTTGATGATTTGGGAGTGTTTGTGAAGAAGCGGAAGAAAAGGACTATATGGACAAAGAATTGGTTAAAAAATAGAAGCAAGTTTACTCATATGAACTTATTAAATTTCATTAGGAATGACAGTCCTAATGACTACCAAAACTATTTAAGAATGCCAGAAGAAAACTTTAACCTATTATTGGAAAAGGTTAAACCACTTTAGCAAAAAAGGACACAAAGTTGCGGAATGCTATATCACCAAAAGAACGCCTCACAGCAACTCTTCGTTTTCTGGCTACTGGACGGTCGTTTGAAGACCTCAAGTTTACAACAATTATATCTCCACAAGCATTGGGTCAAATAATACCAGAAACCTGCAAAGCTATTTACAACAGTCTGAAAGGAGAATACTTGAAGGTAAGAAGAGCTTAGTTTAAAATGAAATAGAATTTATTCACATAATACTTATTGACAAAACAAACAAAAATAAATATAATAACTAGTTATTCAGTGAATTCATTGTAATTGGGGGACTGTAGCTGGTAGTAAGTAGGCGTGGATTGAGTGGAAAAGTTTGATGTTGAGGGTGAAGGCTCAGGCTTCCAGGAATAATTGACATTCGAGTTAGTATGAATATAGGTATTAAAAGTTAACTGATTGTTTAAACCTTTGAACAAAATGTCCCCTATCAATTTGTCGGCGATGTCTCGCTGATTGTGCGGCATCCGTCGGAGTTTGGCTGCATATGTTTTGCCAAGATTGTCTGCCTCATCGTCTTCTTTGTTTAAAACCGCAGATGCTTTCTGTAGCAACTGTTGGCGCTGAATTTCTTCGTACTTTTGACTCTTGCGAGCCTTCTTCTTTTGTGGTGTTTGAACTTGAGTTTCAGAGTGAATCTTATTAGCAGCTTCTTCTTCAATCGGTTCATCCTGGAACAAAAAAAAACATATTGCAATGAGCACATGATGATAAGAGGGGAAATATTTGTTTTGTTTTAGTTTCCGTCATCTCTTGAAGAATGGGAGAAAATTGAATTCATCTGGAACTTTCCTAATTGCGGAGGAGCAATCGACGGAAAGCATGTTAAAATTGTGAAACCAGCCCAAGCAGGATCCTACTTCTATAACTATAAAGGATACCACAGTGTAGTGCTTCTAGCGATCGTAGATGCCAATCTTAACTTAATCATGGCAGACGTAGGATGCAACGGAAAAGTTTCTGATGGAGGCGACATAGAAGAGACTACATTTTATAGAAAACTCAAGTCTGGAGAGTTAAACCTTTCTGTAAATAAAAATACAGTGTCCAAAATGAACTTTGTGTTCATCGCTGATGAAGCTTGTGCACTTCGAAAGGATCTAGTGAAACCTTTTCCTCGACAAGAATTGACATATGAAAAAAAGATTTTTAACTATCGATTGTCACGTGCAAGGCGGTGTGTGGAAAACGCATTTGGCGTCTTAGCATCGAGACTTCGTATTTATCATACATCAATTAATCTCCATCCGTCGAAAGTAGATCTTATTGTATTGGCTTGTGTGCTTCTTCACAACTTTCTCATAAATAACAACAGAGTACATTATATACCTAGTTCAATTCTAGATAGGGAAGATTTGGAAAGCGCCAATCTTATTAAGGGTGACTGGAGAAATGATCAACCACAAGCATCTTTTCATTGTCTTCGCAGATCCCGGAAAGCAACAGCTGCTAAGGGGGCTTTTGACAGTCGAGATGACTATGTGAAATACTTTAATGGTCCAGGAAAGGTGTCGTTTCAAGACAGAATGGTGAAAAAGTGAGTTGTGTGAAGTTAAGACGGATGTTGTATTGTTATTTTTTATAATTCAAATTGTGTTACAATATGTGTATGACCATCATATTACGAGGATACATTGAAAAATTCTTAGCCTACTATAGAACCAAACAAAATTTCAATGTCAAAATATTTTATTACTCAACATATTCTCCTCTTAATTGGATACATTTATTACAGCGAACCTGCAACGTCTCTAGACCTTTCAAGAAAAATGTCTCTTCTTGCTCTGCAAACCAGACCTCCACAGCTTCTATTACCTCCTTGTTGGAAGAAAATGTACGACCTTTTAAACTTTTTTTAGTTGAGGAAAGAGGTGATAGTTGGACGAAGCCAAATCGGGTGAATAATGGGGTGTTCTAGTAATTCAAACCCTAAATCACGAATTTTTGCATGGCAACATGAGATTTGTGTGCAGGGGCGTTGTCCTGCAAAAACAAAACACCTTTGGATAGCTTTCCGCGTCTTTTTTCTTTAATATTTTCCCGTAGAGTGGTCAGTAATGTCGAATAGTAATCTCCAGTTATTGTTCTACCCTTATCCAAAAATCAATCATGATTACTCCATGGCAATCCCAAAAACTGAAGCAAGAACTTTTCCAGCAGATTTTGGACACGAAACTTCTTAGGTCTTGGAGAACCAGAGTGTCGCCATTCCATCGATTGTTGCTTTGTTTCTGGATCGTAGAAATGTACCCAAGTCTCATCCATAGTAACAATTTGGTTTAAGAAGTCTACATCGTTTTCAAATCGAGCACAGATCGAACGCGATGCTTCTACCCTTGCACGCTTTTGGTCAACATTCAAATATTTGGGGATCCATTTTGCAGTAATTTTTCTCATGTCTAAATTGACGTGAACCATATGATAAACGCGTTCGTATGAAATATTCAGTGCTTCAGATATCCGTTTTAGCCCAATTCGACGCTCTGATAAAATGATGTCATGAACTGCATCAATATTTTCGGGGACTGACACAGAAACTGGCCTTCCCGATGGGTCATCATCTTCAATTGAAAATTTACCTCTTTTGAAGCTTGCATTCCAATTTTGGACGGTCGCATACGAAGGACATTGATCACCAAGGGTATTAAGCATATCTTTGTAAATCTGCTTACCTCTTAACCCTTTTAAATACAGGTACTTGATGATGGCTCGATACTCCAATTTTTCGATTTTCACAATTTCGGTGGACATCTTTTTCATTTAATTTATTGCGTGACTCTGGTTTACTTTTTGACGTCAAACTTTACACTGACACTTCTAATAAGTTATTGTTCGTTGCTATGGTAACGCAAAATTTTGTTTATGCAAGGAACTGGTCTAGGCTAACTAGATATCAATACATCCTCGTATATATATATATATATATATATATATATATATATATATATATATATATGTGTGTATACCCATAATACAAAATACTTGAAAAGCCATTAAATCTATTTTGCTTTTTCCACATTATTTTGTCCTATCAGCAGTAATCAAACTTTACAATTGAACACATATATTGTAATTTTTTTTCCTGAAATATGATATATGTTAGATGTTCACCTTTGACAATGTCACAAATTGACTTCAAGTCATTTATTTTTTTAATTTTAGGGATTTTTTACAATTTTGAGTGAGAAAAACAATCTTTTTCCAGTTTATGGTAAGCAAAAATAAATTAAAAAGGTAAACGAATAAAATTTGAAATACTAATTGCACACATACTTCAACAAAACTATCTTCCTGTTCAACAAAGTCCTCGTCTAGATTGCTCTAGGTACGCCGTGGCTGCTTCTGTTCTACAGTAAACGTCACCAGGTCAAAATACCACAACGTCGGTACATATGTTTCATCCGCGGACGCACCACTTTTCGCACTGTCGCGGATTTTTCTTAGTTCTTTTCTGAAAGAACCCCGAATACTATCCGCCCTTTTCTTCAAAAAATTAATGTCCGCACTTGAGATTTTCTCCTTCGTAATTTGAAGCAGACGCTCCCAAGCTTCGTCCTTCTTTATTTTATTAGAGTAGTCCACACTTTCAACCTTTCATAAACAAGGAAAACCCCGATACTCTTCAATAAACTTACCTAAAAAATCTGGGCTCATGAATGATTTGGCGTCCGCCATGATCCCAACAACACAACGCAATAACACAAGTGTGAACCTACCACTCTAGCGTCTGCGCAGCTACTAGCGAGAACCGATCCCGGACCGTGCATACGCCACACACTTGGAAATCAATGAGCAAGCCGAACCCATCCGATCCACGCAGAAGGCACTGACGGATCTGGCTCGGACCGGCTTGTTTGGTTCGGATGGGCTCAACGATTTCCCACACACTTGCGGTTTTGGACTGTTTTGACTCAAGACGAAGCGGGACCGCGGTCCGGGATCGCTAGCCCCATACACTAGCGATCCCGGACCGCGGTCCCGGTTCGTCTTAAGTCAAAACAGTCCAAAACCGCAAGTGTGTGGGAGTGTAAAGAAATGCTATGAAATCTCACAGACGGACTGAGCATTTTTAAGTTTATACAAGTTAGTTACATTATATTATTATATAATTTGCCATTTAAAAATGTAGCCCTCAGCAAACAGTTAAAGACGAGTCGGATCAAATAATCTCATGACGTTAAGTATAAGATTTTTTCTGAATCGAATGAAAATAGTTACAAACGATTTGTTTATAGCTGGTGATTAAACGTTATTTTCTTGTTACACCGTTTCTTCCACTTACCTTATAAATTTTTTGACTTAACCGATAAAAGTTTTAAAACGGGATACAATATACCTATTTAAAGAAGGGTAGTATTGCCGGACATTGAACTGTAGTTACCAAGGTAGTTTTCGGAAAAAAGCGGCACGTTAACATAAAAGTTTATGCTAATCCTAAAGCTTAAAATTTTACAATCACAACTTTACAACAAACTTTACGTTTAAAAGGAAAATATTTTAATCTTACAACGTTCTACCGTTGCGTTAAAGAAGTTAGCAACAATAATTTTTTACAGAATGTCTTAATACCCTACTCAAATTTATGCTTACAGTTTTTAAAAGTCTGTTGAATTTTTCGATTGATAATTTTTACGACAATTTCCGTAAAAATGAGCGGAAAAAAAATCTTATGAGTGGTGCACAAAAACGAAAAATCCGCAAGGAAAAGGAGCACACTGTAAATACTAAATACGCAAAATTAGATAGTTTTTTCTCAGCAAGTGGAAGTAAATGTCATTAATAATTATCAAGATATTGATCCAATATAATTATTGAATTTTGGTTTCATGCACAGAAATGTTGTAGGGATGATTTACGACAGGTAATCGGCTTAAAATCCTAAAATATTGCTTGGTGTTTGTTGGAGTATTTGTAATTTCATCTGGAACTGCAATGTACAGGAAGAAAATTGAAGTTTTTGAAGTAAGTGTAATGGGTGTAACATTTTTTTTTATTATCAAATAGCCTAGTAAATAAACTGTTCTAAAATTTTAAATAAAAAATTTTCATTTATTTTTTTGTAGTACGTGTATGTATATTTATTATTTTCCACAGATGTTGGTATATTTATAATAAAATATCTAATAAATCAATACTAAGGATTTTGTTTATAATTTTCAAATTTATGATAATGCAAGACTTCGGGTCACACAATTCAAAATAAGTTTTCTCCTTACAAGAAGACTTAGAGATTATGCGGTAAAGACTTTCTAATCCTTCTCGGAACACAATGATGAGATTATTGGCCCAAAATTAGAAAATAAGTGTTTCCTTCTCTCAAATTTCAGAACAATTTTCAGTTAGGAATCATATCATCTCTTATTGTCGCCAAACAAAAATAAGAAAGTGAAAGGGTAATTTTTGGTAGCATAAGAATAGATTTTAGTTGAAACGTCTTATTATCGAAAATACGAATCTGTCGAATTTTTCTTAATTGCGAAGAATGGTTAACGCAAAAATTTACGTAGGAAAAACCGAAAAAATCAACCCCTAACATTTAGTAATTAGAAAATAGTAAACTGCTTTTTACAATAGAAACAGTTTTATGTAAACACACAAGCAATTCTACCTAAATTATTTAAAGCGCGGTCATGTTGTGAATGAAACAACCAAATTCTACAGCAAACGAAAGCAACAATTGTTTTCTAAAATTGCAATATAATACGTTGTTAAATAAACAAACGGTGTCAAACAAAACTGTCTTCCTTCGAACAGGTAGTGATTATGTGGCAACCCTGTGTCTACTTCAACGAAGAAATCTGTTGAAAACGGTTCAATTCTAGAATGAATTATGCCTAAATAACAAATACTTAAAATTCAATTTATTAACATGGTGTTTGTGGTTTAAGTAATTAGGGTGCGCGGCGATCGCTGGTTTTTATATTTAAGTTTTTGCCCATGATTTATTACTTGAATTTATTCAACAGAACTATTAAGTTTAGATTATCTTCAATTTTTTGATTGAGATTGTTTTTAATATATTTGGTATCTTCGGTTTTTGTATCTCTTTAAGAATTTACCCGAGTGTAACAAAGAACAATTGATTGTAAAGAGACGGAATTCTAGGTCAGAATTTCCTTGGATAGGTAACATTTTTAACGAAAACGAAAATTTTTATTTTGTTAAAATAAATTTGTGTTACCATAGAAATGTGTTGTATTCAACGTTACGATTTTCGATTGTTGGTTTCCCGAAGGCACGGCAGTAAAATACACAGTTGGTGGCCCGGCTCACCAAGCGAACTTCTTTCCGGCTCCGCAATACAACCTAACGGGAAAGCGCGTTCGCAGATTTTAATTCATGATTAAATAGCGGGTTTATAAATTAGTTTCATTTACTTTATATCCATTATTTAAAAAAATACACTCAATTAATTAATCTTTCGGAGATTAGGAAAATAACCGTTATTCATTTAAAGCGTGCAGCCTCCATTTGTCAAATGCATTCAAAGCTAATCGAAATACCGTCATTAAATAAATAATTAAGATTGAGTTCCTAACCGTTTTAATTCTACAAAAATTAGTTTTTTGTGAATTAGGAAAACACCGATCCGGTTTTCAACGTTTGAATTCCGAAATATTGTATTTACTTTCTTTTTTTATTTGCCAAAGTTTTGAAAAGGACTTATAAGAATTGTAAATAGTATTGTGAACAAACGTCATTTTAAAAAGAAAACTTTGAGAAACAAGTGAATGAACAACATTTAGCTTTTCAACTTAGAATTTTTACCCGTTATAAGAAAAACCACTTTTATAAGGGTCCTCCCAGGCAAAGGTATAAATTCACTACCACTTTAGTAAAAAAAAGGGAGCGTAATAAGTGTACACTAGTCCATCTCTGGTCTTTGAATTGTACGTTAGGGTTAAGTCCTTGTCTTCTTTAGTATATTGTGTTCCCAGGAAAAGCGTAACATTTCCCGGTGATGTGAATATTGCTGCTAAACCCAGCAACACAGAGTAGGAAAATGTTGCTTTTTCTACGAGGTACACATACTATTTTTTGGCCGATTGTTCGAAAACCGACTGAAAACTTGAAATTCTAATAATTAGTGTTTTTATGAAAAAAATAAGCGGTGCATTGAAATTAAGGAACGTCGATAACTATAGAGAAGTATCAACTAGACGATGTCATTAGCCGTGTTTTAATAAACATGTTAAGTGAAGATGAACCTAATCCGGAAACTCCACCGGAACTTGCAGAAGCAGTTAGTACACCTACTTTTAATCTGCTTCCAAAGAAATGAAGGAAAAAATACGAGCAAGCGTACAGGCGTCTCATGGATTTTCAAATGGAAAAAAATACAAGTTCCATTTCGGAAAATGTTGTAATGGCATATCTTGGAGCTGTGTTCAAAAATGAAATCGTCAACTTTGTGGGTAAAATTACTCAATTTTAAGGTCAGCCCTCGCAATTAATCACTATGTTGATATATCAAAATTCGCAAAACTTCGTTTTTTTATTGAAAAGACAAAGTGAAGGATACAGACCTAAGAAGTCCAAAATTTTAAGTAAGGCTGAAATCAATAAGTTTATTTTAGATGCTTCAGATAAGGAATATCTAACGGTCTAAATCTTTACGACCGGAGAACTTGGACACTGATCAATTTTCTTTAAATATCAGAAACGAATGGGTTGTCGACAGGTAGTGGGAATTTATCAATTCAGAAAAATGCCTCAAGTGGTTGCTGCTTATTTAAATTTATACAATCTGGCAGAATACACCGGCCATTGCTTCCGTCGCCCCTCTGCGACTATTTTGGTTAGTCGGATACTAGGGGGCCGATACTAGCGCCCCAAAGCGGGCGACTAACTTTGAGGTATACGATTTTTAAAATGGACATTGCTCCTCTTCCCTAATTATATACTCTTTGGTATAAGTGAAAGACCTTCTGAAAAGTGCTGTCGAATGTTGTGGTAAAGTTAGTAAACGTAACTGTCGAGTTTGGAGATCGTGAATATTATGGTGAAACACTAATTTATTTCTAAAATAGGACAGGTTTGAAGTTAAAAGTAGCTGGTGGAAAAAAGCTACATGTTTAATTTCAACCATTTCAATTCTTTAATTTTAGTAGAGACGTGAACAAATTTTCTTAGACCATAAATGAACCTAACACAATTGTTCTAACACGCTGAATTTTATTTTTACAAATAATATCTAGACAAGGATAATAAACTAAATAACAATAATATAGAATAGAGAGTACCAGGGTTTCGCAGAGTTTTTGCATATAGTTATATTATCATAACATGACCTCTATTCTCCGGGGTGTAAAGCCATGGGTCGCAGACATATAAATTATTCTATCTAATCGTGTTAATTATTTTAATTCAACAAAATTGTTTATCAACTTTTAATTTGAGACCAAATGTAATCTTCTAATTTATGTTTCTGTTTCTGAAAACAATGTACCCTTGTTGTAAGGGAAAGATAATTGTATGTGTAAATACTAGATAAGTTGTATTTTATAATCAGTTGATTCGTATTTGCTAACTCGTAACAGTTGTTATTGAAATAAAGCTAGCGAAGCAATTCAGTATTTTATTTTTACCGTACAAGCGCGTAAAAATATAATTGGCGCTGCGAACAGGATTGCTAAAACGGTTAAGAAAATTTATCCGGTGTACTTCAGTTCTTAAAAAGTAATCCAAGAATCATCGATAAATAATCGCGTTGCAACTCAATTGAATCGAACCAGAAGCACGAAAACTTCAACTACGGCAGAATCGAGTATCCCGCAACAGCCTGACCAAGCAATCCGAACATCGTTCAGCAATCTCGTTGCAAGAAAGCTCACCTGAGTCAAACCAGAAAGAAAATTTCAACTACGGCAAGAATCAGAGCGATCCGCAACACGTCTAAAGCCGGAGATACACGGCGCGTGGTTCGACGATCTTGTCTCTACAATCCACGAACCACGCGCCGTTTAGCATAGGAGGTTCGTAGTTTGTGGTGCGTGGTCCGCAGTTCGTGATGCGTGGTTCGAGAGGTTCCATCGGAAGTCGGTAAATTGTCACGATACAAAGGAGCTGACCACGTCGGTTCGTGTACGGTCCATGCTGGTTCGGAGAGGTTCGCCTAGGTTCGCAATATTGCGAACGCGAACCGACAGAACGTGCCAGTAGGTTGTTTGATGTCAAGACGAGTGTTGTTGATAGAAGTTAGGTAAAAATATGGCGGTCGAGTGGAATGTCGAAAAAATGTAGAGTTTATCGAGGCACTTCAGGAAGAGGAAGTGATCTGGAATCCCAAACACAATCACCACAAAGACCGAAATATTGTGCATGATTCATGGAAACGATTGGAAACAAAATTTCCGATAGGGGTTAAAGCGTTAAAGAAGAAAAAAGATGGACTTTTGCCACATACAGGAAATATGCACGTAAAGCTAAATGTTCCAAGACCTCTGGAAGTGGAACAGGCGATTTATATATACCGACTTGGTCGTTATACGAGCCAATAGACAGGTTTCTGCATGCAGTTTATACCCCAAATAAAACAATAAATTCAATGGTAAGTACCTCCTGTAAAATACACTTCTTTACATAATTAAACACATTCTCATCTATTTATTAATTCTATGTGTATCGCACCAACTATTTTTAATGAAATACAATATGACCAGTAATATATGATTAAACATAAACGGTACTTAAGCAAAATGTGTGTCTTACGACATCTCGTGTAAAAGCATTGACACGTATGATTAGTATAAACTAAGAAAAATGCCAACAGTTAATTGTAACGACATGTGTGCGTTTAACGTGCATATCGCTATCTAAGCAACAGCTTTAATTCTTGAAACGCCGTGTGTCGATAAAGCCAAGTAAAAACTTGTACAGAAGCATAACACGCAACGAAAGAACACCTGATG
The DNA here is from genome assembly GCA_030710515.1 of Abscondita cerata. Lineage (NCBI taxonomy): Eukaryota > Metazoa > Arthropoda > Insecta > Coleoptera > Lampyridae > Abscondita > Abscondita cerata. The sequence goes on from JALBCR010000648.1 coordinate 194,522, forward strand.
AAACGGTACTGTTTGATCTACAATGACAATAATTGTATTATAATATTGCAATACATTTACGACATACACGGTATTTCAAGAAAAGGTACCCCCGTTTACACATGATGATTACTGATCGTCTTGCCATGCTAATTTTCCGTGGTTGGATTGAAAATAAACAGAAAAGTTTCGTCTAACTTCTTTTGCAAAAATACTCGCCTTTCGAGGTTGTTTTTGTATAGGTAGCAAAGAACTCATTTCATTATTCGGTAGACGCCACGCTCCTGGAATAAATGTTCCATTTACCTCACTATCAAAGGTGAATAGGCAACAATTGTGAAGTATGACACAAGTCATAGTAATTAGGGAAGCTTTTTCTGGATTTACCAACCTAGGTTTACGTAATATCCGAAAGACAGACGCCATTATTCCAAAAACGTTTTCTACTGTGCGTCTGGCTCTAGACAATCTATAATTGAAAATGCGTTCAGCACTTCCTTTTGTATGAATACCAGGGAATGGTTTCAAAAGGTTTCGGCGAAGAGCAAATGCGCTATCACCCACGATTACATACGGTACCTTATTGTTTTGCAATGGTAACGGTTTTTCTGTTGGTAAATTTAATTTTTCGGTGTCAAGTTTTCTACACAAAGCGGTGTTACGGAATACTCCTCCATCACTAATTCTTCCTTGACACCCTATGTCAACAAATGTGAATAAATAATTGGAATCCACAAGTGCCATCAACTGATTTATAATTGTTTGTGGAATACATGTTTTTTTTTAAATATGACAACATCTAGCTTTAGAGATAAAAATTTAAAAAGTATGTCCATCAATTTTTCTTGGTCGCTTCTTAATTGGACACCCGATACGTTTCGAGATGATGACTGTCGTAATCTCAGTAACTTTTTTAACAGTTGAATATTTAATTGCACAACCAAGTTCTTCCAGATATTATTTTCATTATTACTACAACTGTTCGCTGACAAGTGGTTCCTTAACTAATATTAAATTTCATTACGTTAAAAATACATTCCTAGACATATGTATACGTTTCAGGAAATGGAAAGTGATAATGAAGACCATTCCATTGAACAAGATATGCCAAATACACAATCAAATGAGGATATTTCCAATGAAAGTGCTATTGAGACACAGGTTGAAAATCAACTCACTACAGATACCCCACGTAATGTATGTCCTTTAAATCCATCCACACCTGTCGAATCCATGGAACGAAATGTCAAAAACGAAAACTAACTCAAACACAGCAAGTTAAACATCAAATGGACGAGGCACTTAAAATTTTAAAAACAGCTGTCACGCTACCTGTGAACTCCGATAAAAGAGGAGAAAAGGATCGAATCGAATTATTCGCAGATTTACTGGTCGCGAAGTTGAGGCGCATGGAGGACCACACTCAAGACCTTGTTATGCATGAAATCGATAACTTAATATTTCGATTCAACACTCCCCAACTTCGACGAATCATGGAAGTGGCTGCCATTCAGAACAACACACTAGTAACACCCTCATTGTCATCCTCCCAGCAGTCTCAACCTTCTCCATACTCGCTACTATCTCCACAATCACATCAATCGCAACCATCACCACATTCCCAGGAGGCGGAAGGATTTCAGTATACTGTGCAGCATGTAAGTCCTACACACTTGTTCCAGCCATTACAACAGTCTCATCCACCTACATCGCCCGACACTGCTGGCTGGGAAAATTTGGATACACCTCGTTATCACCAAATTTAATAATTAAAAGTTTACGTTTCCGCATACGAGTTCATGTTTTTTACTCATATTTTTGTTACCAAAATTTAATAAAATATTGTGAAATATATTTACCTTTACTTCATCCTTCAGTTCCTGAACTATTGCTTGGCATACTTTTTCAACACAATTTGCGACAGTGTGTCTAGACATTTTAAAAGGAAACCCATACTGCAGTAACTATCACCGGTTGCTAAAAATCTTAAAGTCACAGCTAATCTTTGTTTAGCGGGAATGCACAATCTCATGTTTGTATCCTTCCTTGCAATTATTGGCCCTACTTTTGCTAATAGTAATTCGAAATCTTCAGCTCTCATACGACAAAAGTTTTCAAAATATCCTGAGGGCTCCTTTAAAAAGTCCACTAACATATTTGACCCACTATATCTGTAATTTTAGTATTAATTACTACTAGTTCTACATTCATTCATACCGTCATGAATGTCGAAAGTAACTTACCTTTCTCTACTTTTCATATGTGATGACATCCACCATCTCCTTTTACGTCTGCTTAACCGATTTTGTAACCAAACGCCACTAGAAATAACACACAATGTAGCAGATGCAATGATTTGTTGTCTTGAATCCATGATGGCGGCTGACGAACTAAATCAAGAGGTTCCGTTGTTTCTTCACGAACCTGTTACGTCAATACACCAAACGAACTACGCACCGTGTACCCACCTTTGGTTTGGCAATAGCGGAACCACAAACCTCTAACCACGAACCCCGTACCTGGTCCTGGTTTGCCGAACCACGCGCCGTGTATCTCCGGCTTAAGGTAGTTTCCACCTGTTCGAAGTTACCCATTGGACAACCAAGATGTTAAGAATACTAGTTTTATAAGTATTTTTTTAATTACCCTTTTTAACCCTAACACGAAATACGTGTGAAAATTTGATGAACGTAATTAGAGATAGATCTCCGATAGTAAAACGAAAAAATAATTCTAATTTTAATTTGTCGTTAAATTTTAGTGAATTAAATATTGCGAAAGAAATTATTCCTCAATACGAAGGAGGAAGTTCAAAATTAATAGGTGCCGCCCGAGACACATTAGTAATTTTAAATTGCACGAACTGGTCACAAGTTAAAACAGCCTTATTAAATAGGTTTGGTGATCAAAGAAACGAAACATTATTAGAAAACGATTTAATCACATGTTATCAAGCTTTTAATGAGAGTTATGAACAATATTACGAAAAAATTAAAAACAAAATTACAACACGTTTTAGAACACATCCATATCCGAGAAAATAATGTTAGTATAAAACAATATAAAATCGAAATGTACAAACAACGCGCAACGAATACTTTTATAGCTGGACTTTTAGAACCTTATAAATCATTTATTTCGCTTAAAGATATTACTTCTTTAGAAAATTGTCTTACTCATTTAAGAAATTACGATAATCAACAACAACAAATAAAGTGTATAAATTGCATAAGACAGAAACAACCTCAACGACTTAACAAACCAATAACTGATAATAAAATAAATTATCAAAGACAATATAATCAAAATCACCTCGCGTTTAATAGATCTCAACAAAATAATCAATCCCAAAATAATTCATTTCCTCGTGGTCCAAGAACTAGATAATGAAATTGAAGATGATCATATTAATGAAACGATACAAAATAATGATCCTATTGACAACGAAAACCAAATTTCTACCGAAAAATTTCAAAATAATAGCCTCAGACCAATACTTGACTTAAATTCAATTTTTAACAAAATTCGTTTATCTTTTATTACTATTCCAAGTCTTAATTTAAAAATTCTTATTGACTCCGGCGCTTCAAATTCCATCATGAATCCAAGCGTTGCATTCAATTATTTCGACAAGTATTTGTTTAAAAAACACTTTACAGTTAAAAGCTTAGATAAAACTGTATCCAGATAATACAAATGTATCTTACCCTATATAGATTACGGTATAAATAATAAAATTAATTTCCACGTGCTTAAATGACATGATCGTTTCGATGCATTATTAGGAAGTAAAGACTTGGAAAACTTAGGTGTCAAGATAGATTCCAATTCTAGAATAATTGAAGTAAATAAAATTGAAATCCCATTCTTCTTAGAATTAAATCCGCATAATTTCAAATCTTTTAAACAACACCGAAAAATTATTTTACCTTTAGTAGTAGTTGCATTCAATATAATAAATATTAGACGTACAATTGTCGAGGAATATCGCAAGCGCAAATTTGTCTTACTCCTACAAAATAGTTCACACTATGTGGTAGTATTTACCACTACATCCAGTCACATGTACACTCATGAAATTTAAAACTTGAACACCACAATTTCTGTAAACAAAAGTTTGCACATTGTGAAGCGGGCTTAAGGGTATCATTTACAATTCTAACAGCAGGTAGTCTCAGCAGGGGTTATCTTATAGAAGGACTGTAGAATGAATCATTACACTAAGCACGTTTTAGAAAATAGGTAATTTACGTTGCTTACTTAATTTTTTCTTTAAAGAATATATTTGAAGGTATCGCTAATTAAACACCATAGCTCGATTAATTATCGAATCAAAATTTTGTTTAGGAAATGTTTACAAAATAAAATTAGAAATAATTTTGATTTAAAAAACGTCTACAAGCAATAACTTTTAAATTAAATCAAAAACTAAACATGGTTATTTGGGTTGACTGATTATTACTTATTTTTAAATAAATCTAACCTACTAATTATTGTAAGTTATTAAAAAAAATCATTAAACTCTCTATTCATAATATTTAGTCCTTACAAAATGTATATTTTATGACGTTTCATTTTTCTGTAGTTAATATAAAAAGTGAAAATAAAAACTAAGGCAATTCTTATTGTCAACGTATATATTTAGTTTTTGACAAGAATTTATTACATAATTATAATTAAGATACCAAGTTATAGTTTAAAATTAAATGAAAACTTTTTTTTAAATAAAGGTATTACTATATAAATAAATATAAGAAATCAATAATGGGTGTGACCTCCATTATTATTGATACATTCTTGGAGGCGTCTGCTCATTGACGCTATCAAGGTATCAATATAATTAATATTAATCGTTTCCCATGCGGTATCAATGGCTGCAATTAGTGCATTACGGTTTACTGGTATAAAATTTGGCCCTTGTTGTCTTCGGATAACAGCAAGTATTCGAGCCCAAACATTTTCGATAATGTTAAAATCTGGGCTTTTGCTGGCCAGGGTAACAGCTCCAAGTTATTTTCTCGTATCCAATTGCGCACAACCCGCGAAGTATGAATAGGGGCGTTGTCCTTTAACAACAAAAATACATTATGAAAATGTTAATTCAACAGATCCCGAACTATTTTTGGAGAAAGTATAGTGAAATAAGAATACTTACTTGTTGGAAAATATAATCTTCGTCTGGATAAAACACTTCGACTGAAGGTTTCATAATAGTTTCAAAATATCTAAATACGCAGCAGAATCAAGACGTCCATCGATAGCCCAACAAACTCCTGGACCCGCGCGCTAACAACCCCACACATTCACAGAAAAATAACCACTTCGTTTTTAGGACATATGTGATTATTTTCGTAACGAGTTCCTTCCATTCTAAAAACTTTTAGTGGTCCATCGTTGCGGCTATTGAACGTTTTTCGTCGCTAAAAATCACTCGATTCCAAAATTCAAAGGTTCGTTCACATATCGCCTTGCAAATTCCAGACGACGTCTCATATTTTCGTCACTGAGAACTTCTTTCGCAGCAGCATTATACTTCTTTATTCCCATCTCCTTTAATCTTTTTGTGCAGTTATACGGCATCCGGGAAAATGTGTATCTGCTATAGCCCTGGAGTATGTAGCAAATGGTTGTTCTGTTACGTAATGAAACAACTCGAGATCTTGAGCACGTGTAGATACTTTAGGTCTACCACTTCCGATGGCTCTTTCCAAAGTGTGTTCAAGATTCCATTTTACTCGGTAATGCCCTACGGTGCTTTTGGTATATCTAACATACGTGAAATTTCACGCACGCTACGGCCCGCCGCTAATTCCGAAACAATCCGCGCTTTCAAATCAGCACCGAGATGAGGTGGCATTTTCACAACACTTGAAATTTTAAACTAAAATGGAATTTACATTTCTTACTTTATTTATTGGTTCACACTACCCCTTCTCAAACAGTAGGTAATTGTTTATTTATTACATACTTCTAATGACCAATGTAACAACCCTTAGAGCAATATGACTCAAAGGAAGTAAATTAAACAAGCAAGGATATTCTATTGTTATTGAAACTTATTCATAAAGTAAAAGCCATTTCCTTATAATGCTAATGGACAGGATTTTCTTTTAAGTATTAAGATTACAATAGAGGACTTATAAACTTTCGAAAATATCTAATTATAAATATTTACACTGCAATTGCGCTTTTCCTTAATAATTTCTTAGCAATAACATACACGTTCTTGGTTTTAAGTTGTCATAAATTTGATATGATATAAATTTGTGTTTCTAATATTACATCACAAACTAATCTTTATTCGCCAAAAATTGTTGCTTAAGTTGTAAAGCTTCGTACACACCTGAACAACAAACCGAGCAACAAACATAACAACGAACCGAAAGTCAAACAGAACGACAAACGATCTTTTATGATTTCCACAATCCGAACAACAAACGGAACGTTTGTGCTGTTCCATAATTATTTTCAGTAGTTTTCAGTTCATATATATTTATTATTGAGAAGAGAAAATTGCGGAAAACAAGAAGATAGTGCCAACCAAATTTTACGCACAAAGAAGAGTAAAAAATTATAATTTACTTCGCTTTTTTTATTTTGAAAATTTCCCGCCCAAATGATGCTAATAGGGACATCATTTTTTCTTGCATTCTTAAACACTGATTAATTTAAAACATTTTTCTTCTGTCAACTCCATAATATTACCTAAAACACAACAAACCCACAAAAGGGAGGACAAAAATAAATAATTTAATTCTCCCGCATAAGTTTGTTCGCCGTTTTGTTTAGATTCGTCCAAACCTGCAAACGCATTCGCGCGCATTTTCTTTGATGTCGGAGAAAAACCGACAAGTTGCGGGAACGCCGCAAACCGTTCGTGGAACAATCAGGACTTGCGAATCTGTTCTAAAATTCGTACGTAGCACCGTCCAAATTAATGTTCCGATTGCCGTTCGGTTCGTTGTTCTGTTTGTTCCTCGGTTTGTTGTTCAGGTGTGTACGAAGCTTTACAATAAGCATATTAATATGAACTATATCTTATGAAAGGAGAGTTATGTAACTATAATTAACGACTTAACGTTACGTTAGTAGATTCCATTTACTATTTACACATATTTTCTTGGAACATTCGATAATTAACTATCGGGATATGATGACCCTATACTTTGCAGGTTGTGCGCAACTGGATACAAGCAAATAACTTGGAGCTGTTACCCTGGCCAGCAACAATAAGAATTGCCTTAGTTTTTATTTTCACTTTTATATTAACTACAGAAAAAAATGATACGTCATAGAATATACATTTTGTAACGACTAAATATTATGAATAGAGAGTTTAATGATTTTTTTAAATAACTTTTTAAAACTTTTTTTAAATCAAAATTATTAAAGAAAAAAATTAAGTAAGCAACGTAAATTACCTATTTTCTAAAACGTGCTTAGTGTAATGATTCATTCTACAGTCCTTCTATAAGATAACCCCTGCTGAGACTACCTGCTGTTAGAATTGTAAATGATACCCTTAAGCCCGCTTCACAATGTGCAAACTTTTGTTTACAGAAATTGTGGTGTCCAAGTTTTAAATTTCATGAGTGTACAAAAAAGATTTTTATTTTTTCTAATTGCTTAAAATTATTATACCACATTGTAGACATTGTAATGCCAATTGAAGGAGGTGATGATTTTTTTTTGTTTGGGAACTTTTTTTACCTCGCCACTTCGCTTTTACCTATTGCCAAATAAGAAAAGTTATATTCCTTCCAAATTTTATTAGTTTACATATATCTAGGTAACGTAAAAAATGTATTTTTTATTTTTATAATCAATAAATGTTTTCCAATAACGCTCTCTTATTTATTTTAACCAACGTCAACCCAAAAAATCATAATGCACTATCCAATGTAGGTAAGTATAATTAATTAGTTACTAACAAAATAAGTACAAACTAAGCAATGCCAACAGATAACTGTAACGACGGTTGATGTTGCTTAGATAACGATTTGCATTTATAACATTCAACCTTTGTTACAGTTATCTGTTGGCATTGCTTAGTTTATACTATTTATACGTGTCCCTTATTACACTAGATGTCGTTACATACATATCACACATGTTCTCGCGCTCTGCTAATAGTTTTCTCAAATCACACGTGTGTATAGTGTACCTTATTGTAACTCTCTTCACGCATACTTTTTGGTATCACAAATTGATTACCGAAAATTATCATAATAATGACTTTATTGTTACACTACATTGTTTTTCATTATAAAGGTAAATATAAACAGAATGTATTGTAACGAACGGCTCAGTTCAGCTTCACAGATATACTGCAGCTGCTCTACCACTGTACCGTTATACATTTTACACATTTTTAGACAAAGTAATAACATTAAAATTGATAATAATAAAATAAATACTAATAATATAAATAATAGTTATAAATTAAATAAAACTGTATGTTAAAAATAATAATTAAAAAAAATGAAAAGAAGAAAAAAAATATCGTGATGAAAAACTTGAATGTTGCTTTTTGAGTAATATAGAATTCATATTTATTTTAAAACACATAACGACGAGGAGCTATCAAATATATTTTTGTTTTCCATATTGAGCCATTTAGAAGTAATTAAGCTGCTGGTTATGTGAGAAAATCTAGGTACACCGTAGATCATTCGAAAACACGCGTTTTGCAATTTTTTAATTCCGTTTTTATTCCATCATCGTTAAACAAGATCCATAGACTGTGTCACAATGATTTAGGCTGGATAAGACATAAGAGTTGCATAACACTTTTTTGGAGTCTATACTCAACAAGAACCGATTTGCATAAGTTTGTCTTAGATTACAATAAGATCGTTGAAGACATTTACATATATGGTTGGAAAATCGTAAATTACTGTCAGTGTATACCCACAAATTTTTACAACACTATTTTTAGTTTATTACCGTTCAGTTTAATATTAATCAAGCATAAAGACGGGATTTACAGTGCAGTAGTACGTCAGGTATAATTGAGGTGTAAATAATGAATAGCAACGGTACAAGGATTGTTCCTTGAGGTACCCCACTGCTGATATTACCCCAGGAGGAAATGTTATTTCTAAGAATTATTCTCTGCATGCGTCCAGTGGTGTATTCTTTTAAAAGAGTTATAGCGCTGTAACTAAATCCCATGTAATTGATCGTTATTCGATCAAAGGCTTTAGAATAATCTAATAATATGAGTAACGTTAAGTAGTTATTATCTGTGGCAGAAATAATCTCACCATAGGCATGTAAAAGTACAGTGGCGCAACTGTGTTTAGGTCTAAAATCTGATTTGTACAAAGGTAAACCATTGTGGGCAGACAAAAAGTTTCTAATGTGTATTTCTAGAATACTTTTGATATCACTGGGAGAATTGAGATTGGACGTAAATCATTCACAGATCGGGGCGACACAGTAATATTTGACAACTTGCAAGCTTTGGGAATAACAGAGTTTAATAGGCAGAGGTTCATAATATAACTATAAACAGAAAGTAAACTAGGTGTGCATAATTTAATTATGTCCATCAGAGCCAATTGCTCTACTTTTCAAAAATTGATAATTTTTTGGGCAACAGATTCGGTGACCGGTTGGAATTGTAATTTGTGATTAAGTTTAAACTTTCGAGTGTTGTTAAGATAAGCGATTGTTTTAGCCACGTGCATATGTGACGATGTAAAAGTTTTGCAAAGTTCGTTGTAAATAGTTCTGCGTTATTGAGTTCTGGTGGTAATGGTTCTGAAGTTTTTTATTGTAAATATTTAGAAATTTAAGCATCTGCCATGAAGAGGCTGGCTTAGTGGGATTTATGTTGGGCTGTATGAACGCCTTTTTATCATTTCTAACTGCGGTTGTGACAAAATTGCGCAGTTGTTTATAATAGTTCCAATCGCCGATTGATTTGGTTAGAACACGTTGAAGAATGGAATTGGAAGCATTTAGGATATAATTTAAACTATAAAAATAAGGACCAAATACAGGAATGTTAGAGGGCAGTGAAGATAGGATCAATTTTAATAGGACAGGAGGAAAAAAGGAAGTATTACAAGAGACGGGGCATGGCTCGGGAAGAGGTAGATAGGAGAAGAACCACAGGAAGAAGTGGAATGACCCGAATAAAAACCCTACTTTCTCAGCTGGACCCAGCGCCTTTCATTGCACTAACTGCTTAGGTTTGGAATTCGTCACGTTCCCTTTGATCGTAAGCAGAAGTATTGCAATTATCCACATAGAAAGAATTAAGTAACTTTTGTGCAAACTGTTTGTTTGTATTATCATTAGAAATGTGAAAATTAAGGACAGTTCCGAACAAAAATTCTTTACATTTCTTTGATTTCTATCAGATAAATCTTCGGAATTTCTGATTATTTTCATTTGAATCGATCATTTGAAACGCCTTATGAATATCAGTTGACACACCAATTTTGTACTGTTGAAATTCGAATAACCTTTTGGGGATTTTTTTCAAGTAAGTTGACTCCTTTAAAAAGAAAATCATTAAACGACGGGTTTTATGGCATTTCGGGACGAGCCATCAAAGACTGGGCGAACTGGAGTGGAAAAACTCTCCTTATAAACGGGACAGTGTGGCAATTAATACCAATTTTCTAAAGTATTTTAAAAAGGTTTAATCTGTGAACTGATTACATGAGTTAATAGAATTTAGCAGAATTAGAGTAAATTGTATCTTCCATTTCCTGTTGTATCTTCGAGAAGATAATTGGATAGTGTCAGATATTTTTCTTTGATTTTTGGGAGACGTTCTTCTAGGGACATTGACGGTCAGCTGAGTGCTGTCCATCACAGAATCCACATTGTTTCTTGGATTGTGTTTAGATACGACCGGTTGCGGTTGGTGTTTTATCATAACTTTATTGAATGAATTACATATAACTACATAATCTCTGTTACTCAGATACATAAGAAAAACTAAACCAATTACATACCGATGTTAGATCACCTGACAGTACATCCCCCCTTTTTAGGCACTAACATAATCTTTTAGATAAGTTGCCCTTAATTCTTATAGGTCGTTGTCTAATTTCAGAAGACCGAGCTTCTGTATCTGTAATTGAAGTCTTTTTTTTTTCACTCTTATGATGCTCACTAACTACCACTTCACTAGTATCGTTGTTTGATGATATCATCATTAACATCAAATTTTGAATTGTTATCACAAGAAAGGCCCGACAGTACTGGAGTAAATCCAGACCATTTATAATATGGAACTGGAACTAAATGCCACCTATTTCTTCTATAAACACCACTCTCCGTTTTATCAAGATATGATCGCGGTTCTTTTAGTTTTTTAATAACTCTGACATATGCAGATAAGTCGGTTACCCAAACACTGCCATTTTACTGCAATATCGACAATTCTCTGGTCTTAAGTCTTTTATTAAATTGTTTTGAACTTTTTGTCTTTAGTTGAGCTTCCTTTTTTTTTAAATCATGATTTATTGGTTTATTTAATAAACTAAGCAAAACAGGTAAATCTGTTTTTACTCTACGATTCATTAAAAGTTTTGAGGGAGTAAATCCACATTCTAAGGGCGTTGACCGACAGGCTAGTAACCCCAAATGAATGTCTTTACTGTTTTTTAACAAAATTTTGGCGATTTTGAAAGGATCCTCAATGCACCCATTCAACTGGGCAAAATAAGGACTGCTCGTTATGTGCTCAAATCCAAACCGTTTCGCGAACCCTTTAAATTCTGAAGAAAACTGTAGGCCGTTATCAGATCGAGCAATGTCGGAAATCTCATACGCATACCGTGCAAATAATTCTTTGAGTTTTAAAATTACAGTTCTTTTTAAATTGGTTTTCTGCCATGGTTTATCAAGAAATTTATCTTTAATAAAACTTTCTTTAGGATTTGTTCCACACATCTAGAGCATGCACGAATTAAACTTTCTATTTGAGTAGACAACCCTCACCACCGCACGGATGATTTGGCCCGTAATCTGCACTTAACAATTCCTAAATGCCTTTGCATATGTGTTGAAAAGATTTAGGGATTATTATTCTGCTACCACGTAACAAAAAACCTTCGTTTAAGAAATTTCGGTTCTATACTGAAAATATAGAATTAAGAATTGAGGCTTCCACGGCCGGAGTCATTATTGGAACAAAAACGCTTTCCGTGGCGATAACGTAACCGTAGTCGCCCTGATGAACCCCCTTACGATAGGTGGCGAAACGTTGGCAACTACGGTTACCTTTTCGACACGGTCCAATCCCGGAAGGCGTTTCTGTTCCAAGAATAATATGGAATTATTTTATCATCTAATTTATTTTTGTTAGACCACCCTTCCAAGAAATGTTGTTTTAATTTACTGAAATATAATCCTTTGATTGCTCTAACTTGATTTCTTGTAAAAACTTACTTTCTATTAGAAAATTATCTACTATCAGATTAACATGTGCCTCAACTTCTTCTGTCAATTTATCAGAAATGGGAGCCACAAAGTCATCTGAAAAATTTCTTGAAAGTACATCGGCCACTACTAATTCTTTGCTAGGGGACTAGTATATTTATAATCACAACGCATAAGACGTATACGAAATCTTTGTAAACGAGGTGTTAACTCATCTATAGGTTTACTTTGCAAAACATGAATCAAAGGTTTATGATAAATTTCTATCAAGATAGATAAACCTAAAATGTACTGGTGAAACTTATCACATGCCCAAGTTAGATCAATGCTTCACGTTCTATCTGTGCATTCTTTTTTCCGTATCTGACAGTAAACGTAACACATAAGAAACTATTTCTTTGCTACCATTGCACGACTGAATTAAACACACTCCTAAGCCACATGAAGAAGCGTCTACAGATATGATAATATCTTTAGCTTTAGTCCCAAACAAATGCAACGTTTTTCTTTAAAAATGATGTTAACTGTTCTAACATCGTTGATTTGTCTGGTAGGAACCTACACGAAAAATTTATAATACCTAAAAATTGTAATAATTCATTCCTATTCTTAGGATCTGGAAATAATTTAATAGAAATAATAATTTTGTCGGGGTCTACCGAAATACCCTCTCCACCGAATGGTAATCTTGTGAAAATAAATCTTCCAAAGGGAGATATAAAACAAATTAGTAACTGAGATTTTTTTCTAACCAAATTTGATGAAAACCAGAGGTGGTATCAATTTTAGTAAAATATTTAGATCCGGCAATACGCGTTAAAGTTGCCAATAGGATAATGTGGTCGCAATACAGCCTAATAATCTTTGCATAATCTAATTTTGTTCCATTTTTTTTACCACTACAATTGGACCAACCCATTCCGTATAATAATCAACTGGTTCTATTATATCAACCCGTTTTAAACGTTCTATTTCTTCTTTTAGATGTTCGAGTAAGGGAATTGGCACCACACGAGGAACTGATTGTATGTAAGGTTGTGCATCTTTAATGATATTTATAGTCATTTCTGTTTTAAAACTTCCCACTGACTGAAAGAATTTTGTGTAATTCTTTACCGTATTAACCACCCATGTTTACTGAATTTAAAGTTATTGGTACTACATTTTCCCTAAACTGAAGGATTTTCTGTTTGATTATAGATATGCGTCCCAAAATCAGCTTAGATAAACTGCGTATCACATACAGCTGAGTATGAAACTGTCTGTCAAAGTAGCTCAGTGTTACATTACTAAATCCCAATAATTCCAACTTAATTCCAGACGGACCAGTCACAAATTTATCAGTTTTACAAAGATTATTTACCATTCTTAAATCTAATACATTAACTAGTATACAACTTATATCTGCTATTGTATGTATGAGAAAATCTACATCTGTATTAAACTGAAGGATGTATAGGCAAAATCCATTCCTTACAACTATCAACATTTACATTTACAACTCCCACAAATACATTTTGGGCATCTATTTCTTCAGGTGAACTTACTTGTAATGATCGTAGCTGATTCGCATTGTATGTTCTTCTACAAACTGGTGACCAATGATCAAGTTTTTATGGCATAGGGGAGAGAAAGGTACATTGATACAGGAGGCACATTGATACACATTCAAAATTTAGCGGCGAAAGAAGTCAATCGGTTTCAAACTGTTACCACAAGATAGCACTAGCGTGACGACATTGTCATAAAAATTTAGTGGCGGAAAGTAAACGATAAGTGGAGTTACATGTGTTGTGTCATTTTCGCGTGAAAGTAATTTTTATTACTTTTACATGTTTGTGTTTTTACTAACGTGGTGCTAATAGAGAATTGCTTGTGTCGTCATTCCCAAACGTAAGTATTATTCAAACATTGTTTGCAACCAAATGTCTGTACTTTAAGGTTAGCTGTGCAACATGCGATAATTTGTGTCAGAGGGCGTTTGGGGCAGATTGATACATATATAAGGGGGCACATAGATACAGTGTATCAATGTGCCTCGCACTGTATCAATGTGCCTCGCCCAATGTCTATATGATAATTTACTTATTATAATGAGGTGTAATATGTTATATGAGGATGTGTTACTTGTTTTAGGTTGATGGAAATGGTTCGCACCTACCACAAAAGACTCAAAGAGCATTCATTGATGAAGAAGCTATAAAGGCTGCAATAACTGACGTGATTAAACATCACAAATCAATCAGAGCTGCAGCCGCTCATCATAATTTGAAATCTGCTACACTTCAACATAGAATCGAAAAATATAGAAAAATTCATGAAAATATAAATCCAGAGGTTTCAGATGACTCTGCATATGAAGATGAAGCTATGGACGAAAAACAGATGAGAAAATATCACTCTAAATATACAAGTCAACAAGTATTTTCTGTTGAAGAGGAATGTGAACTCGAGAAATATTTAGTGACATCGTCTCGTATGCATTATGGTCTGACATATCGTCAAGCCAGAGAATTGGCTTATCAATATGCCAAGTTACTACCAAACTGTTCCATTCCGGAAAGATGGGAGGTAAATAAAATTGCTGGCAAATTTTGGATGCAGTCCTTTATGAAAAGACACCCGTCCCTTAGTCTGCGCTCTCCTGAAAATACGAGCTTAGCTAGGGCAACTGCTTTTAATAGGACAACAGTCGGCGAATTTTTTGATAATTACATGATTGTAATGCAGACCTACAAATTTTCACCAGATAGAATATACAATATAGATGAGACTGGGATTACCACAGTGCTCTCCACGCCTAAGGTTATTGCAGAGTCAGGTAAAATGAACATTATTTATTATAATATGTGAGATGAAGTTGATGTTCAAACATTTTCAGGAAGAAAACAAGTTGGTCAGATCGTATCAGGAGAACGTGGACAACTAGTGACCTTCTGTGGTATTATCAGTGCAACAGGTTCCACCATACCACCTGCATTTGTATTTCCGAGGGTGAAATATAAAAGTTATTTTATAAATGGTGCCCCACCGGGATCATTGGGATTATCTTCAAAATCAGGTTGGATGACGGAGATATATTCTTGAATGTGGTCAAACACATTCAAAACCATACTGGCTCGTCGAAGGAACGACGCATTTTGATTTTACTTGATAACCACGAGTCCCATTGTACAATTGAGACTATAGTATTTTGCAGAGATAATGGAATTACCCTTCTTTCGTTTCCTCCACACACGTCACATAGGTTACAACCTTTGGACATCGCAGTATTCGGACCATTCAAAGCACACCTTAGAAGTGCATTCAATGACTGGATGTCATCCAATCCTGGTAAACAGATATCTATTTATGATATACCAGGGTTAGCAAACAAGGCATATTTAAGCTCTTTCACACCCAAAAATATCATAAAATCTTTTGAAAAACCAGGACTTTGGCCAATCAACCGTTTAGTTTTTACAGATGAAGACTTCATTTCATCTGCTGTAACTGATCGCGAAGAAGTCATAGAGACCGAAAATATGTCGTTACTTCAAGAGAATAGTAACTCTGAGAATGGAGCAGAACCGATACCAACCACTTCCTCATCTGAAGGGCAAGAAGAATTCCTACCTACTGCATCTTCAATAATAGCTAGCAGTAAAATTGTTGATAGCACTAAGTGCTTAACACTAACAAAGTTGGTATCTCCTGAACAGATTAAGCCATTTCCCAAAGCACTGCCAAGGAAAAAAACAGCTAGGCAGAGGCAAGGAAAATCTCGTATATACACGACAACACCAGAAAAGGTGAGACTAGAAGAAATCGCGGAAAAAAGGAATCTGAAAAAATCAAGCAAGTCTCCAAGAAAGTGAAATTTGATTCCAAACAAAAGACTCAAAATATCCGAAGTTCATCTGAAAGTGAAAACGAAGTCGAAATGAGCTTATCTGATTCGATTAATGATATCAGTGATGAAGAGCTATTAGGGTTGTGCGACGATGATCAACTGAATGTAGGCGATTATATTGTCGTCAAGTTTCCAACAAAGAGAACAGTTATTCATTTTGCTGGACAAATCACCACAATTTATAGTGACACTGAGATGGAAGTCAATTTTTACGGAAAAAGAAAACTGAGAATGGAACATTTGTTTTTCCTGACGTTCAAGACATTAGTTTAGTACTTCGAGGAGATGTGGTATTCAAACTACCCAAACCCATTGCTGCTGGTGGTACACTTCGCCAGAATAAATCTTTTATTTTTCATCAGTTCCTAATCTAGTAATTCAATAGGTAAATATTACACAACGAAAGCTTGTTTTTTAGTTGATATTCATAATAAACATGTTTAACTTCTGTATGGTATCAATGTGCCCCAGGGCAGTATCAATTTACCCCACTAGAGAGGCAGTTTGATACAAATCTAACCATTTAAAAAATTGTGAAAACTACCAAGTTGTTTTTGCTTTTCCCTCAAATAGGTAATCGTTTGAAAGAAAGATGTACAGCCTATATACCTAGTATTCAAAAATCGCGATAAATATTTTTCTTCGACACAATCATAATCAGTAGAAAAATTGTATCAATGTACCTCGCTCTCCCCTACTGCTTTGTTTGCAGAGAACCTCTTCCTTGGATGGCTTTGAAGACCACAGAATGGACACTTTTTATTGAAATTTCGATGTTTTTGATAAGATGTACCACTGCTTCCAATCTTAATTGGTTCACTTTTTGATTTTTCGACCATCACATTTGGAGTTTGCAGGTGCTTAACGAACTGATGTTTGACCTTAATTCTCTATTTTGACAAGCACATATTTCTGCCTGTTTTGAAGCTAAATCACATTTTGCCCGTAACTGCAACCGTTCGCTGCTTTTCTTGTTTATCATTCCTACTACGATTATATCACGGATTAATTCATCTTTTAAAGATACGTATTTGCAATGTTCCTCTTAGAATAAAATGAGCTTTAAATATTTCTAATGCTTGAATTTAAGTCTTTGGTGTTTCAGATAAAATTGTGCTTCTCCCATTATGTAAATAAGAATGTTAATTTTTTCGTGATTTGTTTTACGGACTAATCCTGATACCGACATGTACCATTTGAATCTTTTACACCACTGGGCCATGTTAATGGAGAACTAATGATTGAACTGTTCGGGAGGATCTACCTGCACTATTGCTGATAATGCATTATTATTTTGCATTGAATTTTCTTCGTTTGTCAAGATTTCAGATCAGTAAGTTTTACTTAAAATCCTTTTGCTGCCACCATGTTTTATCATAACTTTATTGAATGAATTACATACGACTTTTTGAATTGATTTTCAATAACTAACAATAACATAATCTCTGTTACCCAGATACATAATAAAAACTAAACCAATTACATACCAATGCCAGATCACTTGACAGTACAGTTAGTGTGGTGTCCGCTGGTTATAAATTAATACAATGCATAAACCCTCATACATTTATTACTTATATCTGGACAACTTAAGTGCTTACAATACAAAATGGTTACAACGAATGAATTGCCCTCGGTGTGTATCTTATTAGGTACTGTTTACACCATTCCCCTAAAGACACTTTTACACTTCGGACATGACATATCCCCTTACTAAAAACTAAAACAACTCACAAATTTAATTTTACAGGTTTTTCTTATTCTAAATGGTCTACGCCTAAAATGGGGGTTGTTAGTCCCACTCGGATTATTTAACTCTCTAACCCCTGTCACTTCCGGTGCAACAATTTGTTTACGTTCTGTGTATGTAAAATTCTCTGAACGATTGTCTGTCGCACCTGGTTTAGCCTCGTCAGTCGAAACAGAAGGAACAGATTTATATATTTGCTCTAAATGTCTTTTCCATATCGTTTCACAATTATCTAGTTTACATAAATATACTCTGGGACCTAAAACTCTGTGTATCTTTGCTCGTCTCCATTGCTTTTTATTTAGTACCGTATAATCTCTAACATAGACGTTATCCCCTGGCGCAAAAGTTTGCGTCCTACCTGTCCTAACAATTTTTAAATTCTCGTTTATTTTAATTTCTTTGGGTCTAACATTGTCCAATCTTAATTTTAATTGCCTACCAAACATTAAACTGCAAGGGGCTTTGTTAGTCGTCGAATGTAATGTAAAACGGTAGTTTAACAAATATCGCGCTAACAAACAACTTGTTGAAATATTTGCATTGTTTTTATCTCTCAGTGTTTTGATTAATGCGGTCTTGACGGACCTAACACAATTTTCCGCCGCGCCGTTGCTAGCAGGATGGTAAGGAGGTATCCGACTGTGCCTGATACCGTTCTTAACACAAAAAGTTTTGAATTCATCTGAACTAAACTGTGGTCCATTATCGCTTACTATTTGATTTGGCAACCCATATCTAGCAAAGGTGAGCCGTAAAACATCAATTGTCTGCTTTGAAGTAGTAGAGGTCATCTCTATTACCTCTGGCCATTTGCTGTACGAGTCAATAATTACTAAAAACATTTTATTACGGATTGGTCCAAAAAAATCAATGTGTATGCGATCATAGACATGTTCAGCTTGGTTAAAAGCGTGTACCGCAGCGCGTGGAGGTTCCGCGCGAGTCTCATTGCAAATTGAACAATTTTTGCAGAATTTCTCGATATCTTTGTCTATCTCGGGCCACCAAATGTATGACCTTGCTACCGACTTCATTTTAACTATTCCCGAATGTGTAATATGTAATTCTGCTAATACCGTATTTCTAAATTTTGTTGGAATTACAACTCTGTGTCCTAACATAATGACGTCTCTCTCGAGCGTTAACTCGAGCTTTCGATTAAAATAGGTTCTAAGTGACTGGTCCTTAGTATATTTGGGCCAACCGGTCCTGATAAATACTAAAATCTGACAAAGAATTGGGTCTTTTAAAATTTCGTCTTTTACTGCCTCTGCGTCTACGGTAAGGTCAGAATTCTCCGATACAAAATTTAGGTAAAAAAATCAGCATTTGAAATTGTCTGAATACAGTTTAATGGTAAACGCGACAAACAATCGGCGTTCAAGTTCCTATCGCCCTTCACGTATTCGATATCAAAATTATATCCACTTAAATATACTGCCCATCGCTGAAGACGACTAGCTGCCGTGACTGGAATACCCTTTTCTCGCCAAATAAATACATTAACGGTTTATGGTCAGTTGTCAGGGTAAATTTCCTGCCCATCAAAAAATGGGAAAATTTATTAATTGAAAAATATATTGCCAAAGCCTCTTTGTCGATAACCGAATAATTACTTTCAGTCTGAGTTAATTTACGGGAAACGTATTCGATCGGTTTTTCCGTACCGTCCTCAAAAACATGTGACAATACACCGGCTATGCCGTATGCACTGGCATCACAACTTACTTTAATTTTCAGTTCAGGATTAAAATGTACTAACAAATTGTCTGAAACCATAATCTGTTTAGCGTCTTTAAATGCTGCTTCACACTCTGAACTCCAATCGAAAATCCTGTCAGACTTTAATAAATCATATAGCGGTTGCAAAGTTGTGTAATATTAGGTATGAATCTCGAATAATAATTTAACATTCCTACAAATGCTCTAACTTGAGAAACGTCATTCGGCCTCGGACAATCTATAATAGTTCGAATTTTTTTGATCTTTTTTAGTCCATCTTTATTAATTATATACCCTAAATAAGTTACTTGTTCCGCAAAAAACGCATTTATCTTTGTTTAATTTAAACCCGGCAGCCCTTAGTTTCTCAAATACTCGTTTCAAGTTATGAAAATGTTCCGTATCATCCCTACCAGTGATTACTATATCGTCAATAAACGCTGCCACGCCCTCTATTCCTAAAAGAATTTTATCCATGATTCTTTGAAAACCGCACAAGCTGGCTTTGTGCCGAATGGTAAACGTTCCATTTTGTAAATCCCTTGTGCGTACTCCATGCTAATAACATTTTACTGGAGTCCTCTAGTTCTAGTTGGTTATAAGCTTGGGAAAAATCTAATTTTGAAAATTTCTGCCCCCCCTGTAAAGCCGAAAATATGTTCTCTATACGCGGCAGAGGATATTTATCGTCTGTTAAAAACCTATTTACCGATAACCGGTAATCGGCGCACAAACGTATTGAACCATCCTTTTGAAAATTGGAACCAGTGGCGTTCCCCATTTCGAATCTGCGACTGGAGTGATAACCCCTTCAAATTGTAATCTATTTAGTTCTGTTTCGACCAACTGCCTATAAGCTAAGGGTAACTTTCTTGGTCTATAAAATTTAGGTATTGCGTTATCTGAAATTTCTAATTTTATTTTGTCATATTTAAAATGTCCTAATTTATCCTCAAATAACTCTGCAAATTCCTTAATTAATAATTCTAATTTCTCATCTGCAATCTCTAAAACTGATACCCTCTTTTGAAACATATTAATTTCAAATAACTGCAATAAATCTCGACCAAATAAAGGAGTACCGCCATTATCAATAACCAACAGCTCAACTGTATTACAAACTCCTTGAAATTTTAAATCTACAAAAATTTTCCCGTGCGGATAAATATCAGTACCATTATAAGATTTTAAAACTACTTTTGTATTATGTAGTTGAATATGTGACAATTTAGATCTGTATAAGCTGAAAGAAATGGCAGAAATAGCTGAACCTGTATCGATCTCCATCTTTAATGGTACGTCATTTATTTCTACTTCAATGATAAAATTATTGCTACTCTTATTACACAATTTATAAATTTCCCTTCCTCCTCCTCTAATTGTTCATTATTAAAATTATCCGGCCTTACTTCAGAGGAATCACTATTTTCCAAATAATTTGTTCTTCTTTTATTACACATTGCTGTAACATGCCCTACTTTAAAACATCTCTTACATTTAAAATTTTTGAAATTACATAAGCTAAAATTGTGGTTTGTTCTGCCACAAGCGTAACAAGTTAATCTTGAAAAACCTGACTGTCTCTCATTTACATTTACCGAATCTGTCCTTGTACGAGTTTCATTCCTATTACTAAATGGTTTACTTACACTAAAAACTTCTGAACTTGGTTCAACTGGCCTCAGAGATGCTTCTTTCTTAATCGCTACGTCCAAAATATTCTCTAAAGTTTTAATGGTTGGATCTTCCTCGAAAACACGATCTAATACCTGACCCTCCATCATTCCAGTGACAAACTTGTCCTTCAATACAACACTAAGATTTGTACCAAATTTACAGTGTATTGAAAGTTTCTTCAATCTTGCATACCACTCGTTCACCGATTCATTTCGTTCCTGCTCTGCCTTGTAAAATTTTCTTCTCTCCTTGAATATTGAAATTGTTTGCCCATAATGACCACACAAAACGCTGCAAACCTCTTCAAAAGTCTTGTTATTCGGGGTAATTGGGTCACACAGGTCGCGCAAAGTGGTATACACCTGATTTGTTAGCGAAGTTAACAAAATTGGAAGGTACTTTTCCTCCTGGACGGAATTTGCTTTAAAAAACTGAACCAAGCGTTCTTTAAATATAACGAAATCGTCCTGAACATCAAAACACGGAATGGTCCCGATAACGGCCATCATAAAATGCAAAAAAACGTGTTTGATTTAAAATGAATTTTCGTTGTACCGTCAAAATTAAACTATTTTTCTTTTACCTCGTCGCCAATGTGGTGTCCGCTGGTTATAAATTAATACAATGCATAAACCCTCATACATTTATTACTTATATCTGGACAACTTAAGTGCTTACAATACAAAATGGTTACAACGAATGAATTGCCCTCGGTGTGTATCTTATTAGGTACTGTTTACACCATTCCCCTAAAGACACTTTTACACTTCGGACATGACAGTTAGAATATCGGAGTGTCGTTTATTTCTACCTTTTTGAGTGTATCCGGATGTTAAATTGAGGCTGATCCATGAGCCAACCAAGTCGCGCCATTCCTGGAGCCAGGTCCGAGTCTTTTGGTTTTGAAAATAAGAGCAACCCGTATCCACGAACCTTACAGAAAAGTGATTGGCTTCAAAGAATGAGCAAAAACAACAGTTATAAACTGGTAAAAAAAAATAAACACTAATTTTAAAAGAAAATCCTAACAATTGCTACATTAACAACATTCAAACCGAATCAAACCAAGCTTTGCAAAACATTACGGGAACACATTCCTACGCCTAATTAACATCTTCAACGTGATTGAAATGGTTCCCAACGAATTTGAAGGTTGTTTTAACAGTAATGATACTGAAACTTGGAAAATCTAGATCTGAATCTTGCAGCTACAGACCAATGCCCTTACTATCGGTCATATCAAAAATTTTCGAACGACTGCTGCTAAATCGGGTCACCTCACATCAAACGATCAGAGAAGTTCAGCTTCAGAACTAACGATCAACCATTATGCAAACTACCTGTGGTAATACAGAGCTTCTATAAATGATTGTCTCCTCAGGAAAGGGTTGGAAAATTTAAAAAATGCTAATTTACCGTTTAAATTGAGAGTGAATTAATTTATGCTAATGTCATCATCACTTATTTCACTGTTCCGTTGTAATTATTATCCCTGGTTGTAATTGTGTGTTGTTCGTTGTTTATCGTTAATTTTGTTCATTTAATTGCTAACTTGATGAGACCGTCCAACAATATTAAATACTTAGGCGTCAACACTGACAACATACTAACCTTCAATAAACATCTCAAAATAATTTTGCCTAAACCAAACCAGAGAATGGTTCTACGTTCTATTAAATAAAGAAGATTGCATTTCTAACAAAAACCAAATACTAATATGCAAAAGTCACATCCGGCCAATAATTCACGTACGCTATAGCTAACCTCTCACATTACAGCACAATAAGAAGGATACTATGGACTCGTGCTTTGTGGGAAACCAAACTCTACTATGCAACACAAATATAGAAACTAGTGAACAGCCTGTAAGAAATCATGTATCAACAAATAGACAGCGAAGGCAAGGTACTTATCCAAAGCGATAGGCACACCAACCACAGAACAACATATTTGTCATATCTGTCCCAAAGAACATAAAATAATCAAAGGTCAAGTATGTAGCAATCAGACAAACTATAAAATCTAAGGACTATCATTGTTAAATTAAAAAAGGGCTAAGAGCGTCCAGTTCAACAATTCGAACGTTTCTAAGTTATCGTTTTCAGTTAATTTCCGGTAAAAACAACACAAAAGATTTTCTGACGTGATTGCTTCCTTGGATTCATTAAAAGAAGAAATTGACCAGATCGTCACTAACATCAAGGATCCGATCCCTGAACATCAATCCAAGAGCATCTACCAACTACAATGCCAATAGATTTGGACAAACTGGACAAAGTATAAAATGTAGGATTAAGGAACACCGACCAGACACAATGATAAATCTGCAGTTGCCAAACACCAGCTTCAAGAAGGGGGTCAAGCCATCTACTATAATAACGTTAAGATACTGGCAAGAAGTAAATACTATTACCAACTCATAGTAAAGAGTCGCTCAAAATTATGAAGAATCCCAACAATTTTAACCGTGAAGATGGACACAGATTGAGCAGCACTTGGAAACTGGCAATAGGGAAAAACCCAAAAAATGGAAGTCAACAAACCGCAATCGACATGAATCGGCAAACCATAACCGTTACGTCCAAAGAAGCAACACCGAGGTGTATACCGAGGAACAGAAGACAGCAACATCAGTTTTTAGAAACCTTCTGAAGAAGCTGGTAGCACGATCAACAAAACGTGAAGAGTTTATCAACGACAACCGTGGCAAGACCCGGATCAAGTTTCTTCATCATTAAAAGTTTTTTGAAATTTTTTGATTTTTTTAAATTTACTTGTTTTAACAAACTGATTGAAACTGAACTAACGGTTTTAATCAAACCATTGATAAAATAATTTACTAGATTGATAAAGTAATTTACTAGATAGATAAATGATCAAACTTGCGTTTTATTTTGGGGATTAAAATCATAGACACTACATCATCAGGGAAGTAAGGAAAATATTCTAAAATAAAGCATTTATAATTTTTGTGTAAAGTCTCAAACTGCAACTTTTTTTAAGGAGTTCCATTGCGTAAACCACGTTTTGATTCGCCTACAGATGTACTTTATTTACGTATACTTTTCAAAGAACTTCATATTAAATGTTTTAATTTTTTCTAACGTTATTGCCAACATCTTAGGTTGTAAAGAAATCGTAACTCTGAAATGAAATGTTCCGGGTTTTTGTCCAAAGCTTAATCCTGGCATTATGCAAATTCCAGTTCTTTCAAGAAGCTCAAGCGCATAAAATTCGCCCGGTTGCTGTTTTCGTGCCGCTGCCGCTTTGATAGCTTTTGGTGGTATCGATATCTGGGGAAACGCGTACATTGCTCCTTGTACGGGATTACATTTAAAACCTATAAAAATGTTAAACGCGTTGACCATCTTGGCCCCCACCTGTTAAACAATACTAATTAAATAACTAGTTGCAAAAATGTATATCTTACTTTTAACAAATCTAAAATTGCTTTTGTTTCTTTCATGAATAGTTCGTAACTAGCGTCGCCTTTAACGGGCTTGGTTACAGCTGCGTACATACAGATTTGTCCAATAACTGTGGGACACCCCATGGAAATAGATTTGAACAAACTTTTCTTTACTTTTTTGTTCATATTTATGATTTCAGTGGAGCCTCCTCGTAAACCGCATTCTCCCATGTATCCCTTAGAAGACGACATGAAACTCGCCAACTCCATGGATGAGTATGGTTCTCCCATTTCCATCACGATCTATGTATGGTAAGAAAATTAATAAACTTGAATTTATTAACCTATTTTGGTGCTAAAATGTTGTACTCGTAAACTTATAATGGTTGAAGCTAATTTAATTGGTTGGCAACGCTAGTACTAGTTGGTTGGTGGGGTGATTTGCTTGGACCTAAGAATACTGTGGACATATGCAAGCCCAACTTATGATTTCGGAGAGGTCTCTTTTCGCGGTAAGGGGATTACACACTTTATTTGAGACATTTCACTTCTAGTGTTATCTGGCGAGAAACTACAAAGTTCGGAGATTGTTAAATTTAAGCTTAGATTAAACGCAAGGATTACACATAGCAACGATTGAGTTTAAGGATTAAATTTAACTGAGTTGTGTGCAACTCTCAAATTTTGTAACCGTGAATTAATTCATCTTCAAAAAACGTATTAAATTGCAATTACATTAGTTCTGTGAACATAACTTTATTCGTTCATGCTGAAAGTTATTGACTGACGACGGTTCTAACAATTTTGTCGATAGTTGGTTCACTAATTAACATACCGGCTTTAGTTTCTAGCGTACATTTTTTTTATTACTCAAATGTTGTTTTAATCGTGTATTTTGTATTTGTTTTCTTTCATGATAGTTTCAATAATTATTCAATTGTAAGTTCTTGGCGGTTTAATTTTGTTTTCAGTTTTCACAAAAATCGTAGAAGTTAGTCAACAATCTTTTGTCAGCTGTTTTTCGTTTGAAATGTTTGAATTAAGCGCACTGCTTTGTCGAGGTTTTATTCTACTTAGAAATTTTTGTTTTAACGCAGTTTTTGATTATCTATACGTAGTTATTTTTCCAGTTTAATTTCGATATAGTTTATACCGACACGAGCAGTTGGTGGCTTTTTGTTGAATTGTATTCTTCTTTGTTTGATGTTAACAGTTTCGCATTGGTAAATTAAAGACAGTTTCGCAAGTACTTAATATTGATGGCAAAGGTTCGCCTTTAGAACTATCACGCGCGGTTATATGTTATATGCGCCGCAGTATGTAACGTCAATTATTGATTATACAGATTTGTAATTATGCTACAACTAAAAAATCGGATTGCGTTTTTTTACATTATTTTTACCTATACAATATACTTTTTCGTCCGTTCCTCACAACTCACACTGCATACAGGATGATGAGGATCTTAGGAATGTATAATGAACATATACCCAAAATGCTATTGTAACCGAGCTACAAGCATTTGAAGTTTTAGATGAGCCCACTAATGCACGTATTCGGTTCGGCTGTTGATTTTGTTATTATTAAAAGGTACAGTTTGCTGTGAATCATCATTTGTTATTTATTGTGACAGTAAACGTCAATTAAATTAGTTTTGCATGTGTCACATTAAAATTTCTTTATGGAATTTTTATTTTTTCGCATGAAGAATAGACCGACATTCACTTCGTTGTTACGGTTTTATTTCCCGTATTTAGGACGTATGTTGTGAGCCGTCTTAGAACGTGTGTCGCAAGTAGTATGGTGCGACAAAAAGTCGTACTTGGCGCGCATGTAGCTAATTTTCTATTGGTGGAAATTAAATTCGACTGAATTTTTGAGACATTTGCTACATATGTTTTTAGCACGTTGTGTTCGGCATCATGTGCTCGTTGTGTACGATACTGGGATAACTCTCGAGGGTGCTGTAGTAGCTAATTAAGAACCTTCCCTATAAATGAAAGACAACACCACGGTTTCGTATAAATGAAGCCGCACACAAGGAGTAGATGGTTTATAGTCATTGCATTGGATGTTAAAAATGCGTTCAATTCCGCTACCTGGAGCAAAATAGTACAACAGCTACGGAAAAGAGACATCTCCCAGTATCTGATAAATTTTGTAGAAGGTTATTTTTAGGAAAGAACTATACAGATATCAACAACAGAAAATATGAAAATGTCGGGTGGAGTTCCACAAGGCTCAGTATTGGGACCGTGGCTATGGAATATACTGTATGACCCAGTGTTGAATGTAAGTTTGACTGAAGAAGCTACAAGCCTAGCATATGCGGATGACCTGGCGATCATGGTAGAAGCTGCAGATGACAAGGAGCTAGAATACCGAGTAAACGAGTCTCTTAGAGAGATGACACAAAATGATGTAATGCTTGCCGCGGAAAAAACAGAGGCCCATCTAAATTTGGAGATAATGGGTACGAGGATAGAACTCAGTATCTTGGGGTTCACCTTGATGATAAATTAACTTTGGGGATCATATTAGGCGAACTGTTTAAAGGCAGAGGTAGAGATCGGAGCTCTGCCAAGAATCCTGCCGAACGATGGGAGGACCGGGCAGCAAAAAAAGAAAATTACTTTGTGCAGTGATCCATTCCATAGTATTGCATGGAGCTCCTGTATGGCACGGAGTACTAAAAATAAAGAAGTATGAAGTGATGATGAATGGTATTCAAAGGAAGGCCCTCCTAAGGATAGCAAGTGGGTACAGAACAACATCCTCTGCGGTCATACAGGTAATTACTGGTATCCCCCCGATTACTCTGATAGTAGAAGAAAGATGTCAATTATGCCAAAGGGCTGACGCTCACCTAGAGCTGGTTTGCAAACAGGAAAAGGAAACTACAATACAGAAATGGCAGGAGATTTTTAACAACCACACACCTACAGCAGCATCGACGAAAAGCATTATTCCAGATGTCACAATTGAACCAATTATTGATATATGTGAACATAGAGAATACAGCATTTCAATGTGCTGTCAGATAGCTGTCAAAGACCTTTAAAAATGGTTACTGTAGGGCAACCTTACGTATAATTAGATGGATTTTATCATTGAGATATAGGATTTTAATATAGTTTATACGTTTAATTGATTTGTAATGTACCATAATGCCAGAATTTAGTTGTGTAGTTAACTGTGGCAGTAGAGGAAGTCGTGCCAGTGTTAAGTTTTTTAGAATCCCAGTTATTTGTAATTTTAAACAAAAATTGAGTTAAAATACTATTTTACAGACTCTATAACTAAGTTAATTAAAACAACCACTAAAAGTACAAAAAATTAACAGAAATTACACACGTTCGAATGAAAACAAAGGTTTGTTTGCCCCACAGACGCCATTTTGGCAAAAGCGTTGAAGTGCCTTATTAAATTATTACTTAACCCAGTTTTTGACGAGACATGGATTGTTTAAAATATATTTGAAAAAATGAATCTAGCACCAAATGATAAGTGTCAGTACTGTCAGGAAGTCGACACAGCGGAGCATACAATAATACACTGTAACAGGTGGATTCAATGGAGAGAGGAGCTACAGATACAACTGGGCAAACAACTAACAATAGGAAGCGTGGTACAGTGAATGCTGAAGATAAATAGAAATTGGAATAACATCAGTGAATTTATAAGGCGAGTGTTAAGACAAAAAAAGTTCGAAGAAATCCAAGAAATATAAAAACCTAAAAGACTATGCCTGGCTTACCTGAGATTATGTCCCGAAATGACCGTTCCAGGAGAGTTAGAGGCCTATACAGGTGGTTTTAGTGGGTATACTGGTCTAGACCAAGAGTTCCACATACGTCTATAAATGATTTCCACCTGACAAAAAAACCCACTAAACTGGAAGTTTACTTAGTTGTAGACTTAACTCTTTTAAGATTGTACGTAATTCCTCTGGACAAATTACTAAGTTAGTGTTAAAAACGTGTGTTGATAGAAGACGAAAAGGCACATTAAATACCTCATTATATGGAGGTTAAGTTCTTCTCGTTTTTGCATAGGTTTGATTGTTAAAAGATAAATGCTGAATAGTGATACAAACTGCGTATTATGCTTACTAAAATTAAAATGACCTCGCGCTTGTAGACATATTCTGAATACTTTCATTTTTACTTAAGCAAACTTTATAAAAGTGTAGATCATGCATTAATAATAAGAGTGAACAAGCGAAAGAAAAAATTAGAGATAGTACCTTTTTAAAGGAAAAGAATTCGCTATTTTCGGCGTATACGTTGTTTTGGTAAACTTCATCAGCCACTATAAACAAATTGTGTTTGTTAGCAAACTTGATAATGTCTTGGATGTTCTTCTTAGTTAACACTTGGCCTGTTGGATTACCAGGATTGATTACTACGATAGCTCGTGGAACACATATTTTTGAATGTTCTTCGTACACTCGCTGAAAATAATTAACTGAGTAATTATAACTACAAAAAACATGTTACTTACTTCTAATTCCTGAATATCTAAACTCCAATTGGATTCTTCGTTTAAGTAATATCCAATTTGAGTAACGACAAGTTCAGTTAAAGTTGTTGAATATAATGGATGTTGTGGAATTGGAATCATTATACCGGATGGTTTTCCATCGATCAAGCAAACAAACAATTTTAGTAAGTCTTTGATTCCCTGACTCGTACCTAAACAAGAAAATGTTTAATTCGTTTATTCTTCTTTGCAATTGATTCTCAACTACCGTGCAGTTAGTACATTGATTGTTAGATTTGTGACTTGTGACAAAATTTTAACATAAAAATTGTTCACTTCTAAACTTCTCAACTACGATAAAAACGAAATCATTTTTTTATCAATCGTTTGTGATTTTAATTAAACAATCGTTTGTTTACCCGTTATTCAATAATTAAAATTTCGATTTCAGTAAAATATTTTAGTTGCTTTCTTGCGTGCGTCGAATTATCGTCACCGTTGAACCGCTCCGAGTTTGTGGGTGTGTCTGGAAGTTATTGTGATTTGTTGTGACTACGTGTGAATACGTGAATTGCAAAAACAATACGAAGAAGAACAGAGACAAAGTTTTTTTAAATTTCCAATAAAAGATGTGCACCGCGCCAGGGAGTGGCAAAAAAATTGTGGGAACATTGTTATTGCTCTTGTAGATATTGACGCTTTAGAAAATAAGTTAATTTGTGAAAAACATTTTTTAAGGTCAGACGTAATTATAAAGAACAAAAGAAAACAATTACATAAAAATGCAGTGTCGGCAAAATTCGAGAAAGAATGTACTTATAAAGTAAATTAATATTATTTGTATTTACCTACTGAAATAGTTTTGTGTATTAACTTATCTTTCTATAGTTTTTTAATTTCAAATTGATAAGATAAAGAATTATGCACTCGTTTGAAGTGATGCACATAAACTCGTCGCGTGTTTTATTAACTTTATTCAGTTTGAAAATTGGTCGCATATAATTTACGATTTCTAATTTATCTAACTGTAAGTTTTGCGCAAAAACAAAAATAGAATATAAAATTAATAGCCCATTAACAACGTATTTGTTGTATGATTACAATGCACTAAAAGATGTGCGTAATTAATGCGAATAAAAATTTTAAAAGAATATTTAAAATTAATTACAATTGACTCAATATATCTTTTATCATTGAATTTATGTTATTTTTTTCTTCTTAGAATCAACTTGAGAAGCGAATTACAACCGAGGACGCCCTTCTCGATCCAGAAGAAAAATTCAGCAGATTCATCTTTTTCAACTGGGTCCGAAGCGAATAAATTGTTTGTGTGCTGCAGATTTAACAAATTTTGAAATAAATTTGTTTTATAAATTTTTGTTTAGTTTGGTGCAAACTTTTAAGAATAATATAAAATTTTCGATTTACTTAAAAACTTTTTTTAAAACGACGTCGTTTTTATGATAATGTATCATATGATGTTATAACTTGACTTGTGTTAAAGCAAATAAATTTTTTATTTCTTACAAATTAAATTGTGGTTTTATTTATAGTCAATGGTTTATTGAAATTTGAAACAAAATTTAAAAACAATTTGCAAATCCAACTATTATGATGAACTGGGATAAATTCGTAGCAAGCCAAATTAGTTTGAGTACAGATTTTTTATTGTGCACGTGCATTTTGCGATAAGAACGAACGTCAATGTTATTATTGATAATAATACCTTTTTTAAATTTTTCAGATTTTTAAATGTTGCATGATTTATTTAAATAATCTAATTAAAAATAATACGGATGTCAGATACAATCAGTTTATAAAGACACCTTTGTAAAATAATTGATAAATTATTTTAATTGATAATTTTGTAGTCACTTTTTAAATAAAAATTAGTATTTACAATCATTGCATTTATTTACAACGTAGACTGGCTGGCGATAAATCATCGAAACCTGATACCGTTGCTGATAACATTTTATTAAGGCTAAATTCAGTTTTACGACCGTGGAATTTTTAATTCGTATTTTGTAAGACTGCGTCGCCCAAGTACAGTTTCAATTTTTATGAAAGGTGGGGGTTCAATTTTTTTAAATAGAACATACCATATTTTCTTTGAGGTTAGAAAAGATCTCATTAAGAAGGTTAAAAAAATATAGTACTCGTCCTATAAAATGCGTCTTCTGAAACTAGTTCTTTAATATACTATTATGGGTTTACAAAGAATTAATTTTATTAAAAACATTTGTTTATATTTAAATTTATATTATGCTGAAATTTTAATCAATCGTCATTAGTCAATTAAAAGTGTTGTGTACATTTCACTCATATGTATCATTAACTGATAACTTTTTTTATTTGGTAATGACCGATTATGCTATTTATGAATTTATTACAAAACTCTTACCATTGCTTAATAGTATGTCGTCCGATCTAGATGGATACCCATCTCTTTTCTCTATGTATTTCGCCACGTGTTGTCGAATTAACTCAATTCCGGTCGGATCGGTGTAACATCCGACGGATCCTTGGCAAGCAAACAGCAGTTCTTTAGCCTTTGATCTTACATCGCTGGGAGTACGTGGATCATCTAGTACACGAGTGTCTAAAACGGCGCTTAACAGTTGTCGTACATACGTAATAGGGCTCGGCTCTCTGCCATGGAAGTTCTCACAGTTCGCAAAGATTATCTCATTAAAAGGTTTTTTTACTCCCTAGGAACAACAAAGTTTTTTTTGTATAAAATTTGAAGGTATCCGGTAAAGGTCAGGGGACTATACCGTCACAGTATTTCATATAAAAGAGTTGAAACTGTAAATTTTTGTGCAGGGCGTTTCAGAAGTGTTCTATCTTCCTTATTTTAAATATCATGTTTTTTATGCAAGATCCGAATTTACTCAATATTTTAGGGCAACTTTTTATACCATTAACTAACTCTAAAATTAATATCTTTTGAGCTGTTTCGATGTTAACAAAATCTTATACAAAAACTACTCCGACTTTCAAAATTAATATGGCCCCCTATGTTAAATTCTCATATCTATTTTTTTCTTATACTTTTAAGAGAGGTGAAACTTATGTGTAGATAAATTACATAAAATTGTGCACAGGATGCTCAAAAAAGGAGGTCCAACTTCGAATTGAATTTTCATTGAGTTCCTTTTAGATCATACTGTATATTATAACGATTAATGGCATTCTTTTTTGATTATTTCTTGTCTTACATGAGCATTTCCTATGTCCAAAATGTACACTTTTTAGTTATTTCAAGTTCTTTTAAAAAATAATTTATTTATCATAATTATCGAATTAAATTAGGCAAAATTGCAAAAATAATTTTTTATTTACGTTATTAATATTGACGGAAGTTCTACTATTCCTAACTTGTGATGTTTAAAAAAATTTAAAGAAACAATTGTAATGTTGAAAGTATTAATTTTCTTAATTTGGCAATTATGGCGCACTATATTCGGTATTTATGATAAATAAATAATTTTTGGATAAAACTTGAAATATCTCAAAAACTGTACCTACATTTAATCCATAGAATCGGCGATTCGAGATTATTATTGTTACCAACCCTTGGCTATGACAATAGTCAGTATGTTTTATTTAGAATAAGGGGCTCAATGAAAATTCAGTTGTCGTTTTTTTATTCGAAAATACTCACATTTGATAGATCACTGGCCAGTAAGCTATGGATATTTTCCGACAAACTACTAAAACTACAGAAGGTTTTAGAATAACTTGCAATTTTAGTAAATACACACTACACAGGGTGTGGTAAAACGCAAAGTTGCATACATCTTTTTTTATAAATGGAACACCCTGTATTTTTCTTAACTAACGAGTCGATTAAGTATTTCATTAGCTGCCCATTGATATGCAGCTTGTATGGTGAATTCTGTATTATTATTGACATTTAAAAATATACAGGGTGTTAATTAAGGAAAATAAAATGGAGGGCAAGTGTGGGGATTGGGAGAAAGAGTGGGAAAAAAAAGATGGTTATTTGAAAAGTTAATAAAGACTGTAATAGTGTACGGGGCAAAGTTATGGGGCTAGAGGGAGTGGGAAAAATTGGAAAAATACAAGAAAAATGTTGGAGATGAACGTTGGGGTTGGACAGGGAGACGCCAGGTAATATTTTAGGAGAAGAAGTAAAGTTACGGTACACACAGGGGAGAATAGCAATGAAATATGAGGAAGAAATAAGTAAAAGGGAGGGCAATAAAATATTGAAGGAACGTTGGAGAGAGAAGTGAAGAAGAAATGTATATACTAAGGGATATAGTAAGAAGAAGAAACAAGGACATTACAAATACAGGAAAAAAGAGCTAAAATAAGAAGGAAAATACAACGAAGGATATATAGAGTTGGTTACAGACAGAAAGCCAAGGAATTTAAATGTTAGCACGATTTAGATGTGGGAATAAGGAAAATTTAAATAAATATTGGTGGAAGGATGAAAAAAGGCGGTTTCGGTTTGTGGAAAAGACTGGAATTTACAACATATTATGAGGGAGTATGAGGAAATTAGGAGAGAAGAAAGTAAAGTAGAGTGGTGCTGGGAGAAGGAGGAGAAGGAGAGAAATGGTTGAAAGAACTGATAGCGATGAGAAAAGGGAGATGGAGGGAGGAAAAAATGGTGTAAAAAGACGAATTGTAATTATGAATGTATTTTATGAAAACCGAATCATTTGTTTTGCTTATACTCGGGTTTTCTTATAACATAAGTAAAATATCCATTTGAGTTTCTTCATTAATCTTCCATCTATACTGAGAGGAAATACTGTTCCTTCTTTTCATATTTAATGCTGCCAAACCGGTCTCTAAGAATTTGAAAAAAAATGACTTGATGTAGTCCTGGCAATGTGATACTTTTGGTAGTATATTCTGGTGGCTAACAAAAATGTTCAAAAACAACAGTATAGGTAATTACACTATCGTCAAAATTAATTGTTATTTTACTTGAGATATTTGTTGATAGAACCTTCTTGCAAAAATGAACAACTTCTTCATAATGAAATAATTTTTTGGGAAAATGTCAATAAGGATCCAAGAAGTCACCATGCATATCAGTGAAAATCTTATAAAATACTTAGTCGAGTCGCGAACAGAAATACAGAGTGTTCCATTTATAAAGAAAAAGAGTTACTTAACTTTTTGCGTTTTAGCTCACCCTGTATATTGTGTGCGTAAGTGAATCAAAATTTGACTATTTATTAAAACTCAAAGTTATTCTAAAATTTTCTGTGGCTAGTTTGTCGGAAATATCCATGTTTTACTGCTTAGTATTCTATCAAATGTGAGTCTATTTCTAACAAAAAGAGCTACACCCATATTATTCTACAGGGTGTCCCACCGCGAACGCCATCGATAGATTATAGAAAAACTGTACATGGGAAAAATTTGAAAATTTGGTAGTATACTAACATTGACGGGGGCAGTTCCGCTAAAATATTTCCAAGATGGTGACACTTCCGGTTATACCGGAAGTAGGTATCAACTTGCTTATTTTAAATGGAATACCCTATGTATTATTCTATTTTTGAATTTTGCACAAAATTCTAGACACATTGTGTGTATATGTCTTATACCTAAGTCTAACTGTTTTGGACTTATTATTGAAAATTTTTAACAGTTTGACATATCCTTGACAGCTGATTGTTTTCTAACGCCATCATGGTCAACTAGGAATAACCATTCATATTAAAGAAATCAATTGCAACAAAAAAAAATGTTAAATTGCCAATATTTCGAAAACCATGAATTGTACAAAGTCAACCTTATTTTTGATGCTAAATAAAATAAAATTATAAAAACATGGTGCTTGCATTTAAAAAAATGACTTTTGACGTATTTTTGAATTTAATTTTAATCATCTTTTTTTGATCGCCCTGTATTAATTTATTATCAAATATCGACATAGCCCACTAAAATAGGTCCCCTGCTACAAGAAAACCTATTCCAATTAAATAATAAAGGCATTAGTATAGGAAAATTTTATAATTTTGTTTAAGCCTAAAAACGTCATTTTTGACATAAAATTTAAAATAAGTCCAAAACAGTTAGACTTAGGTATAGGACATTATACACAAAATGTGTCTACAATTTTGTGCAAAATCCAAAAATAGTATAACCGGAAGTGTCACCATCTGAAAAATATTTTAACGGAACTGCCCCCGTCGATGTTAGTATACTACCAAATTTTCAAATTTTTCCCATGTACAGTTTTTCTATAATCTATCGATGGCGATCTTGTATAGTTAAAATCAAATAAAATTGCGTATGACTCATTCTTACTAACTATACGTGTGTCGACCTTATTATGATCTTTTTATACAAGTTTCTGTTTTTGATTCTGTTTTTTTTCTAGCACACATATCTAAATAAAAGAAACACAAAGCATTGTCACAAAATTATCATAATAAGGTACATACGCAAGTTTAACTGATTTTAACTATATATTATTTATTTATACTAAAACTAATTATATAAAAATACAAATGATTATCATTAAAAGATACAATTGTGTTATACTTATGATTTTTATGGGGCACTATAGAGCAATATAACTACATACAAATCGGCAGATATCAAAACACGATATAGTATTTTAAAAGAAACGAAAAAGAAAAGTTTAAACAAATAATGTGCACAGGACGGATATTACATAAGTATTATTATTGAGTTCAAATGTTTATGTGTTTTCATTGTCAGAATACCAAATAAATGCCTTAAAAACTGTTCAATCTTTAACTATTATTAGAATTAAGAACATAGTAAAGAACATGCAAATATATTTTTAAAAACGTTTAACTAACAATACCTTTGCTAAGTCTTTTTTATCTCAAAGGCCTTCTTTGATATGGAGTCGGAAATGGTAGATTCTATCATCTTAATGTTTGGATTTAAACTGTCTAATTCTAGACAGCTTCTCTTGTGCATTTTTGATCTGTACAAATTTGTAGATCTGTAGAAATTTGACGTCGCTTTTTTTAACATCCAACTCTTAACATAATCGATTATTAATAATATAAGCAGTCGGTATCGCTTTGTCTGTCACCGTAGCAAAATGTTAAAAATACTGATTCCCAACAGTAAATCAAAGTTACAATATTTTAATATCAAATATGCGATAATTCGTATAAATCAGCAGTTTTGAAATTTCCTTATCACAAAAAATTTTGTTAATAATCTGATTCACTTTTTTAAATTAAAGTAATTGTTAATGGTAATGTTTTATGTGTTAGAAATTTACAGTATAATACTTTATTTTTCTTTCTTTTCTTCCTCTTTTAGCATTTTTTTCAATTTTTCCATTTCATGTTTTTCTTGCCCTTCCTCGTTTTTTTGTTTTTTAATATTCTTTCTTTTACACTTCCTTTACTGGTGCTTTCTCTTTTATTCTTACTAAATGACCCTACCACGATAGTTGCTAAACAATGCCTCCAATTAACTGTAACGACGGTAGAATGTTTTTAAATGCAAATCGTTATCTAAGCGATATCTTTAATGCAATAAACACTCGAGTCGATAAAGCCAAGTATTTCTGTACAGTAGCATACACGCACGAAAGAACACCTGATGCGCATTTCGCTCTTATTATAAATTCTTCAGAGGTGTAGGTATACTTAAGCGCGGTATACAACTGTACAAGAAGGCGGTTGGTCTTTTAACCTCTTGTGGAGCAATGAACATAAGTGAAATGTATGTCTAACGACATCTCGTGTAATCAGGGACACGTATAAATAGTAACAAACTAAACAATGCCAACAATAACTGTAACGACGGATAAAAGTTTTTAAATGCAAATCGTTATCTAAGCGATAACTTTAATGCAATAAACACTCGAAGCCGATAAAGCCAAGTATTTCTGTACAGTAGCCTACACGCACGAAAGAACACCTGGTGCGCATTTCGCTCTTGTTGTGAGCTCTTTGTTTGTTACTATTCATACGTGTTCCTGATTACAGGAGATGTCGTTAGACACACATTTCACTTATAGTTGCTAAATATATATACAATTAAATGGAAGTTTAATAACTTTTGTACATAAGTAATTGTGTAAGTATTAATATAAATGCTTAATATTTCTTTTACTTAATATTATCATTGATTATAAAGTTACGTTATAATCAATGATATTATACTAAGGAACTATAATAAATAGTTGACGCTAAACTAAACCAGGCCATTGATGCAATATTTTGCTTTGCGATTTTTCCCCAGTTAATGAAAACTCAACGAACATTATTTGTTACACAGAATTGTATTACTTACTGTTCCCCAAACATTAGCTTTGTAATTTTAAATAAATCTATTTTTAAATTCATTGTGTTTGAAGTATTTAAGCTTTTTACTTTCTACGTTAATTATTATTTGTGTTTCTTAATATTTCTTGTTATTCCTTTTATTTTACTTAGGTATCTTATTTCGACCGTTTTCATCTTGTTTTTTTTGTGTAACCATACGTGTAATATACAGTGAACGTGTTCCTTCCCACTAAACATAACAACATTACATAAACGAAACTTTAACATCACAATGTTATATTGTAACGCTTCCATTTATAGCTGTTCAACGATTATTAAATGTTGATATAACAGTTTATGTCAAGGTAAAAAATGTTAACAATTGTTACATTAAAAAGTAACAGTGCGTTAATGTTAATTTAACTGCTGTTTGTAACATATTTCCAACATTGTAGCTAGCTATGTCAACTTAAAATATTGTAACAACGTGTACAATAAAACATAAGTATTTATATTATAATCACGTTGTTGTAATCTTGATTTGCTTTTTTTTTAAATAGCTCGATATAATCTCTTGCCGTCAATTGAATTCGAACCAGCGCGTCTGCGGTGGATCAGTTTGTTAAATTGACGCTTCTACCGCTAGGCTATGCTCACTCTGATGGTAAGGTGCCACAGCCGGAACATTACTTACCATTAATTTAAGGTTCCACTTATAAATCAATTCAAAATAGTTACAAAAATAAAAACCGTATAATTACATTAAATTACCTCACATTAAGTAAAAATAAAATGTAACCTAAACATAATGTGCACAAATATGTTATTACTCCGCATCTTATAATTATAAACAAATTTGGGGAGTACCGGTTTCCAAACCGAAAATTTTAACATTCCTTGTTTTTCTCACTTTTTTCGACGAATTAGAGTTAGTACGTCATAATGGAGCAAAGAAAAATATTTTATCTGGTGGGCATACGGCTGGGAAGATATATCAAGGAAACCACGAGTCGATTTTTATGAAACTTTGCATACAATAGCACAGATCTGATTCGATTTTGAGCATAATTTGTCGACCCAAAAGGCTGTTATCCTACATAGATTTTCTCATTCTTCGCATATTTGCAAAAATATTTATGTTACACGTTTTATCTTCAAATGAAAGTTTTGTAATTTAGTTATACACAACTTTCGTTTAAACTATTTGTTGATTCGCTAAGTAATTACTGAGATATGACAATCACGTAATGTTGTAATTGTTTTATTGGTTTTTGCAACTGGAGTTGCAAAGTTGTTTTTCTTAACCATTAACAAGTAAGAACGTAATTTTGTATTGTAGTCGTCTACAAAATAGTGGTCCTGACTCGTACGAATACAGTTAAATAGTGAATGTTGTACAGATTTTTATGCTGATTGAGATGTCGTTAACTAGGATTAAAAATCCGATCAGTTCCGAAGATACTCGAAAAAAACGAAAAATGGCATTTTCGAAAATATCATACAAACTGTAATCTATTTTGAAAAAGATTATCACTAGAATGGCTTTGTAGATATTGAAGCAACTTTCTTATTGATTTTTTTCTTAAATAACTTCTAGCCTTTTTCTGCTCTCAATGAATTGTCATATGATATGTTAGAAATAAAAGATCTTGACTGGTTGTATAATGGTAAGCCATGGAAACAAATGAATTTCGATGATTGTTCAAGTTAACACTTTCGATTGTTTCTTACATTGTTCTAAAAATCTAAAGTAATAAATTAATGAAAAAGAAAGAAGAGGAACTGACACTGGCGTACGTAGCAGCTAATCCGAAGGTGTCGACTCAGGAAATAGAAGTTCTATTTAATATTAAAAATCTAAAACGTCTAGAATTTTAACAAAACATTTTCATTCCGTACCTATAAATTACAGGTTGCTCAAACTTTACAGTCAAATGATTATCTGCGTTGAAGAATATTTTGTAGATGGGTTGTTAATAAAACAGCAGAAAAGTACGATTTCATCAATCGCATCATATAAAGTGACGAATCGTACTTCAAATTGTAAATCATCGAAGGTCATTTGTTCAAAAGTCCAATATGGCGCCCATTTAAAATAAGAAAGTTGCTGTCAATATCTCCAAAATCATTTTTGCGGTCATTAATGAATAAACTTTCTTTTAGCAGCTGCCCTAATAAGTGAAATAATTGATATTTTTGAAAATGACATTTTTCAGTTTTTCCGGACAAACTTGTTAGTTGATGTCTCCATATGTACCGGTTCATGCCCTGCTGTGAACTTCTTCGTAAGAGTAGCAACCCCCTCTCAATTTGTTTTAATCGTGAGGGTGGCAATAACTATTATTTTTATACTTATTAATAATAATTACCTCGTAGATTTCTTTAGCTATCAGACAAATCACCGTCTGCTTAATATATTTTTTAAATTTCAAAGCATACTAATAACATTTATTTATTTAAGTACCACACTATCAAATAAACAATTAAATTTCCTTTCAATCAAAGTAGCACAAGCTACCCCTCCCGATTGCAAAAAATTAAGGGGGCTATCACTACGAAGGAGTTCACGGCAGGGTTGAAATAGTCACCTTAAAAAGTTTTATATTAACAAAAAACATTGACATGTTTTGGCAATTTTCATAAAAAGGAATAGTAACACCAAAAATTAATTTATTCGTTACTTATGCCGCTCACGGTATAAAGTCTGTTTAATTTAAGTAGCAACATTTTTGGATTCCGTATTTTATCCACAGCGGTTTTCGATTTGTTATCAATGTATTTGACAAACGGAGGCTGCACGCGTTGAATTAGTAACGGCTATTTTCCTAATCCCCGAAAAATTAATTAACGGATACGGAATAAATTGAATTAATTCTACACTAGTTGCTATTCGATTCCCTAACGACGGTTATTCGGTTGTTTTTCTTTAATATCAAATAATCGCGGTAATTATTTTTCAACCCGCTATTTAATCGTGAATGAAATCTGTTAAGTGTTATTATACGACCATGCTCGCTTTTATATACCCTCGGAAAACAACAATCGAAAATCTTAACATTGGATACAACCTTTCCGGGTAATACCAAATTTGGTAATATTAATTTTTAACAAAACATACATTTTTGATTACGTTGAAAATGGTATCCAGGAAGATTCTGACTTACAATCCCATTTCTTTACAATAGCATACAAGAGAGCCGAGACAGAAACGAAGGGCTGCTAATTACGAAAGGTTTGAGAATTGAATTAATGAAAAGAACTAGAGAAGATTAAAAAATAAATTGAAAGTAAACGTTGGTAGTAGAAAAACAATCACCAGGTTATATAGTAGAAGAAGAGCTGAAACTAGGAAAAATACGGATAGGAACAGGAAAGGGAGCGTTAAAATATGAAAAAATAATTTAATACAGGAAACACAGTGAGATACTGTATCAATGCCAGAAAGATGTAGAGATCTAGAAAACAAAATACAGGAAAGAAATAAAAAAAAATTGTGAAAAAGGAGAATTGGTCAAAGGAGAGATAAAGAGGTTAAGACAGGAAGAAAGCTTTTGGAACAGGAGATAATAGCAAAGAGATAAAGACATACAAATGCAGGAAGAAAAGCCAAAAATAAAAGAAGGTAAATGTAACGAGAAACATAGAGCTAAGCTAATTACAGAAAGAGTATAATTTAGAAAAAAAGAGAGTGTACAGATTGTGTGGGAAAAATGGGACAGATAATAGAAGGATGCCTAGAATTTCGACCAGAAAAAGAGGATGGTGGATAATATTATGGGAGAAAAGGAAAGAGATTCAGTGGTTGAAGGAATTGAGAAAGAAGTGGAGGAAAAAAGAAACATATTGAAAGTATATTGAGTAGTGAGAGTGGGGTTACAAGAGAAGTATTGTTATTTTTAAAAATTTAATTGAATGCATGGAAACAATACCTCTCCTATAAGAAAATATTAGTACCAGAAATTGAGAGGTATTAATTAGACTTCATCATACAATTTTATACTACTTTTCAAATGTTATCCTTTCTTATATTCTAATTGTTTTCTTCTCGATGAGTTCGACAGGATTTAGAGTTATTCCACAATTAGTCTTTTCAATATTGGAAGATGCATTTGCTTCTCCTTTCCTTATTATGGGAGATACTAAACAATATCACGAAGCAAAATTATGCTGTCTACCCAAGCTCTAGAGTGATGTTTTCAAAATTATAGTTCATTTCCCAATTTTCCGAGATATTATGAATTTTAGGATTCTCAGTAGCAGTTACGCCCCCTCACGGTGAAATTTCAAACTTCAAAATAATATCCAGCCATTTCA
This sequence comes from Abscondita cerata, assembly GCA_030710515.1. Taxonomy (NCBI): domain Eukaryota; kingdom Metazoa; phylum Arthropoda; class Insecta; order Coleoptera; family Lampyridae; genus Abscondita; species Abscondita cerata. The sequence continues at coordinate 236,410 of JALBCR010000648.1, forward strand.
CTTGCCAAAGTTACTTGTCCTAAACCTCTAGGCCTTACCGTCCTCCATACAAAGCCGCTCCGTAACCTTATCCGAACACCCGGTCAAACCACTTTTAGTTTTTCGAAACTTCCAAAAATCGAAATTAAAATAAATTAAACTTTTAATATAAAAAATTTTTAAATTTAGTAAGAAAAGAAAAAGATATACTCACTTACGTGATGTCACCCAGGAAGGTACTAATAGAACTTACCCGTAAAATATCATATGACATTGTATTTGGATGAAAAAATTACCAAAAGAATATGAACTACCTATTAGATAAGAACACCTGCCTATTTCTAAAAGTTATAAGTTTTCCTAAGGGTAATTGTAAACAGTGTTAAATCACCTTGGTTTGGTACTATATAGTTTTGAAACTTTTGAAACATTTTCTGAACTTATTTTAATTTCTACTGTAAAGTCTTTATTCTATTTAATGTAACGGTTTACTTTAACAGTGGTACACTTACATCTAACAAACAGTTTCGAATTTAATTCTTTTGGAGTCATAACAATTTATTTATATTTTTCAAGAAATTGAAGATGAAATATTCTAAATTTTCCAACATTGCTTCTAGTTTTTTGATTTTAGGCAAAATTGTGGTACGGAAATGGAATGTTCCAGTTTTTTGACCAAAGCCTGCTCCTGGCACGACGCATATACCAGTGCTTTCAAGAAGTTCCATTGCATAAAACACATCTGGGGGCTGATTACGTGCTTTAGCGACCTCGACAGCTTTTGGCGGTATTGAGATCTTTGGGGAACGCGTACATAGACCCTTGAACAGGATTACAACTAAATCCTTCAAAGGTATTAAATATATCGACCATGTTAGCACGCACCTGTTGTTAAAAAAATTAATTAAAGAGAAGTTAAAGAGGATAAATTATTACTTTTAGAGATTCTAAAATTTCTGTTTTTCTTTTATGAACAGCTCGTAACTTTCGTCGCCTTCAACGGGTGTGTTTACAACTGCGTCCATACACACTTGACCAATAACTGTAGGACATAACATGGCACTTAGAGATTTGACAAAGTGCCGCTTTACTTTTTCATTCATATTTATAATTTCAGTCGAGCCTCCCCTTAAACCGCACTCTCCCATGTATCCTTTAGAACATGACATGAAACTAGCTAATTCCATTGTTGAGTAGGGTTCTCCCATTTCCATCATTACCTACAGGAAAAAAATTGAAAAATTTGAATTTATTCGTTTCTCTATGAGAATGGTATAAAGTTTTAATTAAACTTTGAGGGTTTGCAGGTATATTCTTAGAAGCGGCGGTTTTTCAATGAGAGCAAGTGAGCCATTGCACCTCAGAATTTTTCAACAAAACAAACCAAGTAGCGGTTTGTGTGCCGTGCAATTCACCAACGCATCGTGACAACAGTAGCAACGAACATTCGCGTATTGACATGAGCATAACTCGACCTGTTTTTCATTCTGCCTGTAAATCCTCATCTAGACTCCCGCGAGGAGCTTCTTAGAGGCTCTCGGTATGCGTCTTGGTGAGTGCCACTCACACTCTCGATTTATTCAGATAACCGCTACGTCTACCACTGTCGTTTCCTTTGACTCGTGTCAGAAAAACCAACACAAAGCGGAACGACAGCTAAGCGAACCGAGGGAAGACGAGCACACTATCCTCACTTTCGCACTAGCTTCCCCTCATGTAGCCTCGTGGAGAGTCTGGATGGGGTACAACATTACTTTCGAGGTCTGGATAGCTGTTTTCTAATGCCACATAATACGTAGTGGGTGAGCAATGTTTTAGTTTGCTCATGGCCCGGATAAAATGAATTCCGTCGTGGACAATGCATTTTCGTGGTTAAGGTGTTAAGAAAAAATTTCAGTGAAAAATCTTAAATGGCCGATGCCTCAATTATGTTTAGAAAGTAAACAATCTGTTAAAGGTTACAAGAAAATTCAAATTGGGTGTCTATCAGAAAAATGACTGGATATGCGGGTGTGAAATTAAAATGCTTTGTATTATACTTTTTAATTTTGAAGCCGCCACTGATGTTCTAAGGAATTAAAAATAAATAGAAAACTTTTAGGTGAGAAGCCTTTCAACAACTTCCAATTAGATCGACATAAAAACTCGTTTTTTTAGATACAAAAATTTAAAATTGATGACTCACCTTTTTGAATGAAAAAAATTCACTACCTTCTGCGTAAACATTGTGCTGATAAACTTCGTCCGCAAAGATAAACAAATTGTGTTTATGAGCAAACTTGACTATATTTTGAATATTTTCTTTCGTTAACACTTGACCAGTTGGATTACCTGGGTTAATTACTACGATACCTCGGGGAGCAGATATTTTTGAATACTCTTCGTATGCACGCTGAAGATATTCGAATGGTTAAATTGGAAAAGCCATTAAATGCGTTACTTACTTCTAACTCTTTGATGTCTAAACCCCAGTTGGTTTCTTCGTTTAGGTAGTATCCAATTTGCGTAATTCCAAGTTCAGATAGTGTTGCCGAATATAACGGATACTGTGGAATTGGAATCATAATTCCGGATGGTTTTTCATCGATCATGCAAACAAATAATTTTAACAAGTTTTTGATTCCGTCACTAGCACCTACAAAAAAAGAGTTTGTTTTTAGTAAATATGTATTGGTTTTTGTACGAAATAGCTTGAAATTTGGCGTACAGGTTTATTCCACGATAATAACGTAAGTTTTGAGACAAATTTTGTAATGATTTTTCACCACTTTCACATCATCCAGTCTAGTTAACATTGCCTGAAATTGACAGCTGTTACCAAAAAACTTTTGTGAAATGACGTACAAAATCGAAATTTGAAAAAGTATTTACAATTTAGTTGGTCGATTACGAAATGCGGTAAACACACTTCAGGAAGATAATATTTCCCGTGCAACTATTTACCGTACAATAAGAGAATGCGAGGAAGGAATACCTTGTCTGAACCTGCCAAAGAGTGGAAGGCCTCGGATTTTGACTGATGACAGAGTACGTAAATAGAGAGAAAGTGCAAAAGAAAGAGTTGGTGCATCCACACGAAGATTGGGAAAGCGCTATGAAATTTCAGATATGATTGTACATCGGGAAATTAAAAGAAGTGGAATGTTATTTAGAAAAAGAAGAAAATGCCCAAAATACACAGCTGTGCAGTTGGAACGAATTCCACGATGTGGTCGAACACTAAGACTTCGACACTTTGCAAACAACAGAACCAGTATTTTGGACGATGAAAAATATTTTACATTATCTAACTAAAAGAAAAGCTAAATTTGAAGATAAAATACTGGTATGGTGCGCAATTTCTCCGGCAGGTGCTTCGCAGCTGTATGTAGGACATGTTAGAGGTGAAGCCGTTACTACAGGTTTTTATATCCCAAGATGTTTGCCTAAATTGTTAGGATTTGTAAACGATCATCACAATAATGATGAAATCATGTTCTGGCCTGATCTAGCATCCCGTTTGTACCCAGAGAAGATAATCCACCTAAAGCTCCCCTAACACGCCCCATCGAAGAATTTTGGGCCATATTGAGCAAAAAAGTTTATGATAATGGATGGGAGGCAGAATACGAAAAACAATTAAGAAGGAGGATTTACCAAAAAATTCGGGAAATCAATTTAATATCATCCAATCATTTATGAGACACTTGCTGAGAAAAGTACGACAGATTGAAGACCATGGGCCGCTATCTGCATTATAATATATTTTTATTTTTGAGAAATGATGTTCATCGTTACATGTTTACATAATTTAAGTAAAGTTAAAGATTTGAACAAATTGTGCTAATTTGATTTTTGTCTCAAAACTTATGTTACATATGTTATAGAAATATTGTGGGAAGAATCAGAATTAATGAAAAATATTAATAAACAGAAGTATGGATCACAGGAAGAGAAAATTGTTCTTCACAATACGAAGGAACCTATAGTATAATAAATCGAAAGAAAACAAAAATAGACCACAGTATACTAGAGTTAATTAGTAAGGGATTCAACGAATGAGTTACCAAAACAAAGAAACTATATCAAAAATCTGCAGGAGAATTAATACTTATTAAATGTAAATTACAATTCATATACAATAAGATCGAAGTTAATTCTAAAAATATAAAATTTTGTATTATTGGTTTATATAGGGTGGTCTAATCTATACGACAGTCTCTCAAATGAGAAATTTGTTGCGGCGATTTTTTGTATATGTATGCAGAGTCTTTTTAGGCATAATATAAAAATATTTTTTAATATACAGGGTTTGTCAAAAAAAGTTAGATGCCAAAGTTGCAATTTTTTAATGGAACACCCTGTATTTGAGGACGAATTTGGATTATAGTACTGAAATAAAGGTTGATGTTACAAAGAAAAACAATAACTTTCTAAAATAGTTATACAGGGTAGTAAAAAATGAATTCAATTATAGTCAATTTGAAAGGAGTTAAACTCTATTATTTTAAATGAAACACCCTATGTCTAACATCACGAAATAATAGGCTTCCGAATACTTATGAAAGAGTATTAGGAGTACTATACCTAACCCAAATAGTTTCTGAGTTATTCGAGTTTATGTTGAAAGTTAATGCGTTTTTCCATTTAACAAGATTAAATTTTAGTGAAGTTGGCTGTGGCTGGCAATGAAAGTCTTAGCGATTGTCTTTGTTTGTTTATTAAGTACAAAAGATAAGATATAAGACACATCGCCCTAACATAAAATTGTAACAAAGCAAAATATTAACGTGAAAACAAAGAAAACTAAACAATATTGAAAAAATTACTTAACATTAAATTAAATGTTAAAAATAGCAACCATTTGTCTCAATACCTAACTGAACACGTTTTTGCAATTATTCTTTAACATTCTCCAGCATTTGCGGTGTAATGCTCGCAAAAGCACCGCGGATTCTTTCTTCCATATCATTTGGTGTGTGATAAATTATTGTAGACAATGTTCTTAATATATCACCACAAAAAAAATCGGCACATGACAAGTCGGGCCAATTTTGGGGTCCTCCTCTTCCAATCCATCTATCAGGAAACATTTGGTTTAAATTGAACCGCACGTTATTATGAAAATGTGCTAGAGTACCACCTAGTAGAAACTATACGCGTTGTAAAAATTTAGTGGAACATCTATAAAAGTTCGAGTAAATTTTCTGTGAGAAATCTATTAAATTTTTGTCTATATAAATGGCCTTGGAAAAAGAATGGTCCCACCATACGCCCTCCGAGAATTCCTCTCCATACATTAATAGACCACCTATGCTGGTGTTAAGTGTTCTTAAAAAATGGGAATTTTGATCACAATAGTAGTGAAAATTATGCCTGTTGACTAAGCCGTTGTTGTGAAGAGTACATTCATCTGAGAACAAAACAACAAAACAAAAATCAAAGAAATCTTCCCCTGCTTTATCTAGCGCCCACAAACAAAAATCAACTCTTCAACCAAAATCTATCTCCAAAAGTTGTAGCTGGACATGGTATGGGTGCAACTTATTATGGTTCTTTAAAATGCGCTGTACGCTGGTTTTACTGATTCCAGTTTCTAAATGAATTTTTCGTTGGCTCGTGTGTGGATTTTCAAATGATTTTTTTCGTTGCTAGTTACGTACTTTGTGCTTTTTACTTTTTGATAACTTACGGATACATCATGTAGAAAAACTTCTAATAGTCTTTGGAAAACATTTTTGTTAGGATGATTACGTGTCGAATATTTTTGAGCGTAAACTCTCGAGGCTATTAAACAATTCCGGTTACACTCCCCGAAGACAATAGATACTATAAGTTTTCATTTTAAATTCAATACTTTTTAAGTTAACAAACGAGGTTTTTAAAATATTTTGACAGATCGAATAACGAATAAGCATAAAAACAAAACAAACCAAAACACCAAAAAACTGCACAGATCAATGGTAGGTAATAAACAAACAGAACAATCGCTATGCTTTTTATGGTCAGCCACAGTCAACTTCACTAAAATTAAATCTTGTTAAATGAAAAACCTATTAATTTCAACATAAACTCGAATAACGCAGAAACTATTTGAGTTAGGTATAGGGCACCCTATTAATCTTCGATAAGTATTCGTAAAGGCTATTATATCGTGATGTTAGATATAATTAAAAATAATAGAGTTTAACCCATTTCAATTTGACTATAATTTAATTAATTTTTTTACTACTTTGTATAACTTTTTAGAAAGTTATTATTTTTCTTTATTACCCAAAGCATCACTACTATGATAAGGTATAACAATTCATATTACGCACTTTTATTTTATAATTTTAAATATCTCAAAAATTATTTGAGATAGGTATAGCATGTAACATCAACTTACCTTTATTTCAGCTCTACAATTTAAATTCATCCTCAAATACAGGGTGTTTCATTAAAAAAATTGCAACTTTGGCATCTAACTTTTTTTGACAAACCTTGTATATTAAAAAATATTTTTAAATCATGCCCAAAAAGACTCTACATACATGTACAAAAATTGCCGCGTTTTTATTTCTAAGTATCGCACCGTTGCAAAGGGGCGGGCAGCGCGTTGTACAAAATCCAATAGCGCCCCGCTTAAACTTTTGTGCGCACGCAGTCTCCTCCCGTAAGCTAGTATCCCCACTTAAGTTATGTTTTATATAAGCGTGAGCTCTTTCGTTAAACAGTCAGTTGGGTCCGGATACCTGTTCGGCCTGTTCCTGCGGCTAATACTGTGTAAGTTCGCTTCTCTAATTTAACCGCCAAAGATACCACTTTGGCTATTCCTTATCGATCCCCAGGATGTAGAGATGCCGCTTTATGATCCCTTGACTTTCAATTCTTTCCCTCTGTGTGTTGTACTTGGGGTGACGCATTTTGGCGCTTTGGGTACACCACTCAAACAGTTGTCCAAGTTGCATTGTGCATTTTTGTGTGTCAACATGGCCATTCTTCTTCCTTTTTCTATTCGTGTGTTGTATTTGAGGTGACCCATTTTCGCGCCTTGAATACACCACTCAACCCGTTGCCCGGGTCGATATAGCGCATTTTCGTATGTCGACTCGGTCATTCCCACTACCTACCGCATCTCTTAACAGACTGCCGTTCTGCTTATATACCGTCACCCTCATCCCTAACTTAACCGCCGCTCGGCTTACATTACCGAAATTCTCACCCCTTGTAACTGTCAAATCCGCTGACTACTTTTGGGTTGCATGGTTGGTGCTTTACTTTAATACTATGCTGTTTCTCTGTGAAACTAATAGCAACTTATTTTGTGTTAAATAAAGAAGTTTTGAGTGTTAGTGTATTCTCTTTATTCCTCCGAACTGCTTTCCGTTAGACGATCAGAACACTGGAACTTTTAACTTCCACTGTAGCTGCCTGACGAGCAAACGGAGAGTAAACTTCGTCATCAAATCTGGCGCCCGAGAACCGTCCGCTTTTATTATTTACAGAAACTAACCGAATTGGGAAGCAAGCGTCACATATTGATGCGTTCTCATTTGAGAGACTGTGTTGTATAGATTGACCACTTGTATAGAGTTCAAACATATTCAGTAAAACAATTTCTAGAAGAATTTGAACCTTGGGTTGCGTCTATTCAATCACACCACATTGTAATGGGCGGCGATTTTAATATCAACATTAAAGTTGCTCAACCATCTGCAGATATTGAAAGATACATGCTTGCACTATCTACACTCCAGTTTAAATTTTGTATAACTGAAGATACTCGTTTAACAAACACATGTCAATCGTGTTTGGATCATATTTTTGTCAAAGGTAACAGAAATGACATTGAAATTAAATCGGTTATTTTTCATATTGGAATTACTAATGACATCTATCATTTATTCTTTAGGACACACCTTTCACTAAACTCGCAACTGAAACAATTACTTATAAAAATTAGGGATACTTCTGACTGGAGCTTTGTTACAAATACAGGGTTTCTCACGGGAACGGTTCGTTAGAAGTTTACGTGGATAGGAAAAACTTAGAATTCTGAATTTTTAGACTTAAAACTCTTTCATTTTAAATTATTTTCAAAGTCACGTCACTTCCGATTATACCAGAAGTCGGCATTAACTTTCTTATTTTAATTATAACACTCTGTATATTATTTGATGGGCGGATGGAGAATTTATTTATGTATCATTTCTCTATAACATTCCCTATACCTATTTCTTACGGTTATCTTCGTAAACCATATTTTTATCAAAAATTCCATAAAACTCCAAAAGCCTTATCTAGTAGGCCTTGATTTTGACAGTTCTTGTAGATGTTGATTTTATGTTAAAGTATTAATCTGATTTACCGATTTTTGAGACATAAACTTACAATTGAAGTATTTTTGTTAATTATCTCAACTAATACAGTTTATAATGGAGAATAATGTGGATTATTCCAATAATAACATGCAGATTATTTAACGAACGATATCCGAACCTGCCACCAATGACTCTTCAAAAATTTGCAAGAATTGAAGCTCGGTTTAATGCAACTGGGAGCGTAAGGACAATTCGAAATCACCTAAAGCCAGCCAGTATTAGATAATGAAGATTGGTTTATTATCAAGCTTATCCACAAAGTTCAACCACATCAGTAGCTCTAGATTTGGGTATTTCAAGAGCATCAATACAGAGAATACTGAGGAAACATAAAATGCATCCTTTTTCTGAAATAACTGTACACGGATTACATATTGGTGATGAGGCTAACCGAGTCGATTGTTGCGCATTCATGTGGTTAAAAATTACCAAAATTCCGAGATTTCTTTTTAAGACTATTTGGACTGATGAAGCAAAGTTCACCAGGGAAGGAATTATAAATCGCAGAAATAATCACTATTGGGCACAAGCTAATCCTCATGTCATAAGGGAACATCATCATCAGAACCACTTTGGTTTTAATGTTTTTTGTTTAGTTATGGACAATAGAGTGACATATCTAGTGTACAATGAAGATTTGAATGGAAATAGATATCTGGGGATACTCAGAGGAGTTGTTAATGATTTCCTAAATAATCTACCTCCGTGTGACAGCAAACATTTGGTATCAGCTTGATGGTGCTCCAGCACATTCCACTATAGCTGTATACCAACAGTTGACCTTGATGTTTGAAGATCGGTGGATTGGTCCACAGAGACCTTGGAGATGGCCACCCAGATCACCAGATTTGACGCCCTTGGATTTTTACCTATGGGGCCGTATAAAAGGCCTGTTCAAACTAGAGAGGATTTGTTGAATCGCGTTCAAGACGCATTTAATAACATAAGTCCAGACGAACTCAGGAGGTCCGTTTTGCGAGGAGTACATGACAGACTTCTTCAATGTTTGAACCAAAATGGTGGTCATGTAAAACATTTATTGTAATGCTTCCGTTTACATTCACTAAGCATTTTATATCATTGTGTTCCAAGTTTTTATGTGTTACATTGTTTTTTTTATGTAACTTAATTTCATTCACGTTCCAAATTTTTTAATGTTCCTGTTTTGTTTTCATGTTCCAGTTATTAAATTTCTACCGTTTCAGTAATGTTAATTTTTTTAATTGAAAATATGGATTACCAAGAAAACCGCAAGAAATAGGTATAGGGAATGGTATAGCAAAATAATACATAAATAAATTCTACATTCGAAATAACAAACTTTTTCGAGTTTGAAAATAATTTAATTGTTTATTAAATTTTGGACACCCGGTATGTGATATATCAATTCTCAATGTGGATTTTGAAAGTATCATTTTAGTACTTCCGTCTACCCCTGAAGCAATTACTTCCGTCTACCCCTGAAGCAATTACCACTATTCGAAAATAGGTAAAAGGCGCGGTGTTGAAAATAACCCTACATCTTTCAAAATTATCAAAAAATCAAGATATCTATGAAGCGGTTGAAAATAGGTATAGGGAAACCTAATAGAACTCACCCTAAAACTTTCTCTGGAATCCAAAAATGAAATAATATACAGGGTGTTATATTTAAAATAAGAAAGTTAATGCCCACTTCCGACATAACCGGAAGTGACATGACCTTGAAAATAATTAAAAATGAAACCGTATCTGGAAAAACCTTTACGTCCAAAAATTCAGAATTCTAAGTTTTTCCTATCTACGTAAACTTCTAACGAACCGCTCCCGTGAGAAACCCTGTATAAATACCGTTAATAATGCTGTCGAAAAATTTATTGCACATTTAAATCAAACGAAAAGTAAGTCCATTATCAAACAAAAAAAGAATACATAAAATCATAAAAACCTTGGATTAATTAAACGATTTACAAAAACAAAGAAACGCAATTAATAAAAAAGTAAAAAAATGAATGTCAAATTAACAAATTAAGCACGATTAAATGTGAACTAAGTGACCTAATTTTCCATTCAACTCGTATATCTCAATACTATAAACAATTATTAGACTCAACTAAAAACCCATCTGAAACATGGAAAGTACTAAATTCTCAGAAATCAATTGTATAGAATTCAAAGGTAAAATAATCGATGAGAAAACAGAAATTAGTAACATATTTAACAAAAATTTTATTACCGTTGCAGAAGGGTTGGCTGCTGAATCAAAAAATATGTACTGTGCTGGAACAATTCATAAAAAATTCCCACTCTTTACAGTAAATACGAGTATGTTTATGAATCGTGTTGAAATTAACGAAGTCATAAGTATCGTAAAACAGTTACCAAATAAACAATCAACAGGCGCTGATAACATTCACATTAAGATAAAAAGAAAATATCAATGTGCTTGCAATCCCATTAGCTCACTTAATTAACCTAAGTTACTAACGTGGTGATTTTCAAATCCGGTGATTTCAAAGACATTAATAATTATAGGCCAATATCTGTTATATCAAAAATATTTGAACGTGTAACTAATAAACGGCTTATTGATTATTTAAACAGAATCTACTTTTTTAAAAAATCAATTTGGATTTATAAGGACTTAGTACCGAAAAAGCTCTATTAAATTGTATGTCAAATATATACAATTGTCTCAATAATACTCTAAAAACTTCTGGTTTATTTATTGATGTCAAAAAGTTTTCGATACACTAGATCAGAAATTACTTTTTAAGGAAGCTTTGATCAGTACGAGGAGTAGTAAAACGCTGGTTTGATAGCTATTTTAGCGGGCGAAAGCAAGCTGTTAAAATCGGACAGACTGTTGGAAGCGCAGTGGAAGACGGAAGAAACATCTGTACCAAATTGCAAATAAATATCTGTAGAAGTACGGGAGTTATTAATGAAAATCAATTTTTTAATTTTTATTTTGACACTCTGTATTTCGAAAACGACACTCTCAAATTAAAAGTGGCATCAGGAAAGTCGAATTATTTTAGCTCAAAAAATGTGTGGTTAATGGCTTGACCTACTAATTTGCAACACCCTGTATAATATTAGATTGGTTTATGTTATTAGTTTCATCTTTAGTTTGAGTTTACAACATTTTTTTGAAATAGTTTCTATTAGTAAATGCAGTTTTAATAATATGTTTGTTTTAATTTCAATTTTTGTTGATAGTATGGGAACAAAATGTATGGTTATAAAATTATTTTGAATTAGTTCTTTTTCATTTTTATTTTAATTATTGTTAAATTCTGGGCCAAGAAAGTTAGGTTGTAAGTGAATTTCTTTTTCTGTTTTTTTTTTGTATTTTGATAGTATTAATTCTAATTTTAATTTAATTTTGTATTAATTTTAAAGGAAATTTGTTTTTGATAAGTATTTTTTCTATTATTTTTAGATTATTATAGTGAAATTTTGGTTTGGAAAAGATTATTGCCCTATCGACTAAGGTATTTATGACACTTTTCTTGAAGTATATGAATTAAGGTTAATGAATCTATCAGTTTTGATTTTTTTACGAAACCGATTTCTTTCAATAGTATTATTCTTATTAATTTGAAATGTTAAGTGCATTAAATGTTATATAGGACAAACCAAACAATATCTACACAAAAGAATAAAACAACACCAAACATCTATAACAAAAAAATACTAACACTACAATTTCCTAATACTGCACTATCTGACCATGCTGTAGAAAATTTCCATCATTTTAACTTTAAAAACCCTAAAATTATAAATAAAGAAAACAATTAAAAAAAACGCTTGTTATTATAAATGATACATATTTAAAAAAATTATCAAAATGCAGTTAATTATAAAACCAACATTGAAAAACTTAATCTGATTTATCATAACTTACTACTCAATAACTAAACAAAAATAAACAATCTACCAAAATATAAGTAATTTTACATTAATTAAAAAATAATAATTTCTGAACCGTTAATTAATAAAACTTTTAATTTGTTTTCAGAATAAAACTACCTTAGGCTTAATGAAAAATCTAACTAAATTCAAACATCCTTAAGTTGGCAATACTAAAGAAAGTTACCAATATTGACATTATTATGTTAAAATTTTATATCTTCTTAAAATTACAAAAGCTCCTTATTAATAATATGTAAACATAAGATAAAAACCAAAATAGAAAACCATAAACTCCTACTTGGTAACCAATTTTTATTTATGAAGAAATTTTTCCACGACCACTATGAAAACTTTACATTTTGTAGTCATAAACCACTAGAGAAAATTTGTCATACCTAAACGTCTGCAGAAAATCATTTCGTTACTAGTAACGGTATATATACCCCAATTGACTGAATGTAGTTGCAAAAGCTGATTGGTTGCTCGTTTTGATTTGAAACTGCCATTTATTTAACCTGAAAATCTGTTAAAACGACGTCTACACTTCAAATAAAAAAGTAAACTTGATTATTATTGTTCATTATTGAGAATGAAAAAATGTTTGGTAGTCATGAAAACAGCTATATTTTTTTTAATTGCCAAACTGATAGTTAAATCTTAAATTAAATTTTGATAAAACTCAGATACTACATACTAGTCGTGGAAAAAGTATAGTATATTACTTGAGGATAAAATCATGTTTCATTACTCGTGATTATCAGGCTGCCACCCTCGCGCAGCTAACACACTCCCATGAAAACTGTGATTTTCTCCTCGTGTAATACAATATATTATTACAATCAACTAATAAGGTGCGTAGAAACATTTTTTCGTTCATTGAAAAAGCAAATACTAATTTGCGAAACGTCTGTATTAAATCAGGATTAAATAATGATTCTCTGACTGTGCAACGTTGCAACTATTCAATTCAAAAATTTTTGTCTCAACATAATGATTAATTTCTGTTTAATTAAAGAAACAAAGATATAAGTAAGTTTTGTGCAGCGATAATATGCTTGTAAAAAGTGTATCAAAATTAGTTTTGGTGATAAAAATAACTGTGTGTTAAAAACATAACAAAACAGTTTGAATGCTTGAACGCGACGAGACAATTTTAATATGGAAGTAGAAGTGAGAAAAAACATTTAAAAGCTAACATTCGAAGTGAGGAAAGTGAAAGAAGAGTAATTCTAGTCCAAACGCGAAAAAATGATTCATACTCGAAACCGTCAACGGTTAAATAAAATATAACATTTTATTGTATCGAAAATGATAATTAATAAGTGTTACAACAAGTAATTACTGAACCTGTACAACAAAAGTAATTGGTGCAGCCAACGATTAGAAAACAATAAAGATTGACACGCAGGTGTTGAATTTAACATCGATACAAGGTCGGTTATAAGAACTTATTTCTTTTTGTTATATTTCAATTGTACTCTTTATGCATGCGTCGTACGATAAATAAAATCAATTTGTAAAAAAGTTTTGTAAAAAGAAACCTTTGTATAAAATTAATTAAATTCCATGTGTATAACTAATTCTTTTATTTTAGGAAAGTACTCATAGACCTGAGATTACAAATTAAATAAACAAGATGTCTCATAGCTAAAACATGCGAAGTTGGTAATCCACCGCAATATAAACTCCTAATAAGATATATTTATTAGTGACTCTTATCTTAATTAATTATTACAACTGTAAGAACATGTATGTATACTTAAAAAAGAAATAAATTTAATTTGATTTGATTTGATTTGATAAATGGGTATTCTTAGTATTGCCATGAACAATCAACGATGAAAACTTTCGATTGAAAATTAAATAACCGACATGGTCAAACAGTTTGAGGTTGCGGTGATAGAATACAGAAAACAAGAAAAGAAGAAACTACGTCCTTATTTGTGACTTATCTGAAAAATCACCTAATATATTATCCAACAAACCCTGATATTACGTCTATATAGTCGCTCATTCACAGCAAGGTACGAGGTGAAATTTATGAATTGTTATCAACAATCTACTTAAACCTTGCAATAATTAGTCAATATTCATAGATGATAACTATTGATGTATAGGTTCGACTTTAAAGATATTGAAAAACAACGTACGTTGAGATTTTTTCGACCAAAAATAATAAATTAAATAAAATTATTTAATGCAAATCAATAAAAACAAATACTGTTGCAAAGTATTTTGTTTAGTTGTGGCTTCCCAATCAATTATTGGGCCTTCTTTTAGGAGTTTGGTTTTGGAGGACGAGTCATCAATCTTTAACTATAGACTTATAGTTTGGCAAACTATAATTAATTGGGAAGCCACAATTAATATAAATTCCTAGGAGTCCACTGTTGAGAATATTTTGTTTAGGTTTTTATTTACATTTGCACAAAAAGTTTTTGCCATTTATTAACACTCACCGTTACTCAATATTATATCGTCTAATTTACTTGGATGCCCGTCTCTTTTTTCTATGTACTCCGCTACGTGTTTCCGAACTAACTCAATTCCAACTGAATCGGTGTAACATCCAACAGATCCACGGCAAGCAAATAACAATTCTTTAGCTTTTGCTCTTACATCGCTTGGTATACGTGAATCGTCTATTAGTCGAGGATCTAGTACGGCACTTAACAATTGTCGTATGTATGTAATGGGAGTCTGTTCCATCCCATGACAATCTCCACGATCCGCAAATGTCAATTCATCAAATGGTTTTTCAAAACCCTAAAAACAATCAAACTATTTACAAAAATAAAAGTAATGTTTTTGAATGTACAAACAATTGCATAACAGCATAGTAACAAAAACAAGATAATTATTAGCTAGTAAATTAGAAGACCATTGATGATGTGAAGATAAAACTCGTTGTCAGGTCTCAGAAGCCTATGGAATGGTTAAGCCATCCGAAAACTTTAATTGTTTCCTTGCATGGGTCTTCATCACGCTACAAATTTTGAAAATGTCAGAAAAGTTTTAAGTGTAATCAGATAGTAATTGAGACTTCAGTAGCGAAAGCACGTTTACATCACAAAACCTGACATACAATTGACACTTTACGTCGTGAACCTAATAACTGTCAAGTAACCAGTGGTTCATGCCAATATGTCAACCCTTTAACAATTTTTTAAATAAAAATTAACTATATGTATTGTTTTAACTTTATTAACTTTTATAATAATATAAAGCCATTGTTTATGTTACCAGTGACGTTACGTCTCGCAATTATCATATTCGTTACAAAAAATTATGTTTTGATACGAGTTACATACATTACTTTTTTCTAATTTAAAAAAAAGTTTAAAAAACGAATTGAACTAATCACTGTTATAACTTCATTTGCCTACCGTTCCATATAAAGACATGTAAAAAATAAGAACTTCAAGTGCAGATTTTTCAAAATTAAGTGGCAACTGAACCCAAACCCAGACAGAATAGGTATTGCTAGTATTATTTTAAATATTTGTTGTTTTGTGTAGAAGTTTGTAACCTTCGTTAGAATTTTTCTTTTTAAAATAATCCATAACACTTTATTACGCATTCGGTTGAATTTCCGTCAAACGGAAATATTGTTTTTTTTTCGTTTGGTGTGCACGTGACATTTGCTCGGTTTTCTTATCTTCCAGCGTTGCAAAATGTAGTCAGTTCGTTGGCTTCACCTTGAGGTAAAATTTCTGCTGTACTATTATATTTAATTTTTTATTGTTTAAAAGTTCTAGTGGCGGTACATGCAGTAGTCGTTATAAAAATGGCCCTTTGTCGTTTTTTAAATAATCGATATTCGGCTCTAACTGAATTTAGCAGCGTGTAAGATGCACGCTCACACATCACTCAATATCTAGTGGACATCTAGTTGATGGCTAAATCATGTACGTATATCCTGGACATTAATTGGGTGTCCATAAAACACGTTAAACAACATCTGGGGGATGTAAATAATAAATGTACTGTGGATATCCAGAGTACACCTATTTAGAAAAGTTATAAAAATCTCTATAGGTAAATCAGCATCACACATTATTTGAACCGAACCGTTAAAACGGAGATCTTGAAAGTTAATTATCTTTTAACTTTTTAAATTAATTTTTACATGAAAAACGAAATGCGCAGTCGTGATAACAGCTATTTGTGTAAACGCACTTTTAGTTGAACCGCTTGTGCTTGGAACGATGTATTATTAATTTCTCTTGTCCAAAAATATCCCTAACTCTGGAAACGTTGGTTCGTAAAATTCTTAGTTTGATAAAATATTTGTTTTTGCCCTTGAATGAAGAAACCCTTGATTTTTACTTTTTTTCTGTAATAAATGGACGTGCACTAAAATGTTTTTTTTTACTCAAAAATGGTACCTCGTACAATAAAAGTGCTTTTTTCTTCACAATTAAACAAAAAATTAATAAATATTTTTTATTTTTAAAGAAATCACCGGCGTACTATTTTTTTCTCAAAAAAAGCTTGTCGTGCCGATACGCGCCCACTGGTACGACTGAAACATCGTGTTATATTGGAAAGTATGCGTCTCCCACAGCTATTGACACGCCTAAAATTTTATTATGATATCTCAAGCCGTTTTGGAAAAATCTAATTTTTACTGTTTCTTTAAATCAAACTTCAACACGCTGTAGATCGGTAACGAAGCGTTTGCGGATCTATGTTTATAGGATCTTTTTTGTATAAAATGACCTGGGCAATCACCCCTTTTAATATTGCCGCATCTTTTTAAACACCCGTATAATTGCCTACTTAATGTAGCATATATCAAAAATAATTCATTATGTCGACATGCCAGTTTTTGGCGCCTGTTAAAAATAATTATTTTAATACGACTTTTCGACTTCGATCTAACGTCTCCCGATCTACTCTTCTCGACTTCTTTACCGTCGTCGTCCGTTCTGTCGATACAACAACCTGGTGGATCTCAGCTAGCCCGAGTTCATCATACGCCGTGGCTTCCAGGTATTTATGTTGTTTTTTTATTTAAGTATATATATATAAACAATACCGAAATCAAATAGAATTTTCAAAATTAAGATGTAAATTACAGTATAAAAGGGTCCCGAAGTGTTTACGTGTTTAAGCTTTTGGTGCGTTTTTAATTCATTGATTAAACTTTTTTGTGTAGATTTAATTCAGTAATACAAGATTTTATTACGTCTGATCTGTTTACGAGCGTAACGCAGTTATCATTTATTTAGATAAGTTGATTTATTAATAAATTACGTGATCAATTAGATTTTTTTTACTAGTGTCAACCACGTATATTTTTTGTTTGTCTGATAAGTTTTTTTGTTTTATGATGTTTTATATGCAATAAATCTTATTAATTTTCTCTGTTACGAACCTTTTTAATTTATATTTATTTGTTTTTGTCCGTGTTGTGTTAACTTTTTCAAGTTTTTGACAGTACTTTCTTAAGGTAAGTCAATTAAAAAGAACTGGCTTTTGGTGAACCAGGGTTGGAAGCAATTTAAAGTCGTGACCTTGTTTGGGGCCCTCTCGACTTTGACGAATTTATCGATTGTTATTGACGATTTTGCAACTATATACTTTGATTTTATCATTTCACCAAGGCGAATCATATCACGAACCACCCCCCTTTCCACTGAGCTACTGTGCAATCCCTATTTATGTTACATTTTTAATTCAAACTTGTCCTTAACTTCCTTTTCTGTGTAACAATTATTTCTCACAGCTGATTTATAATAAAGATTTTGTTTTTTATATGAGTATTCGAATGGGAATGCTAGAAAAGCAGCTCGAGAAAATCGACGCAAGTATCCAAATGGATACTAACCTGCCCACATTGTATTTAATACATCATTTTGTATACTTAGAGAACCAGGTAACCCCACTCCAAAAACGGCATTCTTCTTTCACAAGTAAATGCAGAAGATAAAGAGAATGTAATAGCTGTATCTAGTATTCTTAATGTATTACCGATTTTTTAATGGCGTGTATCGAACACAGAAATGTTTCATCAGCAAAAACAGAAGTGGCGTGGTTTAAATACCCCATAGCAATTAGAAATTTGTCGCTGGTTACTTTAGTAGCAAGTACAAAATAATAGATTCATTCCGCTCGTCATGTGGTCTGGTAAAGTGCACTCTTTACTAAGGACAACTTAAATGATAGTCGGATTAAACATGTATAGCGTTACAAAATCCATTTTTAATTAGACATTTTCCTAAATTATGTATTATACTCGTGTATGTTCTAAATACAAGTTTGCATAGACATTCCTTAGAATACGACCTTTTAGAATTTGTTGATCACGTATAACTTAATATTATTCTGAATTAGTGGGGTGTGGCGTCATGGTTGATTGATGAAGGACGCCTTTGTTGGTCGCAGAGTTGGATGGAAGGTATACGCCCACCGCGATTGGTATTTAATTTATTGTGGTCGAGACTTACATTATAATGTATACAATATTTACATAAATAGCATATATGAACGCGTACTACGCTACTACGTGTGTATGCTGTGTAGTAACTAGAAACTGTGTGTGAATTGTGCTGCTGATTTATACAATTTATATGCATTTAGTAGGTTATGTGAAGTCAGCAAGGTCACTTGAATTATTCTTCCTGTTCGTCGGCATTTGTACATTGTGATTGGCGAAATGCTGACGGTGTTTTATTTACATTCCGTATTCTTCGGAAATATGTTGATGCTTGGTTTTTTTTTAGAATAAATGCATAGTTTAAGGAGGTGTTCTTAATTTTTATTTAAGGAAACACATAAAGCAGCTGATATACCATATAGAAATCACATCAGCAGTTACTTTAAAGAATTCAATATGCAGCTAACTAAATAAGAAATGATCAAAATATGATCCCTTTGAATTTTTATTGTTAATTGCTAATAAAGGTAAAATGACTCTAAACAAAAACGAATATAATCCATATTCATTAACAAAAAATGTTCAGAATTTTGTACAGCTATCATCTATCAAAGCTTGTAGAACACCCTGTAGGATTTAGGATATATAAAGCAAAATACTAACATATGATAAAAAGTTCGAACAAATGTAAGCATTCATGATATTATATGTAAAAAATCGTACATTACTCCAGGGTGTTAATGAATACGTGTTACATATTTTGAGGATAAAACTGGAGCTCTTTGAAGATGATGTTTTTGGATGACTTTTTTATATACATCTTTAGAAATATTGGTGACGATACTTTATTTTAGCTAATTTGTTTTGTTAATTTTTCAAAGCTTACTTTTATTTTTAAAAAATAGTAGGACAGCTAAAATAAAACAACCGAAAAATTTAAAATCGATTTTTTTCTAAGACAGTACATCAGCACACCAAAAAAATATGACGGAAAATATAATTTGAGTCCCTCAAATGAAACGCTTGAAGAAACTTAGGTACTGTGATGCTAGCTGTAAATTCTTTGATGTCACGCTACAAACTCGGGTAGAATAAACAGTAGACCAAATATAATTGCACAACTTCTCATCTTATTGAATGTGCATAATATGCCTCAATAGGGCGAGTACTGTGTATGTAGAGCGTAACACGAAGAGTTTTGTTTAGAAGTTATGGAAGACAGCATTTTATTAAAGTTTTGAAATTACACCAGTAGTGGTTTTCCATACCATAAATTACACACTTTTGGTTATACCGGAATTGGAGTCCATCTTGATTATTTTAAATGGATATTTTATTTATTTATTTATTCGTATGGTACATTATACAAATATTGTATTGTGATGTAAGTGTTATGTATGGTGCCCCAGAAGATCAGTATAAACCTGTATAGTGTGGTGACAAAACTGTGTGCAATAGTAGATTGGTTCGTCTTGGCAAAGCATTTACTTCAAGGCTTAGGAGAACCACTAAAACCTAAACATGTCGACCCTTACCCACCTAGTGTTCACATGTAATAATATTAATTAAGTGTGTAAAAATTATAGAAGGTAAATAAGAACATAAAATATAACAGCACAGCCATTGCATGACGACATATAATGGACCGGTCCAAGCGCCAGTCACGACAATGACAAAAAAAAATAGTAGGTTAAAGAAATATTGGATATTAAATATGGATATTAAAATTTCTTATTTCATTTTAGAATTCTGCGGTAAATGCTATACCTAAAATGAACTATGGCTGATATATTATCATATTATCAAAATTTTATCTAAATACCAATTATCAAGAAATAACGATATTTCCGTTATTATTGAAGTTATTGAGTTGAAATTGTAACCAGTATATAAGCAGGTCTAGCAAATTAATTCTTGACGTTAACTTAATCGATAACTCATACAGGGTGTTATAAAATCATAAGCTAACATGTCTAACTAAACTCATATATCTGTACCTTGGAAGAAGAAGGGCCAATCTCCAAAATTTCCATATTTGAGTTATATACGTAGTTGAATTTGTCCTTTCAAATATTTGCAGTAGAAAAAAGACCAATCTCTACTAGGATGTAGTTTTTGAGATACAATCTGTTATAGCGGCCAATGTATCATATATACTTTAATTTTAAAAAGGCCAATGTTCAACATTGGCCCTTCATTTTGTCTGAGTGTTAGTGATTTACGGTCAATGTCCAGACAATTTAGAGATTGGCCATTTTACTACGGTACTTCTATTGGAGATCAGTCCTGTAATCAGTGCTATTTTACACGTGGTCACGTACGATCGCGACATCGTACTTATTTTAATTTGAATTGGCATTATAAGTGACGGTTACAGCAAAGTGTAGTAGTTAATTACATATGTTTTAAGTTTTTCGTAATAATGTATAACTCAAAAACTCAGAAAATATTGGCAATGGTAAACAGTAACGGAACGGATAGTAATGTATCTGCGGCTCTGAAATTTACTTCTGCAGTAAACTAGCTAACACCGCTAACACCAATTGAAAATGTAAGTACCTACCTCTAACTATTTTAAAAGTACAATAGAAAATATGAATTTGATATCCAACAATTTGTCTTAAAAATATTTCATTGTTTGTACAAAATCTTGTAAATTATCAGACGACAACAACACAAAATGCAACGTATGAAGAATTATTGCCATCTGTCGAAACCTGTTCATTTGTGCATAATTATGACTATGCTGACGTTAATGTGAATACTGCAATCACTTTGAATAATTCCGTAGTTGAAAACCTTGAAGAAGATAACGTTGTGTTAGCTGAAAGTGTCAGCTGCTATCTACCTGTAGAATTTCCAGTTATTGTTGGATCCGAACTTATGGAACCCATTATGCATGAAAACGGAAACCATGATAGTAGCGATGATATCTGATGATAAGGATAAAGATTATAAGCCTTCAGAATAGAAACAAGTTGAATCTAATAAGGATGCCAAAATGGTAAATACTGATGAGACCACTGTTAGTGCGGATAATACGGAAAACCAAATTGCGTGCAGAATAAAACGTGTAGGTGGAGGAAGAAAGAAAACTATAGAAGAAAATAGAACCAGGAAACGTGTTAGAAAAGAAAAGTCATGGCAAACAAACGTAAGAAAAAAAAAGGAAAGAGGCGAAGAGTATATCACTAAAACAGGAAAACTAAAAAAAGCCAAAAATGTACAACATCCATGCCAGTGTAGGAACAAATGTTGCGACAAAGTAAGTGAAACTCAGAGAAAGAACATGTTTCAAGTCTTTTATGCACTCACACGAGATTGGCAAGATCAATTCATCGCAGAGACAGTTGAGGAGTCATTAAAAGCAAGAGATTATAATCAAAAGGATGCAGAAGAAAGTATTCAAGAAAATATTATCTAAATTTGGATAAAGGTAAAAGACTGGTAATATGTCAAAAAATGTATCTGAGTACATTCGACCTAACTCTCAAGAAAGTGAGGGTTATTGTGAAGAAAAAAAGGAGAAGTGAGAGTTTTATTTGTCCATCTGACGGTCGCGGCAAGCATGGATCTCATAAAAAAATTGACGATGAGAGAAAAAATTTAATCAGAAAGAACATTGAAAGTATTACTGCTTATACAAGTCATTATTCACGCCAACGTACATCAAAGAAGTATTTAAGTCCTGATTTGTCAATATTATTGATGTATAGATTATACTGCGATTTCTACAAAAAAGATAACATCGTCCCGGAAAGAGACTGTCAGTATAGAAGAATATTTAACGAGGAGTATAATCTCTGTTTCCATGCGCCTGATAACGACACATGCTCGAAATGTGTTAGAATTAACTTGGCTTTAAAATTGTTCTCAAATAAAAACGAACTTAGCCGAGAGGAAGAAGATCAGAAACAAGAACTAGAGAGAGAAAAAAGTAAACACGTGGAGTTGGCTGAGAACGCTTACAAACATAAGTCTGAAGATAAAGAAAGAAGCAAAAATGATCCATTGAGTGTAACATGCTCTTTCGATTTAGAAAAGTGCTTGCCCACTCCATATTTGAATAATGGAACTTCCTTTTATAAGAGATAGTTGTGGTCATTTAATTTAACATGTTATCATACTACTGTAACAGGTAGTACAGGCACTTGTTTGTTATGGAACGAGACTATAGCCGGTCGTGGAGGTCAAGAAATTGCATTATGTGTTCGGAAGTATGTATTGTCTCTACCGTCTTCGGTAAACATACTAAATTTCTACAGCGACTCGTGCTCAGGGTAAAATAAAAACATATACATCATTATTACAATGTTCTGTGGACTCATGAAAGAGTTGAAAATGTTGGATAGCTCCATTTCTGAGATCAATCACAAATTTATGGAGCCAGGACACACGCATATGGAGGCAGATACTATACACGCTGCCATTGAATTTGCCAAAAAGAAAACAACTGCAGATATAGAAGTGCCACATGATTTTCATATAAAACAAGTTTTGAAAACGAACCATTTAAAAGGTTGATCTAAGGACGGGCCATCTTTGACGAAGACAAAATGACATAAAGTTCAAGCTATTTTAGAACCTCTTCATACCGAGCAAATACCATTAGCGGCTATGAAAGTATCAAATTTAATAGATTTATTACCATATGTCAGCGAATATAATAAACATTTTTACGAAAATCTCACATCATCCGCCGAGGTAAATGCCGAAGATATTCCTGAAACAATAGAAAAATTATAAAAGTTGCTTATTTTAAATAGAACATTATGTATTTTATGAGGTTTTCTGAAGCATATTTTTATGGAAATTGTTGTTTGTTATTTACATAAGTAAAATGTGTGTCGTACGACATTTCGTGTAAAAGCATTGACACGTATGATTAGTATAAACTAAGAAAAATGCCAACAGTTAATTGTAACGACACGTGTGCGTTTAACGTGCATATCGCTATCTAAGCAACAGCTTTAATGCTTGAAACGCACGAGTGTCGATAAAGCCAAGTAAAACTTGTACAGAAGCATAACACGCAACGAAAGAACACCTGATGCCGCATTTCGCTCTTATTATGAGCTCATCAGAGTGTCGTACGACACACATTTTACTTATGTTCATTGCTCCACGAGAGTTTAAAAGACCAACCGCCGTCTTGTACAGTTGTATACCGCACTTAAGTATACACCTCTGATGAGCTCATAATAAGAGCGAAATGCGGCATCAGGTGTTCTTTCGTTGCGTGTTATGCTTCTGTACAAGTTTTTACTTGGCTTTATCGACACTCGTGCGTTTCAAGCATTAAAGCTGTTGCTTAGATAGCGATATGCACGTTAAACGCACACATGTCGTTACAATTAACTGTTGGCTTTTTTCTTAGTTTGTTATTTACATTCCCTATATCTAATCTAAGCGTTTTAGGAAAATTTAGTATTTGTGTAGTTGTTGTATAGTGCAATAAATTAAATTAAGTAGGCCGGTTGGTTGTCATAGCTTGTTTATTTACATTAATATTGTAAAAAAATGTCAAAAAACAATAAGTATGTAAATAGACAAGCCATTGCAAGCAGTTTAATTTATTGTAGTGTAAAACAATAATTACACAAATACTAAACAATCCTAAAACGGTTACATTTAGGTATAGGGAATATAGCCAATACCAAACAAATTTGCATACAAAATATATCAGAAAACAGCATAAAATACAAGACTGTGCTATTTAAAATAAGCCACTTACAAACGTTGTTAATTAGACATGTTGGCTTCTGAGATTAGGATACCCTGTAAAAAAGGATTAATCTGTGAGGCCTGGTTGTCTGCTGGTTACAGTTTCAACTCTAATTTTATTAATAATAGAAATACCTTGAGAATTCGGTATTTAAATAAAGTTTTAAAAATAAAAAATATTTGAGAAATGTTTAATTTTTAGTATAGCAAATGGTACAAAATTTCATCTAAAAATACTAAAAATTAAATTGACGATAATTCAAAGTAATATATTTTTTTGTCGTTGGCCAATACTAAAAAACTATATAAACTGAATCATAACCACTTTTGGCTAATATAAATAAGAAAAAGTCATCTTCAGATGATAAATCTACATAGATAAATAATAATTAGACACGTTAACAAGTAACATTTGGTTTGGAAGGTTTTAGAATTCGAAATTAGTAAATTTGACATATAGAAAAAGTATTGCTACTTGAACAAATTTATCATGTGTGTTTGCAAATGTCAACGTGTAACACCCGTTATGTATACAGATTGTCCCACCAGGAACGCCATCGATAGATTATAGAAAAACTGTACATGGGAAAAATTTGAAAATTTGGTAGTATAATAACATCGACGGGGGCAGTTCCGCTAAAATATTTTCAAGATGGTGACACTTCGGTTATACCGGAAGTAGGTATCAACTTGCTTATTTTAAATAGAACGCCCTATATATTATAATATTTTTGAATTTTGCCCAAAATTCTAGACACATTTTGTGTATAATGTCCTATACCTAAGTCTAACTGTTTTAGACTTATTTTAAATTTTATGTCAAAATGACGTTTTCAGGCCTAAACAAAATTATAAAATTTTCCTATACTAATGCCTTTATTATTTAATTGAAATAGGATTTCCTTGTAGCAGGGGACCTATTTTAGTGGGCTATGTCGATATTTTGATAATAAATTAATACAGGGCGATCAAAAAAGGATTAAAGTTAAATTCAAAACACGTCAAACGTCATTTTTTTAAATGCAAGCACCATGTTTTTATAGTATTATTTTATTTAGCATCAAAAATATGGTTGACTTTGTACAAGGTTGTCTATTCAAAAAATTCATGGTTTTCGAAATATTGGCAATTTAACTTTTTTTTTGTTGCACAAATGCTATTGTATTTCTTTTAATATGAATGGTTATTCCTAGTTGGCCATGATGGCGTTAGAAAACAATCATCTGTCAAGGATATGTCAAACTGATAAAAATTTTCAATAATCAGTCCGGGACGCTTAAATGATACAAACGAAGATTACTTAAATTTATTTATTATTTATGGACAATGTGATAAAGTTATATTAAGAACATGTGTTACAGTTAACTGTACCAACTGTGAGTGTTAAAGTGCATATCGTTACCAAAGCGATAACTTTAAATGCTTGAAACACACGTGTGTCGATAAAGCCAGGTGTTCTTTCGTTGCGTGTGTAATACTGTAGAAGTAATTACTTGGCTTTATCGACACGTGTGTTTCAAGCATAATAAGTTATCGCTTTGATAACGATATGCACTTTAACACTCACAGTCGGTACAGTTAACTGTTGGCATTTCTTAGTTTGATACACACAGTTTGACATATCCTTGACAGATGATTGTTTTCTAACGCCATCATGGCCAACTAGGAATAACCATTCATATTAAAAGAAATCAATAGCATTTGTGTAACAAAAAAATGTTAAATTGCCAATATTTCGAAAACCATGAATTTTTGGAATAGACAACCTTGTACAAAGTCAACCTTATTTTTGATGCTAAATAAGATAAAATTATAAAAACATGGTGCTTGCATTTAAAAAAAATGACTTTGACGTGTTTTTGAATTTAATTTTAACTTTTTTTTGATCGCCTTGTATTAATTTATTATCAAAATATCGACATAGCCCACTAAAATAGGTCCCCTGCTACAAGGAAACCTATTTCAATTAAATAATAAAAGCATTAGTATAGAAAAATTTTATAATTTTGTTTAGGCCTAAAAACGTCATTTTTGACATAAAATTTAAAATAAGTCCAAAACAGTTAGACTTAGGTATAGGACATTATTCACAAAATATGTCTACAATTTTATGCAAAATCCAAAAATGGAATAATATATAGGGTGTTCCATTTAAAATAAGCAACTTGACACCTACTTCCGGTATAACCGAAAGTGCCACCATCTTGAAAATATTTTAACGGAACTGCCCCCGTCGATCTTAGTATACTACCAAATTTTCAAATTTTTCCCATGTACAGTTTTTCTATAATCTATCGATGGCGTTCCCGGTGGGACACCCTGTATAGTGTAACCGAGATAAATTATCTTTTAATCTAGACTACGGTTATGATTGAGAGAATATTTGCATTGTAAATATTGAAATGAAAAATATTTGGGAGCAATTTTTTCAAGATGGTTTACTAGTAACCAATACGTGCAATATGTTCTAAACGTAGTTTTGTTAACGGTACAAACTTTGTTCTGAGTAATAAGCAAATCGTAATCATGGTTATCAAAAATTGAGTTAGTAAAATTGCGTGGTTTAATCTTACTTCATACTTGATTAGTTATTGACAAAAACAATCAAGGAGCTCTTGACACGTATTACCTACTTATCGAAAACTTGATCCGACAGCACAGACCCAAACGAATTGATAAAAGTAAATCACGGACAAATATGTTTTAGCAAAACTTATCTGATCTTACCTTTGCTAACTCCATTTTTATTTCACATGCTCTTTTTCGTATAGGACCATCAATGATAAACTCCATCATCTTGATATTCGGATTCAAATTTTCCAAATGTAAACAATTTCTCTTGTCCATTTTTGTTTTCTGTATAAGTGGATTAATATTTTATCTTAAACACCAACACTTTATCTAATAACGCGTTAACTGTTAATGTGGTAATTATTGATGTTTGTAAAAAGAGTTATCTCATATTTCATATCTTTATCAAACAAAAGTATTGAAAAAATATGGAAAACCAAACCGCTAAACGTCACCGCATACGCAAGAGTAAAACAACTGGTCCAAAATAGTAAATCTAATGAACGTCAAATTATAAGTGGTTATACAAATTAACGAAAATTCGTAGAATTTTCTTATCACCACAATTTCAAAATTATCTACATTAACTGCGGTATGTTAATCTAATAATACAAATAATTGGTTTGCTTGCCCTTTGAATTTATTTCGTAACCACGATTATAATTTTGAATTAAAATATTTGTCAAGAACTATGCAACAGAGCTGATGTTCACAAGTACGTCTATATACTATACAGGGTGTCCCTGAATTTAGGGGCCAAACGGAAACATTACAATGTACACTCATGAAATTTAAAACTTGGACACCACAATTTCTGTAAACAAAAGTTTGCACATTGTGAAGCGGGCTTAAGGGTATCATTTACAATTCTAACAGCAGGTAGTCTCAGCAGGGGTTATCTTATAGAAGGACTGTAGAATGAATCATTACACTAAGCACGTTTTAGAAAATAGGTAATTTACGTTGCTTACTTAATTTTTTCTTTAAAGAATATATTTGAAGGTATCGCTAATTAAACACCATAGCTCGATTAATTATCGAATCAAAATTTTGTTTAGGAAATGTTTACAAAATAAAATTAGAAATAATTTTGATTTAAAAAACGTCTACAAGCAATAACTTTTAAATTAAATCAAAAACTAAACATGGTTATTTGGGTTGACTGATTATTACTTATTTTTAAATAAATCTAACCTACTAATTATTGTAAGTTATTAAAAAAAATCATTAAACTCTCTATTCATAATATTTAGTCCTTACAAAATGTATATTTTATGACGTTTCATTTTTTTCTGTAGTTAATATAAAAAGTGAAAATAAAAACTAAGGCAATTCTTATTGTCAACGTATATATTTAGTTTTTGACAAGAATTTATTACATAATTATAATTAAGATACCAAGTTATAGTTTAAAATTAAATGAAAACTTTTTTAAATAAAGGTATTACTATATAAATAAATATAAGAAATCAATAATGGGTGTGACCTCCATTATTATTGATACATTCTTGGAGGCGTCTGCTCATTGACGCTATCAAGGTATCAATATAATTAATATTAATCGTTTCCCATGCGGTATCAATGGCTGCAATTAGTGCATTACGGTTTACTGGTATAAAATTTGGCCCTTGTTGTCTTCGGATAACAGCAAGTATTCGAGCCCAAACATTTTCGATAATGTTAAAATCTGGGCTTTTGCTGGCCAGGGTAACAGCTCCAAGTTATTTTCTCGTATCCAATTGCGCACAACCCGCGAAGTATGAATAGGGGCGTTGTCCTTTAACAACAAAAATACATTATGAAAATGTTAATTCAACAGATCCCGAACTATTTTTTGGAGAAAGTATAGTGAAATAAGAATACTTACTTGTTGGAAAATATAATCTTCGTCTGGATAAAACACTTCGACTGAAGGTTTCATAATAGTTTCCAAAATATCTAAATACGCAGCAGAATCAAGACGTCCATCGATAGCCCAACAAACTCCTGGACCCCGCGCGCTAACCCAACCCCACACATTCACAGAAAAATAACCACTTCGTTTTTAGGACATATGTGATTATTTTCGTAACGAGTTCCTTCCATTCTAAAAACTTTTAGTGGTCCATCGTTGCGGCTATTGAACGTTTTTCGTCGCTAAAAATCACTCGATTCCAAAATTCCAAAGGTTCGTTCACATATCGCCTTGCAAATTCCAGACGACGTCTCATATTTTCGTCACTGAGAACTTCTTTTGCAGCAGCATTATACTTCTTTATTCCCATCTCCTTTAATCTTTTTGTGCAGTTATACGGCATCCGGGAAAATGTGTATCTGCTATCGCCCTGGAGTATGTAGCAAATGGTTGTTCTGTTACGTAATAAAACAACTCTAGATCTTGAGCACGTTAGATACTTTAGGTCTACCACTTCCGATGGCTCTTTCCAAAGTGTGTTCAAGATTCCATTTTACTCGGTAATGCCCTACGGTGCTTTTGGTATATCTAACATACGTGAAATTTCACGCACGTTACGGCCCGCCGCAGAACGACAAACGATATTTTATGATTTCCACAATCCGAACAACAAACGGAACGTTTGTGCTGTTCCCATAATTATTTTCAGTAGTTTTCAGTTCATATATATTTATTATTGAGAAGGGAAAATTGCGGAAAACAAGAAGATAATGCCAACCCAATTTTTACGCACAAAGAAGAGTAAAAAATTATAATTTACTTCGCTTTTTTTTTATTTTAGAAATTTCCCACCCAAATGATGCTAATAGGGACATCATTTTTTTCTTGCATTCTTAAACACTGATTAATTTAAAACATTTTTCTTCTGTCAACTCCATAATATTACCTAAAACACAACAAACCCACAAAAGGGAGGACAAAAATAAATAATTTAATTCTCCCGCATAAGTTTGTTCGCCGTTTTGTTTAGATTCGTCCAAACCTGCAAACGCATTCGCGCGCATTTTCTTTGATGTCGGAGAAAAACCGACAAGTTGCGGGAACGCCGCAAACCGTTCGTGGAACAATCAGGACTTGCGAATCTGTTCTAAAATTCGTACGTAGCACCGTCCAAATTAATGTTCCGATTGCCGTTCGGTTCGTTGTTCTGTTTGTTCCTCGGTTTGTTGTTCAGGTGTGTACGAAGCTTTACAATAAGCATATTAATATGAACTATATCTTATGAAAGGAGAGTTATGTAACTATAATTAACGACTTAACGTTACGTTAGTAGATTCCATTTACAAGAAACATTTACGACAAAATAACTTGGAGCTGTTACCCTGGCCAGCAAAAAGCCCAGATTTTAACATTATCGAAAATGTTTGGGCTCGAATACTTGCTGTTATCCGAAGACAACAAGGGCCAAATTTTATACCAGTAAACCGTAATGCACTAATTGCAGCCATTGATACCGCATGGGAAACGATTGATATTAATTATATTGATACCTTGATAGCGTCAATGAGCAGACGCCTCCAAGAATGTATCAATAATAATGGAGGTCACACCCATTATTGATTTCTTATATTTATTTATATAGTAATACCTTTATTTAAAAAAAAAGTTTTCATTTAATTTTAAACTATAACTTGGTATCTTAATTATAATTATGTAATAAATTCTTGTCAAAAACTAAATATATACGTTGACAATAAGAATTGCCTTAGTTTTTATTTTCACTTTTTATATTAACTACAGAAAAAAATGAAACGTCATAAAATATACATTTTGTAAGGACTAAATATTATGAATAGAGAGTTTAATGATTTTTTTAATAACTTACAATAATTAGTAGGTTAGATTTATTTAAAAATAAGTAATAATCAGTCAACCCAAATAACCATGTTTAGTTTTTTGATTTAATTTAAAAGTTATTGCTTGTAGACGTTTTTAAATCAAAATTATTTCTAATTTTATTTTGTAAACATTTCCTAAACAAAATTTTGATTCGATAATTAATCGAGCTATGGTGTTTAATTAGCGATACCTTCAAATATATTCTTTAAAGAAAAAATTAAGTAAGCAACGTAAATTACCTATTTTCTAAAACGTGCTTAGTGTAATGATTCATTCTACAGTCCTTCTATAAGATAACCTCTGCTGAGACTACCTGTTGTTAGAATTGTAAATGATACCCTTAAGCCCGCTTCACAATGTGCAAACTTTTGTTTACAGAAATTGTGGTGTCCAAGTTTTAAATTTCATGAGTGTACATAGAAAAATGACACTAATTTGTCTAACAAACGTACGTCGAATAATCCTTCCTAACGGAACTACGGCTCCTTAAAGACGAACTTATGGCGATGCATTTTTTCAAATTATTCCTAAATAATCGTACATAAAATTTTGAATTTTTAAAAATTTGCTAATTTTGATATGCTGAGTATAGATCTAAACTGGAGATTTTCAAAAATTTAATCGTATGCGTAATATTTGAGGGAAGAAAAAAACTGTTAACTTTTTTCAAGCCAATATTTAATTTTCTTTTTCTTAAATTATGAAAATTTAGAGCTTTCTACAAAAAACAACTCCTCTTGATTTACATCGTTTAGAGGAACAAGTTTCAAGACCACTGCATTTAAAAATTAAACTGCTTGGTGTACACATCTTATTACCGAGCGATCATAAAGTTTTTAGATAAGGTGTGGCTATGACTTTGATGTTGGCAAATTTTTCATGTCTTTGATAACTTCAGCGAACAAACGTTAATTGATTGTTAGTGTTCAACAAATTTTTATGGAAAAATCGTGTTTTCTTCAGAAAATAAAAGATTTATTGTTGAAATGGTGAGTGGGCATACTAGGTGGTGTTGATACAGCACTGTTGTCTGTTTGGCCGAGTTTGGGAAATATTTATATATGCAACCAACAATACGCATCTTCTTATCAAAGAAATGAAAAATTTGCTAATGTCAAAGTAATACCTACAGTTTATTTAAAAACTTTATGATCGCTCGGTATTAGAGTAAAGTGCCCTAATATCGGTTACTTTTTTTAACCCTAATATTAATTTTAATACATCAATAAATCTACAAAGTTTTTCAAACAGTACAAATAATAGGCTATAGAGAATCATATATTAAACCAAAATAAATCATTGCCACATGTTAAAAAATAAAATTTAAGTTTTTCGAAAAATGGTTGACAAAAAATAATGTTCCTAATACCGGATAGGGTATCCGATATTAGGATAACGCAGAAATCACAAATGTATGTGTCTTCTTTGTCTATATTGGCACAGTCGGCATGAGCCCACCTGAAACATTTTGAGCACTGAATCCATTGTTCACCGAGGTATCTTCAGAGAAGAGTCCAGAACAAAACATACATTCTGCTTCCTCTTCCCCAATGTCACAGTCCATGTCAGAATCATCATCTAAAATTAGTACTTCATCTTCTTCAGATGAACTAAAAGATTCGTCATTATTAACACTAGTCTTTCTAACCTTCGTTGTCATTGTCTTTTTAGCAATAGATTTTCCTTTCTTTTTATTTGTTTTTTTAGAAGGATTACATTTGTCTGTTTTCAATTTCGGAATTCCCTTTGAAGTACTTTTCTTTCTCTTCTGTTCTGACAAACTTCTTTCTAAGGCATCTTTATATGGGGTACTTGTAATCACGGCAGCAGATCCTTTTCTGGACTTTCTTTCTTTATCACTAGACTTGTAAAATGAAGTGGTCGGCAAAGGGCTAATATCTTGGGGCCGCACTCTTGGATCTCTGGAATTGGAAATGTTTGTAGGAGTCACATGCCTTGGAGGAGTCATACCCTTGGAGAAGTCACATGCCTTGGAGGAGTCACTTGCTTTTGTTCTTCAGCATCGGATAGATTTGTAGCTGCAATTCGGTCACCTTCCGCTTGATGGTGAATAGCAAAGTCGTGGTCTCGAAAAATACCGCTCTTTCAAAAACCATTTATAGCGATTTCAGCTGTAGCACATCTTACATACGCTCTTCTAAGCAATTCGCAAACTTGATAGCTGGTGACCACTCTTCCAGGGTTGTTTCTCAGCCAATTTTCAATCTCCTGTGAGTAATAGGTTTTAAGAGGACCCATGAATGCAAGGTCCAGCGGCTGCATTTGTGAGTAGAATGCGGCGGGAGACATACAATAACCACATGGTTCTGTCGCGCCAAGTTTATCGTGTCAAGGTTTCGCGTATGGGAGTAGTGACCGTCCAAGATTAATAAAACAGGATCAGCTTCACTTGGTTTAGCGTGGCTAATAAAATGTTGTAACCAATTGGTAAAAATGTGGCTCTGAATCCAGCCAGACACATGGCAGGCAGCAATTGTCCCTGGTGGAGCGCCATTGAGTAATTCTGCCTTCATGTTTTCGGGGAAATATGACCATTGGAGGCACATAACCACCAGCCGCATTCATACAGGTAACCACCGTCACTAGTGATCCTCTTTCTGCAGAGGTAATTGCCCCTACTTGCTTTTTACCTTTTAAAGTGATTATCCTGGTATGCTTGGATTGTACAGACGTTATACCTGTTTCATCTATGTTGTATATTCGACAGGGATTGAATTTTACCTTCTCCATCGCAGGTTCCAAAATTTTAAAAAAGAGATTTACATTTTCTTCTGTGAATCCCTTGATTCGGGCAGTTGATAAACCCTGTGGTCTCCTAAACGTTAGTTCAGGGTGCCTTTTAATAACGAACGCAACCATTTGTAACCTGCTCTTTCCTGATTCTTTGAAAACCTATGTTTTAAATTGTTCCGAATGGCTAATTGAAAGGCTAATCTTCGAATATCAGAAGCTCGCAATCCGTAAAATCTTTTATCCATTTCTAGACAATAATCAACCAAATCCGCTTCAATTTCTTTAGGCAACACTGGTGGACGTCCTAGATTGGTTTGAATAAGCTCTTCAGGTGACTTTATTTTGTTTTTTACGTAGTCTTCCAACGTGCTCTTGGGTACTTTAAAAGTTTTGAAGCTAGCAAGTATCCCATTTCTTTATTTTTAACCGCAGTAACAGCTGCAAGCATGGATTTACTATCCCACGTCTTTCGTTTTTGTTTGGGTTTCAATGACATTTTATTTCTGAAATTAAGAAAAAGTGTAAGATAGAAAATTAAATGAGCAGGTGTAGCACAAGGATTATAGCATAAATCTTTCTTTTGTCGACGAAAACATAAAAATTTAGTTATTAATAAGGCCTTAGCTACGTAGAGATTATATAGACAGATAAGAAATATTTTGTCCTAATATCGGATATCTGATATTAAGACAACGTGACCATCCGATATTAGGCAAATTGTCTCCTGTTGAAGGTCAAAGTCATGGAACAAAGAAAACTATAATAATCCATTGTCCGCATGCACTGAATTGAAGTAGACATATTATAGACTAACTTAAACTACAGAGACAAATTTAAAAACTTACCTGAATGTCTAAAAATTACGTTTTCAACTAGCACGTGTAAAAACTCGGAATGTGACAGTTCGGTATAAGTGACTCTAGAGCCATCTATGTTTTATCAGATACACTAAAATATTATTCGGTGGCTTGGGTTAAGCCCCATGCTAAACTGTAGACAGGTTTCTTCGTAATCAGATGACAGATTTCTTTAAAACAGAACTATCCGATATTAGGCAACTATCCGATATTAGGGCACTTTACTCTATCATTAATATGTAGTAGAAAATCTAGAATCCAATCGTCTTTTCCAACTTATTTGAATACTAATGCTTTTTAAACATAATACTAACGTTCATAAGCAATTATTATTATTATTATTTCGGTGATTTATTTTTCTCAAGGCTTAGTGCCGTTGTTTTCGATGGGGGCACGGGCTACAAGTATTTCCCATCTACGAACTCAAAATTTTCGCACAATGCGTGTTGTATTCAGTATGACAGCTTTTTGTAAGAGGATGTAGGTGTTGTTCTTGATGTTCACGTTTTCAGACTTCTGGTGCAGATCTTTTGGTACAACCCTGTTGCAGAGATAGAGCTATTGACACTATCACTATCTTCTCCAAGTTCCCCATGCGTTTAACTCATCGCTCAGCTCTTGATACTTTCCTTCTTTTCAGTTATTAATGCTATCCAAATTGTTAGTATTGGTATAACCACATCAATTGTTCCTTCCATGAATATTTGCTTATTCTATTGCATTCACCAACGTAATGTTGCCGAACGCTATAATACATATTTTTTATTTCTGCAGGTTACTATCATATCAATAAAAAATGCAAATTACTTCTCGTTTGAGTTTGTTTAGTTTTTGAGTATAACATTCTTAAAATGTGTTGCTTAATAATTTGTGTGACACGCAATTTTTTTAGAAATTCTGTAATAAAATTTTTTTTGTAAATGAAGAATTTTTGCAGTCACACACATTTGGGTATTTTTTCTACGACCAATGTTGAAAACCGTTGTTGAATTAACAAAAAATAAAGGAAGTTATTAGTAATTTCCGAAATCATCACTACCTACGGTGCGCTCTTAAGATTGGTGGCCGTTGTTGAGGCACATATATGTCCATTAGCCATCCTGAAAGTAAATTTTTGCTTAAATGTATATGTAATTGTAATATGTACCTGTGTCGTAAATACTTCTAGTCCTACGAGAGTGTTAGTAAGAATCTCCCAATTAATAGTAGTGCAGTCCTTAAAAACGCTTGTTAAGTGATGATTGTATGTACCAGTGGCGGCTCGTGGTCAATCATACTGGGAGGTCAAAAATTAATTTAAAAAATAGGCATACTTAAAAAAATAAATAACTCAAATGTAACTTCAAATTTTATACAATCTACAATTTTGTTCAAATATAGCGATTTTCGAAACATTCTCATTAAAATCTCTAAGGGATTTTCTGTAAGCATTGTCTAGCTGTGCACGAATATCAACATTTCCTACCGTTGCAAAATTTACCAGATCATTTCATGTGTTCTGCAGACGAAACATGTTTTTTATTTCCTCTTTTAAATGTTTTAAATCTCTGACACCGGATTTGAACTATAGCGAGTCTGACGAGTCTTTAGAAAATAATAAACAAACAAAAACAGTAAAATACGTTTGATACTTCACAACCACATATTCAGTTAGCTAAATCGTACATTACCTTGCGAAAGTTTCGATGAACATCTTTATTTTGTCTTTGCTTGGTCTGTCGTAAACTTAGTTCTGGCAAAGGACGATCATTGCCTTGAACTCAACTAAGTTGATTATTGTTTCGGACGTTCGCGTTTATTCGGGCACTGCACGTTTTTCGAGTTTCGGTTCCGATCTCAATTCAATGAGGACAATTCGCACCGCCAGCCCAAGGTTAAGAGGATGAATTACGAACGACGGCCGATAAATTTAAGTTATTATACTTGCGACTTTTTGCGAGTAAATTACCTAATTTTAATAAAACACGTAATAATTAATATTTTTTTATATTATTGTCAACATTTTGGGAGGTTCATTGACCAATTGGACCATATGGACAAGCCGCCACTGGTATGTAATGGATGAAAAACATTACCCATTTGGAACATTTTTGTGTGAGTATTTGAAGGTACATTCCAACTGAAAACTCTTTGTCCTTAAATTTCAATAAAATTAATTTAACCAAAATATGTGTATTAGGGGTAATCGCATCCGAGGAAGTGATTTCCGTGTGCATATTTACGATTAAAGGTTGCGCCAATTACTAATTAGCAAACATGAAGTTAGGGGCCATGTTAGATAATAATATGGATGACTTGTTAAAAAGATTAACAAAATTTTTGTACTACAGAGACGTTTTTTAACCCAAGTGTCACATATGAAATATTATGCGGAAATGAAACTTTATATTAAATAAATTGGTTGTAAAATTGAAATTGTAGTTCAGTTCGACACAGTGCACTTTCGTTATTCACGTACAGCTATATTTTTTTGCGTAGGCGCAAAAATATTAAAAATTTGGAGGATAAATTTAAGTCGAATATAGTAATATTCCAAATTTTTGGGATTAGCAAATACATTTAAATGTGTAAGTGAACGAAGACTAAATGAACAGAATCTAAAATATTTTTTAGAATGTGTAGCATAGAATTATTAACTTACTTGCCTCATGTCGATATCTTCAATAACAAAAGTTATGGGCCAATTACATCATCTCTTGAGTCACCTTATATATGTGATGGATATGACATTATAATGTAAAATTCATGGCTAATTCTACAAAAAAAATTTAACATAAATGAATGTAATTTCAGTTTTTATGATACAGTCTTTTCAAAAAAAATAGATTGATAGCTTTACTTGATCTTAATGTAAAATGATTTTCTATTCGACTAAAGAATATATTTTAATTAGTTTCAAAGAACAAATTCAACGAAACCACAATAGTAACAAATGTGATGGAAGTTAATAGGGGGAAACAGTAAAAGTTTTGTTATTTTACTAGCATGCACGTTGATAAACATTATATTTTAAAATTATTTTCAGAGTATAAATATACAGTGTATAACGTCCCAAAAAAGTGTAGCGCATCAAAATTTTTTTTTCTTGAGGGCACCTTGTTTCCTATACCTGAATACAGAGGTTCTGAGTTAGCGTCAACTTTTCTTAAAATATGAAGTACATATTAAAATAGTTAGACTAGGAGTTAAAACAATATCATTGTTGAGCTTAAAAGTTTGCTGGCAAGTGTGAGACAGCAAATTAAGCTGAAACAATTATATTGTTTAACTCCAACTGAAATATATTATTTATTCTTAAAGCGTTTATTGTTAGTTTTCATGTGTTACTTTCAAAATTTCGAGATTCGAGTGTTATAGATTTAATTTCGACGAATCAAGTTGATACTTTGCTATTACATTCGTAATATGAAATAACCGAGGAACCAACGCCTCTAAATGGTTAGTGAAAACAAAGAACTGTTGCTTTAATGTTTGAGACAGTAAAAGCGTTTTTGAAGCATCTGTTAGTAATTCAATAATATGTTGTTTTATTGTCGCTTGAAGAAAAAAATATTAGGTAAATGTATTCCATGATTTAATGCTAAACACCTCTACAGGGTGTTCAGAATTTAAGGTGTAGTTATTAGATCATTCAATCTGTAATATGAGAGTTATTTTAAGTGGATCACCTCATATACTTTATTTGTTCATACGATCCAAGTCCTCTTTTGAATGGTAAAGTGTCCCATGCGAAGATAGTTAGAGTTTTCTGCTAATTCTACAATTTATTTTTGAATTAATGGTAAAAACAATTTAAATAAAAAATGCATCAATCAATCGTTTTCTGTCAATTGTTGATGTAGTTGAAGGTAATTTTTCTTAAGTATTCTACACACTTGTTTGATTGATTCTTAAATCATCGGAAATGTTTTGTATTTTTATATTAGGGATTTCAATGACAGATGTGACACTTATCATACTCAAAGTAAGTGTCAAATGATCCAATGCTTCTAATTTTTCGTCGTTTGTCCATTGTTTCGGATTTTTTAAATGGTAACCATATCGGTCGCCCGATTAGAATTTGAATTCAAAATCGGCTTAATTCTTTTTAAATTTTTTTTTTCAAAAAATATTCTATGTAATTCATGTAACGAAACATGATTTATTGAAACTTATATGACTGCCATCAATCTGAAATATATTAACTAATTTAATTACGTATGAATTTTTTGTTTTTAAATCCCTCGATCGTTACCATTAATTTTAAGAAAATTGTAAATTGCCTAAAACCTGTAACACTTAGGCATATGACACCCGTATACAATTCGAAAGAGATTTTTTTTAACGTTATGAGTTAATAAAATACAGGGTCTTCCATTTAATATAGGGCTCTCACATACATACTATATTTAATGATATCTAATAGTTAACATGTAGATAATATATGAGCACCACGTAAAGAGTTGATTAATTTTCAATCATAGAATACATTTATCTAATATCCAACTATACAGGGTGATGTATAACAAGTGTACAAAATTTTGACAAATTTTGTTTGGGAAGCCATTTTAAGAAAAAAAAATGTTGTATGAAGATAAGTCGTATTTTGTTTTTTAAATGAACTACATCAGATTTAAATTTTATTTCATTACAAAGTAAAAATACAAATTTAAAAATGGATAACAAGAAAAATATTATCTATAACAGTTGTTCAAAAAGCCCCCTTGAGCTCGAATGCAAGCATGACACCTGCGCACCATTGAGTCGTAAAACCGCCCTATTGTTGCACCATCTTACAGAATTTCGTTAAACCCATTTGTTATTTGGTCAAGTAATTGTTCACGTGTATTAATTTCAACACTATAAACCATTTGCTTCAAATGGCTTCAAAGAAAAAAAAAGGGTTTACGTCGGGAGATTTTGGCGGCCAAGCAATAAAACCTCCCCGACCAATCCATCGTTCAGGATAATGTTCATTCAACCATTCACATACTTGTCTACCGCAGTGAGGTGGAGCGCCATCGTTTTGAAACCACATTTCTTGCCGAACAAGACATTACCTCCATCATTACGTGGAACAACAATGGAATCAGTTTCTTTCAGTCGTTGGAAAGTACGACCGAAAACTCTGGCACTCGGTTGACGTCTATTAGGAAATCTTCGACGATACTCTCTAGACGCCTGAAGGCATTTACCATTACAATACCCATACAGATAAACCATATTTGCATATTCAGCTATACTAAACTCATTCATTTTGACAACTATCAACTTAATTGTTTCACAAATTATGTTTTTTATTTCCATGGATAATAGACTTTAACGTTGTACTTTAATGATTATTTCTAAATGAAATTTAAATCTGATGTAGTTCAATTAATAAACAAAATACGACCTATATCTTTATTCATTTTTTTCATAAAATGACTTCCCGAACACCATGTCATAATTTTGTTCACTTATTATAAACCACCCTGTATAGAGTAAGAGTAAGAGTAAGAGAAAGTATATTAGTCCAAAGATTATAACAAAATAATATAAGACACATCAACACACAATACAAAAGGTAAATATTATTATAGTAAAATTGACAAAATACTTAAAATACATAAGAATCTTACTAAAATATATAATTTAAAAAAATCATCCACAGAATAGAATGGTTGGTACATCCAATTATTCTTAATTTTAACTTTAAAAAATTTAAACGAAGTTATCTTTCTTTGGATGTTTATTGTACAAATTTGCACCAATAATAAGGATTTGTTTCATATAACGTTAATCTATGGTTTTCAAATTGTAAGTCATTACCATGCCTTCTGCTGTAAAAATGAAACTTGTTTAAAGTCTCAAATTTACTGTAATTAGCTTATATAAACTATAACATTTCGAATATATACAGAGTGGGTAACGTCATTATTTTGTTTTTCTTAAAAACTTCGACGCATGATTTGTTCCATTTTAGTCCGAACATACAACGAACACAACGTTTTTGTAGCACAAATAAGCAATTGACTGAACAGCTATTGCCACAGCAAACAATACCATATCGTAATACTGACTCCATAGACAAACAACGTTGGACTGACTCAATATGTGAATGATAATACAAAACTGTTGCTTCTACATCAATAATTTGCCGCAACCTTTTTAATACAAAACAACTAAAACTCAATTTTTTTAAAACATATTCTATATGCACTTTAAAAGTCAAAGACAGATCAATATTAACGCCAAGAAGTTTATAATTAGACACTTGTTTGATATTTGTACTGTCAACTGATATTAAGGAACTTAAAACGTATTGGTTTTCAGTCGAAAAAATTGTATCATAACGGTTTTTTCTATATTAAATGTTAATTTATTTTTTATTAGGTATTCTTGAATACCCACAGGTCAGTTTTTAGATTTTTGGCAACATTTTCTTCAGTAGAAAGTATTGTTACATCATCAGCAAAATTAATAAATTCTTTTACATTTGTTTTTTTGTGAAATATTGTGTATAAATTAAAAAAAAGTAAAGGACCCAAAATGCTTCATAGGGGAACTCCAACGTCGATAATAGATAATCCCGAGAAGTCTTCTCGAAACGTGACATACTGCGTTCTATTAGTTAAGTACGATTTAAAAATGTCGTGACACTTTCTTCTTGTACCAAAAGTTTCTAGCTTTAATAAAAGAATTTCATGGTTTACGCAATCAAATGCTTTAGATAAATCAATGCCATTACTTTATTGTTGTTATCAAGATTTGTATAAATGAGGGGCTTTTTACAAAAACAGCCATAGTCCAAAATTTTGGTTTTGCAGTTTTCTGTATTTTCCGGTAGAGCTAAGCTTCAGGCACATCTTTAATAGACTTATATGAGCAGAAACAACCATAGTCCTTATATTTCTGTCTGAGAAAATACATCTGTTTTACAAAAATAACCAATGTCCAGGACTATGGTTGTTTTTGTGTAAAATTAGTTATATGTCACAGTCGACACTAATATGGAGAAGACGGAAAAGAGAACCAATAGTAACAATAGTAAGACTTAAAAAGGTACATGGCGAATTACAAATCACGTTGGTAAACAAGTTGCCGCCAGAAGTGTTGGACCCAACTGCAAGTTAGTGAGAGTTATACTTTGAAAACTTGCTTTGTTTACCGATTTGTTTAGTTGTTTTAGATTTAAATGCTTTGGAAAGAATACCTGAAGAAAAGAGAAATGAAATATTAAATATATTCAATAAGTTTTTCTTCTAAAGATGAGCAGGATGCCCATCAGACAGGACTTATCAGTTACGCAGTACCAACGCGTCGTAGACCGCGGAGACATTTAGAAGAAGCTTCTGATGAATCTGAAGATGCCTGGGAAATTCTCAAACAATGCTTTCTTCCATTATAAAGTTCGCCTTAATAATGCAGACTTATATATATGTTTGAAGGCATTTCTCAGTGTACATATTATCGGGCGAGCAAGAGTGAGACGACTACAACAAAACATGATCAAAGTCAAAAATCTCAAAAACAGTTAGATATAGGTATAGGCCATTATTCATAAAATGCGGTCAAATCTAAAAACAAAATAATATATGATGTATGGGACGTTCCATTTAAAATAAGTAAGTTGACAGCAACGAGGTGATAGGCAGTTGAGATAATTAAAAAAAAGTATACCTGAAACCAAACTTAACCCGAAATTTTTAAAGGCGTTTCTAACTTACACTCCAATAAACTTTTCACCTTTAAAACACATTTTAAGACATAAACTTTATATAAACATAGGTAGTACCCTAAATAGCTTTGTTTTTATAGTATGGGGTGTTGAACTAATTTTTAAAAAACGTTTTTCCTAAATAACTAGAAGACGCAAATTAGTATGACGTCGAAACTTAGTGACAGTTTTTAACGTGTACAGAGAAATTTTTTAAACCAACAGTGATTTGTATTATTTTATTAGTGGACAGAGGTAGTGCCTGAGATTTA
This sequence comes from Abscondita cerata, assembly GCA_030710515.1. Taxonomy (NCBI): domain Eukaryota; kingdom Metazoa; phylum Arthropoda; class Insecta; order Coleoptera; family Lampyridae; genus Abscondita; species Abscondita cerata. The sequence continues at coordinate 278,659 of JALBCR010000648.1, forward strand.
ATTTAAAGAATAATTATGATTTTCAATTTTTTTTTCAAATTTGATAAAAATTTATGGTTTAGCATGTTGTTGGCACGATGCTGAGTAACCTTTTTCTTTAAATATACATTGTCCAGATGTGGCTTCGTGCGTATTAGTCACGATACGAATATACATACTTATTAGTATTTTTGTGTTGGTCGTAGAAAAGTATAATATACAATTCGTTTTATAAATATCACTCGTTTATTAAACACTTTACCGTTACGCTTCGCTCATCCTTAAATAAATCTTGTGTCTAAAATACTGTTTATAAAACTTGTTGCAGTTGGATGAATAACCTTTACACGTTTTTTATATACGTTTTAATACTGCATAAGATATTGCTACGGTTAATTGAAGAAAAGTAAGTTTTGCCGGCAGCCGAAGAGTAGGGCGTGGGTGAGAAAAAGGATCCACCGCTTCTTCAGAACTGTCTTGAATTAATCCGAGGGCGCCATAGTCCTAATGCGTGGATACAAACCTGCTTCCGAACTAAAGAAACAGACGCAACAATCAACCGTAACAAATTAAAGGAGCAATAAATACAATAAAGAGAGAGAGAGACACAAGTAACCTACAAAACGTTATATTTAATAACACACCATAAAAAAAAGGAACAGGGCACAATTTAAATATATCCCCTTACAACTTAAGTTAATTCTACGAAGCGTATTCGTTCGTACCCATATATATATTCGTACACAAAAGAAGGAAACAATATATAATTAATAGCAAGTTATTAATTTATGTGGTACGCCACTGGCGTTATATAATCTAACAAGATGGCGACGTGACCCCACCCGTACAATACGAAGGTGTATTTAGTGTTCGCAGTTGCAATATTTAGCGTAAAAAAAGTATCGGAGATTTAGGTGTTTCCCCAAAAAGAGCGCTCTTCCGTGGTATTACACTTCTACTCTAAAGATCCCCAAGCAATGGTGGGTAAATGAAGCAAGTTCGCGCCTTTACGGTACACATTCGTGTATAGATTGGGCCAGTATATGCGCCACAACAAGTTAATTAATTATATTGTAGTGAATTAACAGAAAAAAATTATAAATACGTGAACAAATACGTTTCGAGTTCCAAAGATTTAACTGCACTTAAGGTGCCAAGACAAGTTGTACTTATTTAGGTGTTACGCTTGAGACGTTTTCGGTAGCAGTGTGACGTCCCGGAGATGGTTTGTTTTCAGCGTAGAAGTATAACTAGAAAGATCTGACCTTATGTTGTAGATAGAGGTTTACGATGTTGACACACAGGAGGAGATACAGATATGTGGTGTCGGTGCCAGCTGCGGCGACCCCTAATTTCGGTAGGATGTCCCGTACTTCAGCAATCTTAACAGCGAACCCCAAGTATGCGACACACGCAGCGACAAGACAATAACAGGTAGAAAGAGATCCCACGATGAATTTAATCAGCCAGGTAATTGGTTTTGTTTAGGCCAAAAGAACCTTTAAAGCCGAGTAATTTTAATCCCGGAGTACTCGCCTTATCTGAAAATTATGCACGGTGTAACGTTGAGGAAGCCATGAAGAATATTTGTCGTACCTGAATGCAATCGAGCGACCATTAGAAGAAATTAGTACACGCATCCGTCCTAAGATAAACTTCGGAAAATCGAGTAATCAATCCTTTCCCCAGCTAAAAATATACCGCTATACATTGAAAGTTTGCAGGGTCCTATACATACCACTAGAAAATTTGACGGAATTACGATTAAGCACTCAGATGAAGGCAAATTTGAATTTCACGTAACACGACGTGATGGTGGTTGTTACAAGGCGGAAATTGAAGAAACCGAAAATGTATTGGCCAATTAGGACAACGCGGAAGTTGAATTCTGGGAATTAAATCCCCAAAAATTTTCGTTAAGGAGCGAATACGGAGAAATGTCGCGTTTACACCTCGACTCCGTGCATTGGGTGTTGCCTAACTCACAGTGACCGTTACAAATTCCCCACACAAAACTTCAAGCCCGCGCAGAAGGATAAACATAATCCGCTGCACCATACATAATCCAGAAAATTAACATCCGTAGGTGTTCAGCAAAAAAAAAAGGAATCTCCAACATGAGCGACATATAACCAAAGATACCCACCCCACACATATAAAAACCTAATGAAACCCAACCCCTAAGAGATAGACGGTTTGTTGAACTAAGAGTAGCTGATCTGATGAAATCTGTTCAAAACTCGCATGAAGCGTTTGGTGTATCCAGCAACAAAGTCAAGCAACGACCAAGAAAAAGAAAAGGATAACACCAAGAGATTGAACGCCCACAAAAACTCGCAATTAGCGATTTCCGAGAAGCAAGGTAAAGAAAACGTGGGTCATCCAACAGTATCTCAACCAACCTTACTAAACCCAGTCAACAGAAAATATTATTATAGTAAAGTTTGAAGTTTGGACAAGCGTCCAGGACAGAGCCCTAAAAACCAATGAAACCCCAACCCAAATTAAAACAATACCACCCTGAATTACCCCAAAATAAGGTACCCTAGGAAAGGTTTAAGGTAAGATAGGAATAAGGATAAGGCTGAAACCCAAATACCAAGAGGTTAGGATAAACCCTAGGAAATTATTAAGATCGGGCATTTCCCTAGCGGCGTGCATGTCGAATGGGTGGCACCAGGCATCACTCCCACCAAGACCCTCGCGAAGGATGGAAACTCGCGTCATTGGGCCCCCAGTGAAAATCCACCCCCTCGCCATTCACGACCCTTAGTACTGAGCCTTCCCAAAATAAAGTCCTCCCACCCAGGAAAGGATTTAGTCTTGGGCCGATACTCCCGACACCACAAGACTAATGGATATGCAGTTAAAGAGTGCGACTCTGAAAACCGAGGATAAACCCCCAACCCTATAGCATAATGGAAGAATGAAAGGAAGGATCCCAAAATTTTGCCCAAAAATTTCCAAAAGTAAAAGACTGGAACAAGTCAACAGTTTGAGGTTCTGCAGTGGCTACGGCCAGTGATCCATTGACGGAGGTTAAGGGCGAACGGTTTACCCCTACGCAAGAAAGAAAGAAGGAACAGATGATAGCAAAGACAAGGAAAAGGGAAATACTCTATCCCTCCTCGAGAGGACAGAGAGCAACAAAAACGACGTTCACACAAGACAAGACACATTCAGGTGTCTGAATTCGGCTTTGAAAAGGATTGCCAAACTGGCGAAGACGTACACCAACGAGCCATATAGGAGAGGGCGTTCAATCCGTCACGGGATCGGGAAATCACGGTACTCCCACAACTACGTGAACTCATGAAACTAAGTCTCGAAGCTCGAAATCCAATTCAAGGTCAAATTTTGGTATTATTTACCTGAGAAGGTCCAATCCCTACGTGCCCAACCAACCTACCCATATCACATGGAATTCTAACGAATGTGAACCATTATGGTTCCAGAAAAAAAATTAAATATAACTATGAGCTAACTCAATTAGAACTGAGTCAGTATATCATTAAGCTCGCCGAAGCGGTTTGGTATCTCCCAGAAAAAGAAAAAGAAAACCCAACAATCTTGATGCATTGTCAACAAGAGCAGGAGCACGCTCAACTTGAACTCAAGTCAACAGGCATCCCCAAAAAAATAAAGCTTCTCAAACCAAAAACAAAAGAACCTGTATCTACGTATATACAGTTCTCGCAGAAAGAAAATAAAGATATACGGGAGAGCACCAAATAAATCAGAGATTTCGATGTAAATCGATCATAATGTCGTGTAGCTAATAGAGCCAGAAACCATCGATAATCTCATTAATAACCAACCTACAGTAAGGCAGAAATAAAAGAAATTTATTCAGCAACAATATAAGAGAAAATACGAACTTCTCCTTACTAGAAAGAAGATAGTCCGAGCAAATTCGTTAGAAACCCGTGAAAAAAAAAATAATACAGATATGATAAAATCAGCAAAAGTAAATAGTCAAGTAAAATAAGTCGTGTCCAAGTAGAAATCCAGTCATGAACCGTGTCTTCTAGCTGGCAGTACAAGCAAGTTTACGACGCTTTTTCCGTCTAGGATAAAGTAAAGAGTGATCTAAACAATTAGGCTCCAGCACAGCAAGTTCAGCATTAGCCTCTTCCGAATTCGAGAGAGGTTCTGGCTTAAGGTCTTTCACGTGCCACGTACCTAGTGACTTTCCTAAAGAATCAGCTAGTTCATACGTCCAGGGAGACACGACAGTTTTCACCGTGAACGGGCCTAAGAATTTAGGTGCGAGTTTCGCATTGAAATGCTTCGAAGCGTCGGATAGTTGGAAGTTACGACGCCACACCAGATCACCCACGTTATACTTGACATGTCGGCGGCGTAAGTTATACCTATTTCGGGTAGTTTCATAGGCTTTCCGAAGGCGTTGAAGTATATATTCCTGGATAGCCGCGTAACGTCGAGTAGACACATTATGATCAGGTTCTGAGTCAGTTGGTTCAAGACGTGATTTATTGAAGAGATTGCCAGAGATGACATGTTCACGACCAAATAGAGCAAAGTACGGGGTACATCCAGTCACTTCGTGTTTCGCCGAACGAACTGCACATCCAATGTGAGGGAGCTTCACATCCCATTTCCGCTGGTTGTCCTTAACATAAGACGCTATCATGGTCTTAAGAACGCGATTTATCCGTTCAGCCGGATTTGCTTGCGGATGGTATTTGGCAGTATATAGGATGGTGCAATGATAGTTCTCACACATTTGAGTGAATTCACGACTGCGGAACTGTACTCCGTTGTCAGAAATAAGGTACTGCGGCACTCCAAATAGTAAAAACACCTGTTCTTCCAGGATTTTAGTAACCGCAGCAGCAGTAGCAACACGCATAGCAAAGAAAAGGGCAAATTTAGAGAAACAATCGGCAACCACAAACACGTAACAATTGCCTTTAGAAGAACGAGGAAGCGGCCCAACAATATCGCAACATAAAGTTTGCCACGGTCCCGTAGGACGAGCACGAGGAGCAAACATTCCAGGAGGAGCTGCTTGAGATACCTTATTGGAAGAGCAAGTAGAACAACGGCGGATATAGCGAGCCACGTCTGCACGTAATCGAGGCCAGTAATAATGTTGCAGAATTCTTGCGGTTGTCTTAGTTACTCCACCATGGCCAACAACTGGAGGATCATGGTTCTCCTGAATGATGCGTCTCCTTTGTTCAGCCGGAACGACTAACTTCCATTCATCATTCGGATCCACCATAGAAGTGGTAAAAGAACTAGTCACTCTGCGATATAAGATGTTATTATCGACAGACCAATGAGGCAACTTGTGAGGTGTTGTGAGTACACGATTCAGTAAGTTATTATACCATTTATTTGTAGTAGGTAAGTCAAGACCAAGAGAAGAAGGAACAGCTAAGGAATCAAGATGAGGAGAGGTGGTTTCAGCTTCATCACCAACAGCAGGAACAGCACGAGATAACGCATCTGGCACAACGTGGTCTTTGCCTTTCCTATGTCTGATGGTGAAGTCATACTCTTGGAGTTGTAAGGACCAACGAGCAAGACGACCAGACGGACTCTGCAAACGGTTAAGCCATACCAGCGAGTGATGGTCAGTAATGATGGTGAAGTGAGAGCCCTCAATATACGGTCTGAACTTAAGAATGGCGAATAAGACTGCAATACATTCTTTTTCCGTAGTACTATAGCGCCTCTCCGCTTTAGTTAAGGAGCGACTGATGTAACTGATAACCTTTTCCCCTCAGGCGATTCCTGACTAAGGACAGCACCCACGCCAAAGTCCGAAGCGTCAGTTTGAACAACAAATGGCAGAGAAAAATTAGGACAAGTCAGGATAGGAGCAGAAACTAAGTGTTCTTTAAGAGAAACGAAAGCAGATTGACATTCCGGTGTCCACACAAACAAAGCATTTTTCCGAGTAAGAGCAGATAAAGGAGAAGTAAGAGAAGCGAAGTTCGGTATGAAACGGCGATACCAGCTAGCCATGCCAATCACGCGTCGCACTTCGGTGACCGTGGTCGGTATAGGAATGTTAAGTATGGCAGTCACCTTTTCTGGATCCACCAGCAACCCATTTTTATTCACAACGTAGCCCAAGTATTTCAACTCCGAACGACAGAAATGGCATTTTTCCTGATTTAATGTCAAACCGGCAGCAAATAATCGTTTCAGAACTTTTTCCAGTACTCGAAGATGTTCGTCGAAAATTGGTGTCGCGATAACAATATCGTCCAGGTAGGCGAAGCAAAACGGTTCCAGCTCTGCACCGATAATTTGGTCGATCAGCCGCTGAAAGGTTGCAGGAGAATTATGCAGACCGAACGGCATTCTAGTAAATTGGAACAATCCACGATGAGGAACAGTAAAGGCAGTAAGCGGTTTGGATTCAGGAGTTAAAGGAATTTGCCAATAAGCAGAACGAATGTCCAAACTCGAGAGAAATCTAGCATCCCGTAAGCGATCCAAGATAGAAGTGATATACGGCAGAGGATAAGCGTTGCGTTCCGTGACCTGATTTAGCTTCCGATAGTCAATGCAAAACCGATAGGAGTTGTCTTTCTTCCTAACCAAGACCACAGGACTGGACCATGGACTGGTAGATGGCTCTACTACACCTAACTGTAGCATCTTGTCCAGTTCTTCATTGACAATCCGAGATAGTACTGGTGATAGAGGATAGTACCGTTGTTTAATTGGCTCAGCCTTGGTATGGATACTGTGTTGAACGAGCTGGGTACACCCTAGACCAGATGGCTGTAAAGAAAAGCTGGCAGAGATAACAGCCTCTAGCGAAGACTGTTGCGACGTTGATAAGTCGTCTTTGAAGTTACTAAATGTTGGCAATATCACATAATACTCATGACACTGAAATCAGTAGAATCCTCATGCTGAAATACGTAAATAATACGTTGCAGTACTCTTTTCGATCTTATTTTAAAGGATTTTATAGGCCTTTTAAACTCAAACATTAAAAAAAACACGTATTTTAACATATGCCAAAATGACACCGTGTTGACGCTGCCAAATGGCATTACCAACCGAAAATGTTTCGGCATACAGGGTAGGCTACGTTATTCGAGACAGTCTGTAGTAGACAAGCTATGCAACATGTTAAAAATATTTTGTGATGGGCATATATACGTCAATAAAAACTATTTTTTTAAATTATTTTGAATTGTACAGGGCGACTCAAAAAAGTGTAGCGCATAAAAGTTACATATTTATAAATAGAACACCCTTTATTTTATGGTTTTATTGTGATTTACATTCAAAATGAACACATATTTCATAAGGGTTTTCTATGCCTAAGTGTTATAGTTTCAGAGTTATTTCGATATTTTATAAAATCGAAGGCTCTCAATAACTCTTCATAATAACGAAATATGGCTATCCACGATGTCAAAATTTAAGTGTAAATTGTCAGATATCCTATTCGATTTATTGCTTCAATTTGTTTTACTTAATGATGTACAGAGCGTTTAATATACCCTCATTAATTCCGGCCATATTTACAAATAAATCACTTAGTTAACTTAAATGGAACACTCTGTATATTTTTGTACTATCAAATAGCAAATTTAATTTACTTTTAGGAAATATGGAATTTCCTTTGTCTAACATCAAGAGATGCTACAGTATTGAATTTTTTACAGAATTTTGTTAGAAATGATAGAAAATTAAACTAGATAGGCGGCTGTTGACAAAATTGGTCAGTATGAAATCAAGTTAATCGTTATCAAGAATTTGACAGCTATACCAAGTTGTAAATTTGTGTTTTTTTTTTAAGAAGTTGAAAATTATGAAATTTTGTCATTAGAAAACAGAATTGATATGATTTTGGTAATTGGAGAGTGCGAACAAAATTGTTTGTTAGTATCGAGAGTATACGCTCAAAAGTATCCTCATCGAAAACATCCCAACAGAGAAGCGTTTGAAAGGTTATTTGAAAGATTTCGCAGTACAGGGAGTGTTACTTATAACAAAACGAATAAAACAAAGTACGTTATCGAAGATGAGGATAATCAATTCATGATTGTCGGTGCTATTGTAGAGAATCCATCCACAAGTCAGAGGCGCATTGCTGAAGAAACTGGTATAAGCAAAACCAGCATTAGGCGCATTCTGAAGCAATTTAAATATCACCCATATCATATCCAAATACACCAAGAACTCTCTGACAGGAATTTTGAAAAAAGAATTAACTTTTGTATGTGGGCAATAGATCAAATTGGAGAAGAAACTAATTTTTTTAATTATGTGCTATGGTCAGATGAGGCGACATTGCATAATTATGGTTTAGTCAATAGACATAATTTTCATTATTATGAGACTGAAAATCCACATAAAACGCGCACGGTACATCGTCAAAATATGTGGTTACTCAATGTTTGGGGGAGTATTGTAGAAAATAATGTAATAGGCCCATATTTTTTTGAGGGATATTTAAATGGGAATGAATTTTTACGATTTTTATGTAATGATCTCCCAGGCCTCCTTGAAAATGTACCGCTTCATATAAGACAGAAAATGTGGTTGCAATTAGATGGTGCACCAGTTCATTACAACCATATATGGTGAGACAGTATTTAAACACTACATTTCCCAACAAATGGATTGGTAGAGGTGGACCTGAAGAGTGGCCCCCAAGATCACCATGTCTTACATCCATGGATTTCTTTTTCTGGGGGTATATTAAAAGCACGGTATATGCTACGAATTCAACTACGAGAGACAATATGCGGAATCGTATTAGAGATGCTTTCAGGAGTGTGACACCTGAAATGTTGATGCATGTTAGACGCTCTTTTGAAAAAAGGGTGCAGTTGTGTATCGAAGCAGATGGCAAACAATTTGAGCACCTGTTATAAGTTGTTTTTTTTGTTTTCTTCTAAATGAACGTACATTTCAAATTTATTTATTATTTATTTGTTGTCTTTATTGTTTTGTTGTTGGTACGTTTACTTGTTTCTGCAATTTAAAATGTTATTTTTAGTACTAAAATAAACGTGTGCTTTTTTCTCATCAAACTTCCACTAACTGTATAATTATTGAATATTTTTAACAACCTCATTGTACAAAAATAAAATAACTCTTAAACTACAGAGGTTAGGTATAGGGAGCCCTTATGAAATATAGGTTAGTTTCGATCGTAAAGTTAAATAACATATTAATATACAGGGTGATCCATTTAAGTTAACGACGTTTTTAATGTGTGAACATCATCGGAATTAATGTAAGTATATTAAACACTCTGTATAATAAATAAGTGAAACAAATTAAAGCAATAAACGGAATAGGATATCTGACAATTTACACTTAAATTTTGACATCGTGGATAGCCATATTTCGTTATTATGAAGAGTTATTGAGAGCCTTCAATTTTATGAAAAATCGAAATAACTCTTAAACTATAACAATTAGGCATAGAGAACCCTTAGAAAATATGTGTTTATTTTGTATGTAAATCACAATAAAACCATAAAATAGAAAGTGTTCCATTTAAAAATATGTAACTTTTATGCGCTACACTTTTTTGGGTCGCCTTGTACAATTCAAAATAATTAAAAAAAGTTACCTTTATTAACGTACATACGCCCATCTCAACATATTTTCAAAATGTTTCAGACCGTCTCGAAAAACGTGGCCCACCCTGTATAAGTAATATTTGAAAATTTCAACAAATTTGACTATTTTTCGACCCAAAAAATCGTGTGGATCACGTGACCAGAAACTGGTTTTGCGAGTTCTCGGACGAAACCAACCTCGCACTCGCAAAATGTCAGTTTCTGACCTAGTGATACAAATAACTATTTTAGGCGTTCATCTTAAAACGAGACAATTTACGTACTTATTTGCGGCGTAACGTAGCACTTTTTTATGCCCAACTGTCAAAAAAAATTAACGGCCGCTTCCATAAAATCACAATAGCTATTCGCACGATTTTCCAAAAGTGACAGATTGATATTGACATTCTTAGCAATAAATGTTACCAACATAACAGTTGAGTTTCTCCAAAAGACAAACGAGGCAAACATGAAAATAAACCGAAAAAACACCAGAACCTGTAATGCACCTTCTAATCGAGCATATTGGGAGGTTTAAAGCGAGGCAATCACATTACTCAAGAAGAGACAATCCAGATAAGCTGTTCTTACCCGAAACACTTTCAGTGAAAACAATGTATAGAATGTTCTTAAAAAGTGTAGTGTAGGTTGGTAACGGGGAGCGTTACGAGAGACACTAGAGAGACGCGCAAAAGGTATGAAAAAGGTGTGTCTTGTTGGTCTCAATAAAATACTATAAAAGTACCAGGTTTTATTGCTAATTATCACAATCATACATGGTGGCAGCGGTTAACAAATAAATAATTACTTACAATAAGTGGTAATAAAAGAAGAATGGAAGAAGGTACAAATAGTTTCATAACCTCAAACTCGTCAATCCATGTGGCACCTCCTGAAAAATTTACATTTTCCAACCCCGGGTATTGGCCTATCTGGAAAAAACGTTTCCTAAGATACATGGCGGTATCAGGATTATCTAAACGAGAAGATGATGAGAAAAAAGACATTTTACTATACATAATGGGGGAAGAAAGTGAGCAAGTCCTACTACAATTTAAAACGGAAGCTAAGTATGAAGATACTCTAAAACAATTCGACGAATTTTTATACCTAAACGTAATATTATTTTTGAACGCTTCAAGTTTAACTCTAGGGTACAAAGACCTGATGAAACTATTGATTATTTTATAACGGATTTGCATACACTAGCAGATAATTGTGAATATGGAAACTTAAAAGATGACCTTATTAGGGACAGAATCGTGGTAGGAATGAAGGATACACTTACCAGCGAGAGATTACAGTTGCAATCTAAACTAACTTTAGAAGACGCGATCTTAGCGGCTAAACAAGCAGAAATCCAAAAGTCCCAAAACACAATACTGCGACAAGAAAAGAAAGGAGAGAGTCAACTAAATGCTATCGGAATAAAAGGAAATACGACCAGTAAGAAGAATTTCACAGACTACAAACATAAGGAGTCACACGAAACTAAAATGGGTAGTAATAATGCCTGCTCGTCTACTGGAAATAAAACTTGTGGATACTGTGGTCTATCTATACATAATCGCAACAGATGTCCAGCTCGTAATGCAATTTGCAGCACATGCAAGAAGAAGGGTCATTGGAACAAAGTCTGCAAATTTAAAACAGTCAAATGCTTGGCAGTCGAGGAGTCAACGATAGAAACGGACCATTTCATGGGGCCGGTGTACGTTAACATGGTCAACAGAGTTGAAAAACAATGGATCAAGTCAATCAACATTCAAGAAATCGATAATAAGGTACCATTTATGATTGATACGGGGCTGATGTGACTTGCATTCCTGAAAAATAATCGAGTCAAAGAAGTTACTTATAATCCCGACAAGCGAAGTCATATCAGGTCCTGACGGTCATAAATTAAACATAAGAGGTAAACTTAAGTTAACATTAGAAAATGACAATACAACATGTAAAGCAGATTGCTATATTATAAGGAACTTGAAATTACCTATTCTTGGCAGAGGTGCAATTGTTAAATTAAAATTCTCAGTTTTTCTGGGACAGGCAATAACGTGAATACTGTAGCTTGTACTAAAGACCCCAATACCTCCAATGTAAACATTGAGATAGAGTATCCTGATGTTTTCAAGGAGATGGGTAAATTTAAAGACGAGATGGAAATTAAACTAAAACCTGATGCCAAACCCTACGTGCAATCTGTACCAAGGTGTGTACCTTTACCTTTGTTAAGTAAATTGGAAAAAGAAATTAACCGTTTAATTAGGTTAGACATTATTGAGCAAGTAGAGGAATACACAACTTGGGTAGCTCCTATTGTTGTAGTACAAAAACAAGATTCTGTTAGGCTTTGTGGAGACTACACAGAATTGAATAGAAGTGTCGAAAGACCGTATTTTCCCATAAATAAAATAGAATACATTCTAGCTCAACTAACCGGTGCTAAATATTTTTCAAAACTCGACACAAATTCAGGGTTTTACCAAATACCATTAAAAAGGAAAGTCAATTATTAACCACTTTCATAACACCATTTGGCAGGTATAAATTTAAACGTTTGCCTTTTGGCATTTCAAGTGCACCTGAATACTTTAACATGAAAGTAACAAAAATTTTAAAAAATCTAAAAGGTGTTGTCAGTCACATAGACGACATTCTTGTCTACGCACCGACTATTGACGTTCACGATGACATTCTTCGAAACGTATTATCGCGATTACAAGGAGAAGGAATCACTCTTAATAAATCTAAATGCGAAATAGGTGTGACACGCGTTAAATATCTGGGTCACATAATATGTAAAGACGGGATTTCAATTGATCCCATACGTGTCGAAGCAATTAAAGATTTTCCCAAACCTACCTGTAAAAAGAGGTATTACAGTTATTAGGACTAATAAATTTTTCAGCACGTTTTATACCTAATAAATCGGAGATATTAGAACCATTAAATATTTTATTAAAAAGTAACGTTTCATTTACGTGGGAAACTGCTCAGAATAAGTCATTTGAGAAAATTAAAGAACTACTTCAAACAGCTCCTTCATTAGCATTTTTGATGCAAATAAGAAAATTATTATTAGTGCCGATGCTTCATCATACGGAATAGGAAGTGCTTTAATGCAAGCCAACGAGGATAATAGTCGCGAAGTTGTTTCGTATACGTCGCGTACGTTAACTCCTACCGAATGTAGATACGCTCAGATTGAACGCGAAGCGTTAGCTTTGACTTGGGCTTGTGATAAATTTAAAGAATACGTAACGGGAATTCATTTTACTTTAGAGACCGATCATAAACCTCTTATACAAATTTTACAAACAAAAGAGTAGATGAATTATCTCCCCGTCTTCAGCGCTTTCGAATTCGTTTAATGAGATATACGTATACAATTTTATACACTCCGGGAAAAAAACCTGATAGTAGCAGATGCTTTATCCAGGCACCCTCTAAAAACAAAAAATAAATGCGATGAACTAGAAGCTGAAACTGAGGCACATGTAAATTTAGTTATTCAGAACTTACCTGTTACCGACGATTTCCTGAAGACAATCGCAGATGCTCAATTAAGTGATCCTATCTGTAAAAAATTATGGAATACAGTAGTTCTGAATGGCCAGGTAAAATGAATTACCTGTTGAAATACTTCCATATTTTCAATATCGATTTGATTTATCATTTAATGAAGGATTTCTTTTGAAAAGTAGTCGGTTGGTCATACCTCCTAATTTACAATTAAAATGTTTAGATTTCATTCATACAGGTCACCAAGGAATAGTGAAATGTAGGCGTAGAGCACAAATGTCTGTATGGTGGATAGGACTTTCCACTCAATTGGAAAATATGATACGGAACTGTCCAAGTTGTGTAGAGGAAAGAGTTAACATTAAGGAGAGCTTTGCAAAGATAGCTTCCCTAGTAGAGCCTGGGAACAGATTGCAGTAGATTTATTTAAATTAAAGGTGTGGTATTTAATAGTCACTGACTATTACTCTCGATTTTTCGAGATTGCTCCGTTGTCTGATTTAACAGCATCAACAGTAATTTCAAAGTTGAAGGAGATATTTAGCCGATATGGTATACCTGATGTTGTAAGATCCGACAATGGCACCCAGTTCCAAAATGAATATAAGCAGTTTGCTAAACAATATAATTTTAAGGTTAGATTTAGTAGTCCCTACTTCTCCCAATCAAATGGTTGCGTTGAAGCTGCTGTAAAGGTAGCAAAAGCTTGATTAAGAAAAACAAAAATGATTTGGACAAAGCATTATTGTCATATCGCACAACTCCACTAGAATGTGGATTTAGTCCGGGCGAATTGTTAATGGCAAGAAAGCTGCGTTCTAATCTTCCTATTTTGCCTAGTAAGTTATCCGAAATCATTGACACTCGAGAAATAGTAAACATTGAAGGGAGAAGGAAGGACGTACAAGAAAAAATTATAATAAAAGGCATAGAACTAAAGATCTTTCACATCTTTCTGTAAATGATTCTGTTTGGATAACAGATTTGAGAGTTTACGGTAAAATTTTAAGAAAAGCTGACATACCTAGATCGTATGTTGTTCAGACAAAAGACGGTATATTCCAAAGAAATAGATGGCATTTAATTCCTTCGCCATACTACAATTTTGATAAAGTAGTCCAAACAGAACCATTACCAGCTATTGTAAATCAAAAGTTAGAGAAGAAATAACGCCAAATTCAGAAAGTAATTTAGTGCCAAGTGAAAGTAATGTAATGCCAAGTGAAAGCAATTCAGTGTCAAGTGAAAATAATATTTTCGAGAATCGCCCGATGCGTATGCGTAGGCCTCCAGTGTGGATGAAAGACTATGTTTCTAACCACAAAGAGGAAGAGGGGGATGTAGTGTAGGTTGGTAACGGTGAGCGTTACGAGAGACACTAGAGAGACGCGCAAAAGGTATGAAAAAGGTGTGTCTTGTTGGTCTCAATAAAATACTATAAAAGTACCAGGTTTTATTGCTAATTATCACAATCATACAAAAAGATACCGAATCAATGTGTCTTACATAACATACTGGTCTACTTTTAAACAGAAGTTTAATATATGCTTTGGGCTTTCACGAAGTAATCCCTGTTCAATCTGTGACAGTCTACAGTTAAGGATTAATGCTAGCAAAAACGAAGAGGAATACAATCAATTATCGGTTGAAAGAAAGTTGCATCAAGCGAGAGCAGACAAGTTTTATGAAATAAAACGTTTATATAAACAGAAAACACAAAGAGGGGAAGTGATGTGCTTATCGTTCGATTATATGCAGAATCTCCCTTTACTACACACCAGAACAAGCGATGTATTCTTTTCGTCACAACTGTGGTATTATGTTTTCAGGTTGCACGATGTGGGAAGTAATAAGGTCAAAATGTACTTATATGATGAATTAACACCTAAAAAAGGCTAAAATGATGTTACTTCTTTATTATTAAACTGCTTTAATCAGGAAAGTGCTCAAAATGATACTCTACTTTTATTTAGTGATGGTTGTCCGGGCCAAAACAAGAACTAC
Organism: Abscondita cerata; assembly: GCA_030710515.1. Lineage (NCBI taxonomy): Eukaryota > Metazoa > Arthropoda > Insecta > Coleoptera > Lampyridae > Abscondita > Abscondita cerata. The sequence goes on from JALBCR010000648.1 coordinate 293,742, forward strand.
TTTATGACCCGATTTTTGTATTATTTGGTACATGGACTGAAATTATTTAAAACAGTAAGGTATTATTTTCCTATGCGAGGTCATTCAAGGCTACCAAATGACCAAGATTTTAGTCTTATAAAAGCGAAGAAAAGAAAGCACAATGTTGAAATACAGGAAGAGTGGGATATTTTGGTAAAGCAAGCAAGAATAAACCCGTCACCATTTGAAGTGATAAACCCAAAACAAGAACGTGTTTTTAATATCCAGGTAGCATTAGAGCCTTATTTTTGGAAAACGACAAAACCACCCATAAAGTTAAAAGATGTAAAGGTACTAGAAATTTCATCGGCGTATCGTCATATAAAAGTTCGACATACCTACTTGGGTGCATGGGAAACTATATACATAAGAAATCAGAAGAAGTTTCTCATCTGCCTTGAACCTCTTACCTTTGTATGATGGCCCAATACCCATTAAATCTAACAAAGCAAAATGCCTGAAGACACTTTCTGGATTGATTACTAAACCCGAAAATAGGGAGTATTATTTGAACTTAGTTAAAAATAATGGTGTAAACCGTAAACGACAATATTTCCAAGGTAGATACAGATAGTGATGACAACAGCAGTGAAGAGATGGTGTAAATTACTGATATTATTTTTTGTTGTTGTACAGTACTTATTTAATACTGTTTGTTTTGTTGTGTACTTATTTAATACCTTAAGATAAAAACTTTTCTAAGAATAATAATTTTGATTTTTTTATTAAAACAACCATAGTCCTCAAAATCATTTTCATTGTTTTCGTTTCTATAGCAACAAATAAATAGTCATTAAGTTTATTTTGTACGAATATGAACCTATTGCAAATAATATTCTCTATTTTAGGTACTAATACATCTTCAGGAAAGGAAGGCATCATGTTTTTTTTAATTTGTGTAAAACCGATATTTTGGACTATGGCTGTTTTTGTAAATAGCCCCTCAAATGTTCTCTAACAACGTGACTAAAGCAGTAGTACCTAGTAGATTTATTATGCATGAACCCATGTTGTTAATTGATTAATATACAGAGTGGAACAAAAGTCTGGAAACGCTCAATTATCTCACAAATGGGTAGTACGAATTGTACAACATGTACAACATTTTGGATAAGTATATTTTGGGATACGAAGATTCCAGATTTGATATCTGCAATGTTGCCAGATTTAATTACTTGAATTCTATTTTGCACGGACAGTTTTATTTAATTTAAGACCTTCCTGACTTTATCAAATATTGATTGTTACATTATGGTTGAACTCGTCTTGAAGGGGACATTCCAATAATGATACAATATATGGGGTGATCTATTTAAAAAACAAAAGTTAGTAATAATATCAGAAAAACGGTAAATCTGGCAACATTGCAGATGTCAATACTGGAATCTTCGTATCCCAAAATATACTTATCCAAAATGTTGTACAATTCGTACTATCCATTTGTGAGATAATTGAGCGTTTCAAGACTTTTGTTCCACTCTGTATTATGAGTACCTAAGAATTTCAATATTCTAGTAGCTATAGTTTTTTCTATTATTTTAGAAAGTATCGATTGAAGTGCTATATGTCTATAGTTTGTCAATTCTTAAGATCACCTTTTTTTGAAAATTGGAATTATTTTTGAAATTTTTAATGAGTTTGGAAAAACACCTTTGTAACACTCATTTATTATTTTATACAGTGTCTTTGCTATAACCGTAGCACCAAGTTTTATGGCTTTGACAGGAATCTCATCTGCTCGGCTAGAGCTTGTGTTCTTCAAGGCTTTAATTATGTTTATCAATTCAGATTCAGTAACTGGTGTTAAGAATATAGTTGGGTTAATGTACACTCATGAAATTTAAAACTTGGACACTACAATTTTTGTAAACAAAAGTTTGCACATTGTGAAGCGAGCTTAAGGGTATCATTTACAATTCTAACAGCAGGTAGTCTCAGCAGGGGTTATCTTATAGAAGGACTGTAGAATGAATCATTACACTAAGCACGTTTTAGAAAATAGGTAATTTACGTTGCTTACTTAATTTTTTTCTTTAAAGAATATATTTGAAGGTATCGCTAATTAAACACCATAGCTCGATTAATTATCGAATCAAAATTTTGTTTAGGAAATGTTTACAAAATAAAATTAGAAATAATTTTGATTTAAAAAACGTCTACAAGCAATAACTTTTAAATTAAATCAAAAAACTAAACATGGTTATTTGGGTTGACTGATTATTACTTATTTTTAAATAAATCTAACCTACTAATTATTGTAAGTTATTAAAAAAAATCATTAAACTCTCTATTCATAATATTTAGTCCTTACAAAATGTATATTTTATGACGTTTTATCAATAGCTGCAATTAGTGCATTACGGTTTACTGGTATAAAATTTGGCCCTTGTTGTCTTCGGATAACAACAAGTATTCGAGCCCAAACATTTTCGATAATGTTAAAATCTGGGTTTTTTGCTGGCCAGGGTAACAGCTCCAAGTTATTTGCTTGTATCCAGTTGCGCACAACCTGCGAAGTATAGGGTCATCATATCCCGATAGTTAATTATCGAATGTTCCAAGAAAATATGTGTAAATAGTAAATGGAATCTACTAACGTAACGTTAAGTCGTTAATTATAGTTACATAACTCTCCTTTCATAAGATATAGTTCATATTAATATGCTTATTGTAAAGCTTCGTACACACCTGAACAACAAACCGAGGAACAAACAGAACAACGAACCGAACGGCAATCGGAACATTAATTTGGACGGTGCTACGTACGAATTTTAGAACAGATTCGCAAGTCCTGATTGTTCCACGAACGGTTTGCGGCGTTCCCGCAACTTGTCGGTTTTTCTCCGACATCAAAGAAAATGCGCGCGAATGCGTTTGCAGGTTTGGACGAATCTAAACAAAACGGCGAACAAACTTATGCGGGAGAATTAAATTATTTATTTTTGTCCTCCCTTTTGTGGGTTTGTTGTGTTTTAGGTAATATTATGGAGTTGACAGAAGAAAAATGTTTTAAATTAATCAGTGTTTAAGAATGCAAGAAAAAATGATGTCCCTATTAGCATCATTTGGGCGGAAATTTCCAAAATAAAAAAAAGCGAAGTAAATTATAATTTTTACTCTTCTTTGTGCGTAAAAATTTGGTTGGCACTATCTTCTTGTTTTCCGCAATTTTCTCTTCTCAATAATAAATATATATGAACTGAAAACTACTGAAAATAATTATGGGAACAGCACAAACGTTCCGTTTGTTGTTCGGATTGTGGAAATCATAAAAGATCGTTTGTCGTTCTGTTTGACTTTCGGTTCGTTGTTATGTTTGTTGCTCGGTTTGTTGTTCAGGTGTGTACGAAGCTTTACAACTTAAGCAACAATTTTTTGGCGAATAAAGATTAGTTTGTGATGTAATATTAGAAACACAAATTTATATCATATCAAATTTATGACAACTTAAAACCAAGAACGTGTATGTTATTGCTAAGAAATTATTAAGGAAAAGCGCAATTGCAGTGTAAATATTTATAATTAGATATTTTCGAAAGTTTATAAGTCCTCTATTGTAATCTTAATACTTAAAAGAAAATCCTGTCCATTAGCATTATAAGGAAATGGCTTTTACTTTATGAATAAGTTTCAATAACAATAGAATATCCTTGCTTGTTTAATTTACTTCCTTTGAGTCATATTGCTCTAAGGGTTGTTACATTGGTCATTAGAAGTATGTAATAAATAAACAATTACCTACTGTTTGAGAAGGGGTAGTGTGAACCAATAAATAAAGTAAGAAATGTAAATTCCATTTTAGTTTAAAATTTCAAGTGTTGTGAAAATGCCACCTCATCTCGGTGCTGATTTGAAAGCGCGGATTGTTTCGGAATTAGCGGCGGGCCGTAGCGTGCGTGAAATTTCACGTATGTTAGATATACCAAAAAGCACCGTAGGGCATTACCGAGTAAAATGGAATCTTGAACACACTTTGGAAAGAGCCATCGGAAGTGGTAGACCTAAAGTATCTACACGTGCTCAAGATCTCGAGTTGTTTCATTACGTAACAGAACAACCATTTGCTACATACTCCAGGGCTATAGCAGATACACATTTTCCCGGATGCCGTATAACTGCACAAAAAGATTAAAGGAGATGGGAATAAAGAAGTATAATGCTGCTGCGAAAGAAGTTCTCAGTGACGAAAATATGAGACGTCGTCTGGAATTTGCAAGGCGATATGTGAACGAACCTTTGGAATTTTGGAATCGAGTGATTTTTAGCGACGAAAAAACGTTCAATAGCCGCAACGATGGACCACTAAAAGTTTTTAGAATGGAAGGAACTCGTTACGAAAATAATCACATATGTCCTAAAAACGAAGTGGTTATTTTTCTGTGAATGTGTGGGGTTGGGTTAGCGCGCGGGGTCCAGGAGTTTGTTGGGCTATCGATGGACGTCTTGATTCTGCTGCGTATTTAGATATTTTGGAAACTATTATGAAACCTTCAGTCGAAGTGTTTTATCCAGACGAAGATTATATTTTCCAACAAGTAAGTATTCTTATTTCACTATACTTTCTCCAAAAATAGTTCGGGATCTGTTGAATTAACATTTTCATAATGTATTTTTGTTGTTAAAGGACAACGCCCCTATTCATACTTCGCGGGTTGTGCGCAATTGGATACAAGAAAATAACTTGGAGCTGTTACCCTGGCCAGCAAAAGCCCACATTATCGAAAATGTTTGGGCTCGAATACTTGCTGTTATCCGAAGACAACAAGGGCCAAATTTTATACCAGTAAACCGTAATGCACTAATTGCAGCCATTGATACCGCATGGGAAACGATTAATATTAATTATATTGATACCTTGATAGCGTCAATGAGCAGACGCCTCCAAGAATGTATCAATAATAATGGAGGTCACACCCATTATTGATTTCTTATATTTATTTATATAGTAATACCTTTATTAAAAAAAAAGTTTTCATTTAATTTTAAACTATAACTTGGTATCTTAATTATAATTATGTAATAAATTCTTGTCAAAAACTAAATATATACGTTGACAATAAGAATTGCCTTAGTTTTTATTTTCACTTTTTATATTAACTACAGAAAAAATGAAACGTCATAAAATATACATTTTGTAAGGACTAAATACAGTAGACTCTCGTTTATCCGGGTGCGGTTTAACCGGTTTGCGGATTAACCGTGCTTCAAGGACGCGGAGGGCTTTCCCTACGCCATTTATGCGCGCGACACGTGACGGAGTGTTTTACTGCTTTTCAGTAGGAGTTCACTGTTGAGAGCGTATCGTATGTGCGTGTGTTTGTATACTTAAAAATCTTAAAATGTCTACCAAACGTAAACGTGTTGTATTAACAATTGAACAAAAGTTAGAAATTATTGAAAAACTTGAAAACGGGTGTAGTGCTAAAGCATTAGCATGCGAATACAGAATCGGGGAACAAACCGTTCGTGATATCAAAAGTAGTAAGCATAAATTAATAAAATTTGCCAAAGATGCAGACACAAGTGGTATGAAAAACGAAAACTCTAAAATCCGCAACGTATGAGCAGTTAGATCGAGCTATGATTGAATGGTTTAACCAACAACGGGCAGCTGGTATTCCAATTTCTGGAGTGATTTGTGCAAACCAAGCAAAATTTTTCTTTGAGGCGTTGGGTATAGAAGGAGAATTTAATGCGTCATCTGGTTGGCTAACAAGATTCAAACAGCGCCATGGCATTCGCCAGCTTTCAGTGCAAGGAGAAAAATTGAGTAGTGATACAGTAGCATCTGAGAGCTTTATCACAGATTTTAACACCTTTATTAAACATGAACAATTATCCCTTCATCAAATTTATAATGCTGATGAAACTGGTGTTTACTGGAAGATGCTGCCTTCTAAAACACTTGCGTCTGAGCAAGAACGTAGTGCTCCAGGACATAAATCTTCAAAGGAACGACTGACAGTATTGTGCTGTGCAAACGCTGCAGGATCACACAAGCTCAAATTAGCAGTTATCGGCAAAGCAAAGAAACCAAGGTCGTTTAAACAAATTGAGTTGTCAAATTTACCTGTTGACTATTTTAATCAAAAAGGAGCTTGGATGGATAGAACCATATTTAAGGAATGGTTTCATAAGAAATTTGTACCATCAGTAAGAATCCACCTTCAATCTCAAGGACTTACAAAAGCTGTTTTACTGTTAGATAATGCACCGTCGCACCCTAGTGCGGAGACATTAAAATCGAGTGATGGACAAATTTTTGTGCGCTATTTGCCTCAAATGTGACAGCACTAATACAACCCATGGACCAAGGAGTAATTTCATCAATGAAGAGAGTTTACCGCGGTGCCTTGCTGGAAAAATTGTAAAGGCTGATTTGGGTTTAAAAGAATTTTGGAAGGAATTGACATTGCTTGATAGTATCAAAGACTTAGCGGCAGCATGGAATCGTACCAAGCAAGAAACTCTGCAAAGGTCGTGGGGAAAACTGTTAGTCAATTCAAGTCAATTTGACGACAATGATGATTCTGATGAAGAGTATAATATCCCACTTGCAGCTTTGTCAGTACGACTACGAGCACTTAACAGTTGTAAAAATGTTGACGCCAAAAATATAGAAGAATGGATACATGCTGATGACGCGTTGCCGAGTTACGAGATATTGTCTCAAGAAGACATTGTCAAGAAAGTACAAAACGATAATTCAGAATCTTCTGACGCATCTTCCGACGCATCTTCCGATGATGAAGCATCCAAATCTTCAAGCGATGAATTGATTTCCAACCCTTCTATTAGCCATGGCCAAGCACTCACTTGTACCGAACAATTGCTTGAGTACTTACAGCAACAAAAAGATACCAAACCAACCGAAAGATTAGTGCTGCGAAATTTAATGAGAGACATTAAACGAAGAGTTCAAGGGTGTCAAAAGCAGACATCCCTTGATAATTATACTATAGTGCTTCAACGTTAAACCTTACTTTACATCACATATTTACCTATGTACGTACATACTTACATATATGTATACTTTTTGTTGCTTGAATGTGCATATTAAACAGCCAGCTTTGTGTAGAAAATTTTTTATGTTTCCGTTTTCTATTTTGCTTTTACCCCATATCACTTTCAAAACATTTCCGATTATCCGTGCTTTCCATTTTCCGTGCGTCTGTTAACATTCATTACCACGGATAATCGAGAGTCTACTGTATTATGAATAGAGAGTTTAATGATTTTTTTTTAATAACTTACAATAATTAGTAGGTTAGATTTATTTAAAAATAAGTAATAATCAGTCAACCCAAATAACAATGTTTAGTTTTTGGTTTAATTTAAAAGTTATTGTTTGTATACGTTTTTAAATCAAAATTATTTCTAATTTTATTTTGTAAACATTTCCTAAACAAAATTTTGATTCGATAATTAATCGAGTTATGGTGTTTAATTAGCGATATCTTCAAATAAATTCTTTAAAGAAAAAATTAAGTAAGCAACGTAAATTACCTATTTTCTAAAACGTGCTTAGTGTAATCAAAAGTATACTCTTTGGTGTAATGATTCATTCTACAGTCTTTCTATAAAGATAACCCCTGCTGAGACTACCTGCTGTTAGAATTGTAAATGATACCCTTAAGCCCGCTTCACAATGTGCAAACTTTTGTTTACAGAAATTGTGGTGTCCAAGTTTTAAATTTCATGAATGTACATGTTTTGATTCTTGCTCGTATAGTAAATTTTTGGTAGATTTGAAATTAATCGTTGTGGAATATCAATAAAGAAGTGATTGAATGTATTAGCAAATTGATAGCAATTTTGAGCTTCTAGATAATTTATTTTTATTGTTAATGTAGTTTCTCTAGAAGTATAGTTAGTATTATTATTAATAGGTTTCCAGATGCTTTTTGTTTGTTTGATGACTGCATAATAATTCTTTTACTATGTAATTTTTTTGCAATTTGTAGCGATTTTTTGTAAATGTTTCCGTACTTATTGTAGTACCTATGTTTGTGTGTATTATACTACTATTTTTAAAATAAACAGTTCTTTTAATCTTCGGCTTGATACTAATAATAAGCCAGGAAAGTCAAGTTTTATCATTTTTAGCTATTTTGTTTTGCTTAATTGTTAAAGAAGTATCAGTGTGAAACTTAAACGTATTTATAAAGTTTTGCATTTTATTTTCAGTGTCTAGTGAATAATCAACGTCTACCCATGATTCCTTAGATAGTTTACTTATATAGGTATTTACATTGTTATCAGACAAAGATCTGTATGAATAATTATTTGTTGCATTATTAGGCACAAGGAAAGAAATCTTCTGTGCTGAATGATCAGACAAGCCATTGTGAATTACAGAGTTTATTGAAGTAGTTCAGAACTAAAATTTGTAAATATAATCAATACCGGACACATTTTTTAGGGTTACCCTTGTTGGTTCGTTAAATATAGATTCCAGACGGAAAGATCTCATTAAATAAACAAGTTTCTAATGTATTTATAAATTTTTCAAAATAACCGTTTGGAGATCTGTAGACAATTGCTGAAAGTTCAACATTTAAATCCTCACCCTATGTTATCAAGTTCTTTGTAATTGTATCTTTTTACACAATATTAGCGTTCCTACTTTTACGTTGATTTTGCTGCAGTATTTACTTAGCGCAGATATAATTAATGTAGTTTATTAAACTTGACGTATAGACGTAAAAGTAAATTTGAAATGATTTGTTGGATAAGAAGATATTTTTTAATACTTCACATTAACACTCTATATTTAAGTATACGGAATCATTATACAGGGTTTCTATAAACGATTGTCTCTCAATTAATTTAACAAAATTAACGATAAACGACAAACATAACACAATTACAACCAGGGATAACAATTACAAAGGAACGATCAAATAACTGACAGAAGATTCAGCATAAATTAATTCACTATCAATTTAAGCTGAAAATTTGCATCTTTTAAATTTTCCAACGCTCACCTGATGAGATAATCATTTATAGAAACCTTGTAAAACTATACCTATTTTTTACGGGCACTCAAAAAACCAAATAAAACACAGGGTGTTCCATAAGAAAAAATATAACTTTGATGCGCCACACATTTTTAAGACATACTGAATATTTAAAAATAATTTAAATGTAACATTTATTAACTTGCAATGCAAGCCAGTAAAATGACAAAACTTTTCGCTATAAACCTCCGTCCCGTTGGTGGTGATTCACCCTGTATAATTGAATCTGAAGCACACAGTAAGGTAAATAAATCAAACTTTAACAATTTAACAAAAATCGATTTTAATAGTTTTGTAAAAAAAAAATTTGTTTAAAACACCAATTCTTAGTTAGTCAATTTATGTGTGCGAATTACAATTTGCAACAACCTATTTTGCGGTAACTGTTGCAACTGGTAAAAAAGATCTTCCATGTTACCATATACACAATTAACAGACAAAGCCACTTGAATTGCTTGGGCGAATCGGTCTAAGGCGAGTTGTAAATGTCCATTTTCGAATAAAACCTTTTGTTTATCATGATGATCCATTTTCTTTAGTTGATTTTGTTGGTCAATTAAAAACCTAAGAATAATACCAACTGGATGAACTAAATGTGCTGCCAAAATGGCTCGAGGTGGATTAGTTAAGGGTATCTCGAGAATACTATTAAGTAACCCCAAATGTAATTTTCCATATAACTCAGAGTTCTGATTATGGATTGGGGCTAAAATGCACCACTTTAGCAAGCCAGCTATGGGGGTAGTAGCCTCCATTGCAATTGCACCTGGGGGTAAGGATGATTGAGTTTGTTGTGCTGCTATACATAATCCATTGTTTTCATTGACCTATAAGTATAATCATGCACACTGTTCGATTTAGATTAATATTAAAATTACCCATAACGTTATTGTCTCTAGTAAATTTAGAGATGGAAAAGAAAATGTTTCTTTCTTTCCATCAGTGAAATACATATTTGCAACTGCTGTTAGAAAATTTGCTGTGAATTGTGGAGCAATATGTGGAAGTACATTGAGTTTATTTACAATATTTGGAGATAATACGAAATAATCATTAATCAAAGATTTTGCCAATTGGTTGCTATTTGGTGAAGTATTTCCAAGCTGCTGCATCCAAACACTAGCTGATGAAAGTACCAAAGGTGATGGAATACCAACAGCAACGGAGATTAATTTACTTAACACTGTTGAACGCATCATAGCGGTAGTACCACTAAATAAAGATAAGAATACAGCATTTCTTGAGATTTCACTCAAAGTACCGTTAAGATAATCGTACAATATATCTAACAATTGTAATTCATCTAATGACGTTAACGGTGAATGCCTCTTGTTTCCTCTTCTATCAACTTCGCAAAAAATTAACTCTGCCATTAAGTCTAAAGCTAAATCCATTTGTTTTAAACTCGGCACGCGGTTGCATATTAATTGTCCTGCAAAACGAAAGAAATTCTTTTTGTTTGGTTGAGGTTGTGTTTTTACCAATTTTAATTATAGCTTCTTTTGCGCATAGCGGATAATCTAATTTGCGTAAGGAATGCTTAATTTCCGGACCGGATAATTGCGACATATTAGAAAAACATGGAAATTCAAATTCTGAAAAATTATTTGTTTATAAAATAAAGTGAGGTTGTGTTGCCCAAACCAAAACATAAACACCGTGGCTAAACCGCAGCTAATCATTTATTTTTCTGTGGCTCAACTATGTACAGTAGTTCATGTGTACAAGTTCTATTATTAATTTATTACAATCTGATTTGTTAATGGCCGGTTCCACCAACCCGTCTTAATCTTAAGCTATGCTTAAAAACAATTGTTGCTATGTTTTTAACAATTGTATCTAAGTTTTTAAGCATTGCTTAAGTTTAAGTCGTGTTGGTGGAACCGGCCGTAAATAGATTGAAAATGGTTCTTTTAAATTTATTTGAGCAAATCAAACATTAACTCCTAAAAAACACAATTTTTACCTACAAAACATAAACGTAGGCAGTTTCTTTTACAAAACATTTGTAAAATAAATGATATCCTCTTAAATCTACAGAATGTATTACAAGGATGTTTTACGATTAAAATGTATATAGTAGTTAATAAACTAAATTATCCTTAAGTAAAATGTGTGTTTTGCGACATCTCGTGTAAACATTGACATGTATGAATAGTATAAACTAAGAAAAATGCCAACAGTTAACTATAACGGTATGTGTGTGTAAAGCGGGATTCACACGATGCAACTGATTGCTGCAATTTTAACGCTGCAACAAAATTGCTTTTACATTTAGCGGTTCACACGGTGCAAGTTTTTGTGCAATTTCGCAATGCGATTTTGTTGCACGAATTAGATTCTGTTCTAAACGTAATCAAGGAATTGCATGCAATTTTGGTTTTCTTTGGTTATTTATTCAATACCAACATATGTTTTCAAGTTGGTGTATGAAAATTTAATTGAGGTTAAATTTATTTGTATATCGTGTTACCTTGTGTTCTAGTGTTTTTGTTTCAAATTATTATGGCAAAACCAATAAATTTGTGTGGAGCAAAGAAGTAATACAAGATTTATGTATTTTATATGAAAATAAACCTATTTTATATCGTACTCACCTACCTGATTATAAAGATAAAAATAAACGCTTAAAAGCATTGAACGAAATTAGAAATCAATTGAATGAAAGACACCAATTTGTAGCTGCGCAATGCTTAACAACTGAAATTGTGAAAACCAAAATTCATGGGCTCCGGACGCAATTTTTAAAGAATATAATCTTTTAAAAAGCAGCAAAAGTAGTGGTTGTAGCACAACCGATATTAAAGAACCAAAGTTGTGGTGTTACGATTTACTGCGGTTTTTAATTGATACGGTACCAGTAAGAGCTAGTACATGTTCAATTGAAGAGGAGGTAAGTATTTTATAAATATATGTTGATAGAAATAACTAAAACTAATACAATAGGATCTACGAGTCGCTAGTGAAAACGATGAAATTATTTATGAAGGGCCAATCGAGGACCTGAATATGGACATCTTGTCGGTCCCCAGTGTAAATGAGCCAGAGTCTTCCACTTCTACATCCATGTCAACACCACCCCTTAAAAAAAGTGTAATAATGATACTATTGGTGAACTAATTGGCCAAGCTGTAGAAAGATTGAAAAGTTTAAATGGAAAACCCAAAGAAGATGATATTTCTGCATTTGGGATGTAAGTGGTTTATCAGTTTAAAAACAAATAACACACTTCTAATCTATAGGTCAATTGTAGAAGAACTACGAAAAATTAAAGACGCGAGAACATTGCAGAAGCTTAAAAGAACAATTTTCAACCTTGTTATTGATGCTCAAGAAGAACAAGATATTTAGTGTATATATATACTTATATGCAATTTATTCAATATTAAAAACATGTGAAATTTCATACAACATTTTGTTGCCATGGTACAGCTCCTACTCCATTGACATACTCCATAAATTCTAGACGGTTATCTAATGCTACTCTAGTACTTCTATTACCTACTTGTTGGCTTAAGGCATATCTTAAAGTGAAACTTTGATCTACGTCATTTTCATTTTGTATTCCATAATTAATAGGATTCTTCGTTATTAATAAATTATGTAGCGCTAAACATGCCAAAGTTATAGTTTCCACTTTATCTGGTTTTAAATTTATTGTGTTTAATAATACCCAAAACGATTAGCTAAAATACCAAAAGCATTTTCTACCACTCGCCTGCATCTGCTTAATCTATAATTGAAGATTTGTTCTGTATCAGACATATTTCTAAAAGGAAATGGTTTCAGAATGTTGTATGACAACGGAAATGCAGCGTCTGCAACTATAACAAATGGCATAGGTTTTGTTCGTCCTGGCAGAGGTGTTTTAGCAGGAAAATTTAGCGCATTTGTTTTTATTGATGTTGCTAATTTGCTTCTAGCAAATACACCTCCGTCAGACATCCTACCATTACAACCCACATCAACATAAGTAAACTTATAGTTAGCATCCACTAAAGCAAGCAGTACTATGCTGTGCGTTCCCTTATAATTAAAATAAGCAGAACCTTCTGAACGAGGAGCTTGCATCAGGATATGTTTCCGTCTATTGCACCTAAAACATTCGGCAAATTCCATTTTTCATTAAACTCCTTTGCAATATTTAGCCATTCAGTTGGAGTTGCAGGAGTCTACAAATTAATACATGAGAAATTAAAAGAATAAGTCAATATAGGTATGTTTACCTTTAGATATTCTTCTTTAAGGCTATTATAAATAGCACAGCAAACTTCAGGTATAAATGTTGAAATTGTCGAATGTCCAATTCGAAAGGAAAACATTAAACTCTTATAACTTTCACCGGTTGCTAAATATCGTAAAGTTACCGTCAAACGGTCTTTAGCAGATATGGAAGTCCTCATAGTTGTGTCCTGCTTTTCAATAGACGGTTTGATCAACCCAAGTAAGTATTCAAATGTTGGTTGGTCCATTCTCAAGAAATTTTTAAAATTCCTTATATCTTCCTTTGCCAATTCGTCATGCACTAAACGTAAGTTCCCCGTGTTGTCCCGTTTCCTTATCCATGGTCTTGTCCACCATTGACGATTTGTTCGATAGTTCATTAAGAAATAAGCTCCCCAAGTATAATTATTAATGAAAGAATTTGAATTTCTTCTGGATTCATCTTTGATTTCGTGGTAAAATCGAGTACACATGCAAACAGTATAAATCTTAGGTACCTATAAATATTTTATTACTAAGCAGTTGGCAATAACAAAAACAACTAACGATTTTGAGCGGTGACCAAGGGACAAATTGCATCGTGTGAATTGTATTTGCAATTTTAATGCAATGCAACAATATTGCAACAAAACTTGCATGCGTAAAATTGCATCGTGTGAATCCCGCTTTAAACTGCAAAGTGCTATCTAAGCGATAGCTTTAATGCTTGTAACACACGTTGCCGATAAAGCCAAGATAACTTGTACAGAAGTACACACGCAACAAAAGAACACCTGATGCAGCATTTCGCTCTAATTGTGAGCTCATCAGAGGTGTATACTTAAGTGCGGTATACGACTGTACAAGACGGCGGTTGGTCTTTTAAGCTCTCGTGGAGCAATGAACATAAGTAAAATGTGTCTTGCGACATCTCGTGTAAACATTGACACGTATGAATAGTATAAAGTAAGAAAGCTTAAATAGTTTTGTTGCGTGTGTACTTCTGTACAAGTTATCTTGGCTTTATCGGCAACGTGTGAGTAGAATCAGTCTAACAACCTCTCACCTACCTCTCACCTCATCAGGCAGTTCCCTAATTAGGCCTCTCACCTCATTAGGCTGTTGTTGTCAACAGGCTGTTGACGCAGGCATTCTATTTAATTACCTTTTTTTTGTTTTTGAAGACGTCAATGGAAAATACGGCCTCTCACCTCATTAGGCTGTTGTTGTTGAAGTTGATTTCCATCATGGCGGATGTTTCGGACCTCAGTATGTTAAAGTTTTTTTTAATCAGCTGTAAATTTAAAAGTAGTTGTTAAAGCCGTGGTTAATGTAATTAATAAAGAAAAATGTTGGTTTGATCTTACGAAAACTTATTTTTAATTTCATCTGTATTTGTGAGATGAAAAGATGAATTTTTAATCTTTAAAAAAGAATTAGTAGTTTCATTTATAAATCAAATACTTGTTAATAGTTAAAAAAAAATTTTTGTTAGGCAATCATTTAAAACAGACTTTTGCATATTAAATGAATTTTTGTAAACATTTTTAAAAATAAAGTTTTTCTTTTTACCTGATTAATTTTTAAGACCTCATTTAAAACAGACTTTTTGTAAACTAGATAAGTTAATTTCACAAATTGTATTTAGAGTTGATACTTATTAATTCAGAAGTTACACAACTAACTACTGATTAAAATCGGTTAGTGTGCGTAAGAGAATAAAATATTTGGTCATTTAAGTTTTGATTTGCAAAAAAAATAATTTTTTCCTCACGAGTTTAAAAATGTGTTTGTAGTTTTACTTCATACTTTGCTTTTAACTTGCATGTAGTTTTAGTTAACACTTTTTTATAATTTACGAACTAACATATGGTAAATATTTTGGTTCATTTTGAAAGACAATCGCAAACTTATGTTCATCCTCTGCAGATTGTGTGGAGAGATGAATTTTTAATCTTTAAGAGAGTCAGTAGTTTAATTTAAAATCAAATACGTTTGTTAAATTTGTTTGTTAGGCAATCATTTAAAACAGAGTTTTGCATATCAAACGAATTTTTGTACAATAAAGTTTTTAATTGATTATCTTGTCAAGCAGTGTATTAAGTTTGTGCAAATGCGTTGGTTACATGTAAACATATTACGTATTTTGAATGATTGCATTTTTTGTTTTTTAACATCACCTTAATTCAATTACATTTTGAAAGTTAACCTTTTACAGTTTGGAAAAACGTAAACATTTTAATTACCTTATTTTCGGAATTTACTTTATTTTGCTGACATTAAAATGGTTACATCAAATATTTTTTCGTTTATGATAGATTTTCGGTATTTTGATTTCCAAAATCTCATTCTTGATATAAAATCATCTTACTGTTTTACATTTTAATTAATTGATATGTATTGTTAACAAAAAGTTTGTCAAAAACGTTTCTTTATAACAGCAATATAACAAACCTAATTAGCAGGAAATTTTTGAAAGTTGATATTTCACTTTTTAATGTAGAAAACACAATTAACGATGTTATTTTCGAATTTTCGGGTATAAATACATGATGATATGTATTTGTTAGTATAACGGGTTACGACTTTAAGATCTTGGTAAGCATACATTTTTTTAATTATAAAATTGTGTTTCTTCATCTTTTAAAAAGCTTTTGTTTTTGCTGCTGTTATTATTCTTGTTAATACTTTTTTTAAAATGTGTGTGGTTTATTTTTTATTTCAAATTACAGATGCTGGAGACGAATAACTGGTCGTCAATATAAGAAAACTCTACGTTTGCAGAAAGAAAATTTTTGGTGACACCGTCGTATGCGTAGATAACTTTCGAGCTGGTAAACGAATGCTGGATATGGTGTGCCATTCATAGATGGAACTCTGAAGTTGTAATGTTTCATATTTTTGTAAAATAATTTTATATTGTGTGTGAAACAAAGAGAGAAATAAAATTTGTTTCCTGCTTTCTTTATTCTTCCAATTAAAAAATATATGTTATTGGTACTTGTAAATGTGTTGTGTAACAGAGATGCAAATAAAATTTATCCTCCTTGTTGTTTTTTTTAGTTTTCCCTAACACATACGTCACCTAGATGGTGTATTAAAACGTTAATGGTTCGAACCCTGAAGTTATAAAGTTTTTTTAATCAACTGTAAATTCAAAACTATATGTTAAATATGTGGTGGTGTATCAAACGTTAATGGTTCGAACCTCGGTATGTTAGAACTTTTTTAAAAACTATATGTTAAATATGTGGTGGTGTATCAAACGTTAATGGTTCGAACCTCGGTATGTTAAAGTTTTTTTAATCAAATATAAATTCAAAACTACTTGTTAAATACGTAGTGGTGGTTTAAACGTTAATGGTTCGAACCTCGGTATGTTAAAGTTTTTTTTTAATCAAATGTAAATTCAAAACTATATGTTAAATACGTGGTTAATGTAATTAACATGTTGAACAGGTATGTTTTTAAATCATAAGTCACCATGTCAAAATGGTGTCATCTGTTTACAAAAGATTGTGTATCAATCGTTAATGGTTCGAGCCTCAGTATGTTAAATTTTTTAATCAGCTGTAAATTTAAAAGTTTGGTTTGACAGCCATATTGAATCGCTTTAGGTAATTGTTTTTCGTGTTTGTGTTCTAGTTTATAAAGTATGAGAAAGAAAATTGTACATGTTTTTATCCTTTTTCATCTTGTTTATTAAATCATACGTCATACAAAATGGTGCTACGTGAGTGTTATTCCTGTTTGTGAATTAGTTTATAATGTATGAGAGTGACAAATATATACTTTTATCCTTTTTCATCTTGTTTATTAAATGTTTGATCATACAAAATGGCGCTACGTGAGTGTTATTTTTGTTTGTGAATTAGTTTATAATGTATAACAGTGACAAATATATGTTTTTATCCTTTTTCATCTTGTTTATTAAATGATACGTCATACAAAATGGCACTACGTGAGTGTTATTTTTGTTTGTGAACTAGTTTATAATGTATAACAGTGACAAATATATGTTTTTATCCTTTTTCATCTTGTTTATTAAATGTTTGATCATACGTCATACAAAATGGCGCTACGTGAGTGTTATTTTTGGTTGTGAATTAGTTTATAAAGTATGAGAGTGACAAATATATGTTTTTTTTATCCTTTTTCATCTTGTTTAATAAATGTTTTATCCTTATTCAACTTTTTAATTAACAGGTCTTATCCTACATTTTACAGCATCATTAATTCATCTGAATCAACCTTTACAGTTATATACAAACTTCAAACTCCATCTTTCAATTGTCGCCGTAGCCTAGTGGTTAAAGCCTTGGCTCGGTAATGCAATGGTTGCAAGTTCGAATCTCAACCAAGTTTTTTAAATACATAAAAAAAACTTTAGGACGCCATGATGGAAATTCAAATCGACCGCCGAAACATCCGCCATGATGGAAATCAACTTCAACAACAACAGCCTAATGAGGTGAGAGGCCGTATTTTCCATTGACGTCTTCAAAAACAAAAACAAGTAATTAAATAGAATGCCTGCGTCAACAGCCTGTTGACAACAACAGCCTAATGAGGTGAGAGGCCTAATTGGGAACTGCCTGATAAGGTGAGAGGTAGGTGAGAGGTTGTTAGCCTAATTAGGCTAGCTGCCTTTCACTTTTTCCTCATTATCTCAAGGTTGAGCTGCCCTCATTCTACTCGTGTGTTACAAGCATTAAAGCTATCGCTTAGATAGCGCTTTGCACTTTAAAACACACATGCCGTTACAGTTAACTGTTGGCATTTTTCTTAGTTTATACTATTCACACGTGTCAATGTTTACACGAGATGTCGCAAGACACACATTTTACTTATGTTCATGGCTCCACGAGGCTTAAAAGACCATCCGCCGTCTTGTACAGTCGTATACCGCACTTAAGTATACACCTCTGATGAGTTCACAATAAGAGCGAAATGCTGCATCAGGTGTTCTTTTGTTGCGTGTGTACTTCTGTACAAGTTATCTTAACTTTATCGGCAACGTGTGTTACAAGCATTAAAGCTATCGCTTAGATAGCGCTTTGCACTTTAACACACACATGCCATTACAGTTAACTATTGGCATTTTTCTTAAATTATCCTTCTTATAGGAGATAATTTGATAAACTACAAAGAAATACACAACAAAAGGAGATTATCATACAATTATGAGTAAATTCGAAACTTTACGAAAAATTGTTGTCTGTGTGTTTGCACTTATTAATGACAAATTTAACGTTCATCATTGTATCTGATGAGTTTAACTGAATGTGATTCAAAAAGAATACTTTATTTTAATACAAGCATTGTTACAGATGTAGTACATGTACACGTTGACTACGCTACTTGACGCTACAGTGGTGAACTACAGACTACGCTACTGCTGGTTGCATTGACAACTTCCGTTGAGTCGCATATGAATGACTAACTTCATACTACTACACCAGATATTACTACCAACTTATTTTTCACTCAACACTTCCTCTAAAAATAATTTTATTATTCAACGACCCCTAATAAACTACGAAGTTTTTCAAATCTAACACGAGGTAGTGGTTTTGTGAGTATATCGGCAATCTGATCTTCTCCAGCAATATGTTCGAGTTCGACAACCCCTTCGTTCACCTTTTCCCTAATAAAATGATATCGGATGTCAATATGTTTGGACTTCTTGTGAAACTCAGAGTTTTTCTCTAGTTTGATCGCATTCGCGCTGTGACTTTGTAAACACGGTACTAATTCGGCAAAAGCATGTTTACTAGATGGCGCTAAGGACTCATGCAAATAATAGGGAAAACAAACTTTTGACAGTTATCAAGACTCCCTGCTGTTTCCATATACGCTGTTTCCCTGTATCATTCATAACCTAACAGTTTCTATACTACTTCCATAATGCTGATAAATATTAGTCTAGTTAATATAATTGAATATATAGGCGACAGAGTTAGACCTCTGAAAGAAGGGGAGGCTGTGTATAAAGCAGGGCATGTAATATTGTGTGGATATTCAGACGCTTCCGAGAAGTTTTATACTTAAAATTTGTATTTCATACGAGTTTGTCAGCGCTTCTATGTCGATACCAATTACATCTTCTGCAGTTCCATTATCATCATCTCCCTCTTGTTCATGAATTTTTGTCGGTTTCATTTCACTTGTACTGGCAACCATCACAGCCACATCATTGTCAACACAATCTGTACTCACAATACGCTTAATTGTTCTTCTTGATTTTACTACTTTCTCATGAGGACGTACTGGCAGTTTTTGTGAAGGAATAACACCCTTTTTTAAGTGTTTAACTTTATTATTTAGAGCTAAAATGCAAATCTGGTTAGCGTTCCTGATGTCATTAAAAAAAAACTTACAAATTAAAAAATCAGTATTTTTGAAATGTTCACTGCAAACGTTCATATATTTAGTAATTTCTTTCCCTATTTTCAGAGCATCTTTCCACTGCTGCTTGCTTACCTTATCTTTTGGAAAATAGTGTAAAGACACAAACTCAGACTTATAATTATTGCACTGTGGTACACTACAATAACGTTTTGACTTACTAGTCATTTTTAAAAAGCGTTTTAACTTTTTAATCGCAAACTATTTGATTAACAACAAAAAAATCAAGCATTATCACTTATGGCATAAAAGTTGTTTTCCCTATTAGAAAAGTACAATACTTCACCACCAGAGGTCGGCCACTTCGTTACGTTTCCCCAATTGTGTTTCAGTTATTTCCAACAGCATACAGTTTAACCAAATGGTATCCTTTACGCCATTACTGTCAGCTATATACTCTGCTTAGGTGGTGGATAGTGCAACACATTTCTGTTTCTGACTTACCCAAGTTACTGCTCCATTTGAGTATTTACACAACACTCCGGACCTGGAACGTCTCGTGCATGCATCACCTGCGTAGTCGGCATCGGCATACGCTTCTAATTGTCTTCCGTTCGCTTCGTACAGCAACCCATAATTCATTGTCGATTTCAAATATCTGAAGATTGTTTTCACTGCTTTCAATGTGCCATTTTGGATTAGCCAGAAATCCGACACTACACTTACAGCATAGGTTATATCTGGTCTTGAGGCAACTGAAAGGTACATTAAACTACCTACAGCTTCACGATAGGGAACGTGTGGCTCAATTTCGTTATCGTCACCTTGCTCTAAGTAACCACTACACGGCATTTTGACAGGATTGCAGCCAGACATGTTAAATTTGTCTAAGATTTTCCTTATATATGCACTTTGTTTCACACAAACACCATCACTTGTCTTTGTGATTTCTAATCCTAAAAAACAATTTAAATTACTTGTAATTATTTTGAACTCACTTTTAAATTTCTTTAGAAAGTTATCAATTGCATTCTTGCAGTTTCCGGCAATGAGTCTATCGTCAACATAAATTGCAACAAGTAATTTATAATCACTAGCAGTTCTAATAAATAAACATGGATCAGCATCACTTTCTTTAAATTCCTGACTATGTAGCATAAAATCCACTAATTTCTTATTCCAGCAACGGGGGATTGTTTAAGTCCATAAATACTTTTATTTAACCTGCAGACACGTCCCGTTGTATCTTCAAAACCAGTAGGTTGATCCATATAAATTTCTTCATCAAGTTCACCATAAAGGAAAGCAGTCTTTACATCAAATTGCACTAAATTTAAATTCTCTGCCGCTGCGACACTTAAAAGTACCCGCACAGTATCGAATCTTGCAACTGGACTGTACGTTTCCAGAAAATCAACTCCAGCCTTCTGTGAGTATCCCTTGGCAACCAGCCGGGCTTTGTATCGCTCACTAGTTCCATCAGGGCAAATTTCCATTCTCAATACCCAACGATTTCCAATTGACTTCTTTCCCTCAGGCAGATCAACAAGATCCCAAGTACAATTTTCTTTTAACGATGCCAATTCTTCTAACTTTGCGGCTTGCCACGCACTAGAATCATTCTCATTTGTCTCTAAGCCATAGAAATTAGAATGTTCTGCATATAATAAGTAGTCTTGTAAGTATTGAGGTATCTTGCACTTACGTTTTGACACAGTCTGATCATTACTTGCACTTTCTACTGTAACGGCTTCCTCTTGAATTGAATCCTCTTCCACAGAGTCACATTTTTAATTAACACAGGCACTGTCTTTGTTGTAGTTTCTTTGTGAACGGTACTATTTTCAATTTTGTTTTCTTTGGGAACTTCTAACATAACCTTCTTTTCTACAACTGTTTCAGCTTTGAACACGACATCACGACTCAAGATTACCTTGTTCTTTTCTTTCAAGTAAATTCGGCAACCATCTTTCTCACCTTCATAGCCAACAAACAGTCCTGCGATGCTCTTTTGTCAAATTTCTTCCTCTTCTGTTTTGGGACATGGACAAAGCATTCCGTGCCAAATACTTTCAAATGACTTCTCACATCCAGTTCTTTGTTGAGCCATAGTTCCAAAGGAGTTTTGTTTTCAACTCGTGTTGGTCCTGTCCTATTAAGTGTATAGACAGCTGCGTTGACAGCCTCAGCCCAATTTGATAGGAATGTCCTTCGAGTGGATCATACTTCGAGCGCATTCAATAATTGTCCTGTTCTCCCTCTCAGCAGATCCATTCTGGTCTGGAGAATATGGCATGACTTTTCGAAAGTTGATTCCACTGTCGCTCAACAATGATCGTACGCTAAAGTTATCAAACTCTTTCCCTCCATCACATAATACTTCCTTTACAACGTGTCCAGTTGTGCGTGCTTCATTTAAGAAAACTTTTAGGCAATCCAATACCTCAGATTTTTGTTTCATGAAAAATACTCGCCTGAATTTACTATAATCGTCTTTAAAGCAAACAAAGTAACAAGCACTTCCTAAGGACGGTTCTTGCATGGGACCACATACATCAGTATAAATAATTTCACCAGGAGTAGTTGGTTTAATTGTTCTGGTACCATACCTTGCGCGACAATGTTTGCCATACATACATCCGTCGCAAAATTCCCCATCCTCATTAACAACGATGCCCCTTTTTTGAAGAAATTTCTTCACATGCCTCTTATTTTGGTGGAATAACCTTTCATGCCATAACTGCAAGGTGTCAATTCTCTCGGCTACACACACTTGTGATTCAGTAGGTTTACACTATTTTCTATTTTCGTTCCCCTTAGTCTTATAGTTCCGTCTTTAATAAATACACACCAATTTGTATTGGCTTTAAATTCATACCCTTTTTCTATTGCTGCTCCAATTGAAAACAAATTCCGGCTTATTTTGGGAACGTACCAAACATATCTTAGGTGACTTTGTTTCAACATAGCATTAACACGCACTTCAGTGTTTATAATTCCAGAACCATAGGCGTGGATTATATCATTGTTCCCAACAACAATTTGCTTTGGAGTGTAGAATGTCTCATATGTGAAGAACATGTCCTTACCGTTGGTCATGTGTGCAGAAGCACCACTGTCGGCCAGCCACATTTCCGATTGGTTCATTATTAGTACCATTTTCATTAGCTATAAAGGCTTCACCAGTTGGTTGTGAAGATTTCTGGGCTTGCATTTTACAGTTTTTTAGCAAAATGACCGATTCGGTGACATTTAAAACACTTCAATCTTCTGCCTTCCGCTTTTGGTTTTCCACCATTTCCTGTCTCCTTTTGATATCTGGACTTTACTAACAGAGCCTCTGCGTTTTCCTGTCTTCCGGGGAGTCTCATTTCAATCAACCGAAGCCGTTCGGTTAACTTATTGATTGTGCGTTCTTCCACAGGTACAGACTCCCAGACACTTTTAAATTCAAAATACTCACTTGGAAGAGTAGACATGACACGACTCATTAATAGTAAATCTGGTAATTCGGTTTTTGCTAATCGCTTCAACTCATCATTCAGTTCGGTAAAATTTTTCTGCAACCTTGCAATGTGAGTAGCTATATCTTTGGTTGAATTTTTTTCGCAGGAAGTGAAGAACTGCTGTAACAACCTATCAACCCTTTGACCAGAGCTTTGCTCGTATACGGACACTAATTTGTCCCAGACTGCTTTCGCTGATTCACATGTAGTCACTAAATCAGCATTTCTGTCGTTCATACTACTTATTAGTATCAACTGTGCTAAAGCATCTGCCTTGATAAATGCCTTCATTTCAGCCTCGTACCCTTTTCGTTGCGCGTCTGTAACGGTATCGCCACGTGGGTCTTTCGGTTCACTTCGTTTTCCGGTCACTGTATCCAGAACATCATGATGTTTCAGCATCAATTTCATCTGTTTCTGCCATTTGCTCCAGTTTCCAGCACCTTCTAGCTTCTCTACTTGGGTTTTAAAATCCATTTCCGTCACTCAGTTTCCCGTCTTTCGATGCAAACCACGTTTCCGGAAAAAAAATTATTATTAATTTCCTTTTCAATTCAGTACACACGCACAGTCACAGAATGTCTACGCCCATAACCTGATGAGTTTAACTGAAAGTGATTCAAAAAGAATACTTTATTTTAATACAAGCATTGTTACAGATGTAGTACATGTACACGTTGACTACGCTACTTGACGCTAGAGTGGTGAACTACAGACTACGCTACTGCTGGTTGCATTGAAAACTTCCGTTGAGTCGCTTATGAATGACTAACTTCATACTACTATAATTCTTTAATTGGGTATATTGGTGAAATTCGTTTTTTCTGGTTCATCAAAAAGTTAAACTTGTAAATAATGCAATCTCTACAAAAGCTTGCAATTTTTTTTAAATTAAAATCAACCACATAACTGAATAATTTCTCTTGTAAAGGCAAAGGTTTTTAAATTTGCTTGGGAATGTGAAATGGTATAATTTCCTTTTCATTTCGCTGTAGCAGAATTTGCTAAAAATAAAAATAAACGTATCTGCAAGTAAGTAATATAAATTTCATACCAAAACACTTATACAGGATTAATGAGACCACCCGTATCAGTCATTTTTTTCAAATTTGGTTTAAATAGTACATAGGTAATAACAACTTATACAAATACCAATATATACCAATGCCCATATATTCTAAGTATAATTACACTTTATTTATATGACTAATTATGACTCGATATAACATATCGTCAGTATTTAAGTGTGAAAACGATAGAAATTAAATTAACAATGACACTAAATTAAAAATAATGACATTAATAACATACGCTGTATCATCAGCAAAAACATCGCAACGCCACCTCTGGTTAGGATAAACACTACAATTATGGTTTGACATTCTCCATATAAGTTTTCCGACTGTTGTCATCGCCACAATTCTCACGGCGAGGGCGTTGGCAATAGATTTGCCGCCGTATGATGATGCATTTGATTAAAGCTAAAAGTGACATCAAATGTCAATTGGTGACAAATAAGAATATGAAACATACGAACTGCTTTCCATTTGCACTAATCCTCTCCTCACCTCAGTTAATTAAAACATCGTGATCGGTTGTTTTGAATTTCAACAATCAGGAAACTGAGAATAAAAAGATAGACTCGTGGCCGGTTGCACCGACACGACTTAAACATAAGCGTTGGTTAAAAACAATCTTTTCTGTGATTGTACTAATAAATTGTATCTAAGTTTTTAAGCGTTGCTTAAGTCATGTCGATGCAATCGGCCATCGGTTAATTTTGCAAATGAAAAGCGCCTAATATCAACTCTGAGCTATCAATATACAGGGTGGTGCTTTAGTAAACGGGCCATAGGGATTTAGCATTGTGAACTGGTTTTTTTCGAATTTCTGCTCGCCCTTTCAAGTGACAAAAGTGGTTTTGGTATCAAAACGCAGCTAACATTATTGCGCATAGTGCTCGCTATCAGAAATCAGCTGAATTAACGGTCTTTTTGAAAATTCATCAATAAAAATTAGTAATTTTTGATGTTTATTTATTGTAACCTTCCTATTTAATTTAATTCTAATATCATTCGAAGCTGTTCCTTGGGAATAAAGCTTACCCAATACTATTTTTCTTTCATTATCAAAACTTACTTTTATTTTTATAACAAATTTTGGAAAACAAAGTGAAATTCAGCTAACTCCTAATAGCAACTAATTTCAGCTTCATTTTGATACCAAAACTATTAACCTACGTTTTCTAAAGCACCACCCTATGTATGCTATCAACAAAGCTATGAACTTATAATACCTAAACCTAAAAATTTCGGAAATTACCAAGATTACCAAATAATTAGAGTTGCCAACCCATTAAGTTTGATTCAATCATAAAAAGTTCGAGGTGTTTTCAACCCGTCGCAGTTAGGACGTTAGAAATTAACAATTTGACGCCGTCATTCAAATCGTAGGAATAATTAATCAGTATTTAAAAGTTATATTTGTTCATAGTAAATAGTATAACAAATAAAAACTAACACTAATGTATTAATAATTCAAATAATTGTCAAATTCAATAAGTGTAGCAATATGTGCAACAATCATCGGTGCATTTTTATTGGTTGTAATTTGTATCATAATAAAAAATTCGTATTTCATTATAGTACATAAATGAATTATGATACAAAAAAATTACGATTGCGTTTTATTGTGTTTTATTGAAAGTAATTTTAAACATATCATTGTAATTATAAAACACATCGTTTGTTAGAAACCATTTTATAGAGTTTAAAAATTTAAGGTATAATAAAATATAGCAAGAACAAACTAAATTTATAGGAAAAATAATAAATATATAATTTTAAAATACAGTTATTCTGAAAATGTATCTGTTTCTTCGGAAGAAGAATCATTGAAATTACAATAGGCTCTATAGTAACTTCTATCAAATTGTCAAGTTTCCACATTTTTTGTTCCTCTATCATTATGTGTTCTATACACTTTTTCCATTTTTTCGCAGTCACATTACTTAAAGAAGTCATTATAAGTTGTCGAACGTCAATTAGTTTAAACGTGGTATTATTTCTCGCTACTGCACCCTTCACCTGCGCCCATATTAATTCTATAGGATTTAATTCACAATTACCATTGAGCACAATAGTTCTTTCGTTGGCAGAAAGCGCAGACCTCTTTACGCGTTTCCTTGGAATAAATTCAGGACTCGATGCCATTCCAATGAAACTCAATACTGCAGCGTAAGTACACCTTATGATATACCGATATGATATGACAATAATCATTAGTTAGACTATCGTTATAATTACATACCATATTTCTCCCCTAATAATATTATTAAGAACACATTAAAATATATTAAGGTGTCATTCCAAATACAGTACATACTTTCTAGTTCAATTATTAGTAATTAATTAGTTAAAATTCCTAAAAATGTGATCGAAAAATGATATTATCAATTTCTGATAAACAAGGTGATTCACTAGTGGTGGCCAAAATAAACCCACGTATTATTTGATAAAAATTTTAAATTGGGTTTTTCATATAAAGTTTTATCAGCAAAGCTTCGTTCAAAAGTTACAGGGTGGTAAACTTAAAAAAAATTTAAATTTTTTAGAATACCTCAAAAACTAGTGACTATAATAAACCGAAATGTTTAGACAAACCCATGTGTCAAATTTCAGTTTATTACAGTCAATAGTTTATACCATTGCATGGAAGTAGGTGGAGGTCAATTTAAACATTTAATTAGATGAAATGTGTCAAAATAATTAATTAATGATACATTTTTAACTCCCTTTTCGAAAAAGTATCAATACATCGGTACGCCATTGGAATCTGTTAAACATGTTGATTTATTACTTCGCTTCGTTTCTGGACAGACTTTAGAGTTAAATTTAACCGAGTTTGGTGCAACTGCTTCTAAGGCCCAGTTGCAATGAAAACTGAATGTAAACCATACATCCACTAGTAAACCTCCTGTGTGCGGACTTTCGAAAAGTCCACCTACGGCAATTTTTTCTATTTGACATAAACATAGATGTAAATTTTTAATTCAGAGACGTTCACTAATTCAATTGTATCAGAAATACATCATCTCCCCCGGAATGTAGAACGTCCTATAGATACAAGCAAGAGATTCTCAATACGTGTTAGTGTTTCCTTCAGTCACCGATTGATGGCGTTATGCGTTGGCTTTCCGGTTTCGTCATTGATTGAATATCGCGATTATAGTGTCGTGATGGATATCGATTCAGAATCGATTATATTTCATCAAAGATGGCTGCGCACTGTAATACCGGAAATAATGTTACCACACGACGGAACAACGCAATAATTTAAAAATATATTCTTTTTAGGTTTTTAATATTTCATTTGTATAAATATTACTAGGATATACTATTCAGTTTGTTTGAATTAATCTTTAATTTCAAATTGAGTGTTAGGTGTGAAAACAACAGTAAACTAAAATATTTAATAATCATTATTTATTTATTATTATTATCATTAAAGTATTTAACTTTTGTTATTACATGGTTCATAGCAAAAGTAAAAAAAATAAATAAAAGAAATAATACAAAAGTTGAACAGTATCTAAGTTAAACATAAAATTTTTAAAAAAAAAATTTAATTTAAAAATATAATATTATTAAAAATTAATAATTAAAAAAAAAAAAAAATAAATATAAAAAATAAAAATTTTAATTTAAAAAATAATAAATATTTAAAAAAAAAAAATTTT
Organism: Abscondita cerata; assembly: GCA_030710515.1. Lineage (NCBI taxonomy): Eukaryota > Metazoa > Arthropoda > Insecta > Coleoptera > Lampyridae > Abscondita > Abscondita cerata. The sequence continues at coordinate 321,578 of JALBCR010000648.1, forward strand.
TAATAAAAAATTAAAAAAATTAAAAAAAAAAATTTAAATAAAAAATTTCAAAAATTTTTATTTATATATATTACATAAAAAAAGCAATAATTACCTTTGAGAGTTGTTACGTGACGGTCAAACAACAAAAAAAAAGCAAAAGTCAGTGACGCCGTTCTTATTACTCGTTAATAATGAATGATCGTAATCTCAGTGCTTCATCTATATAAAAGTAAATATCGTTTAGAACCTGTAAAATGTAATAAAACTGCAAAAAAAGTTATCACAGTTGATTGTGGTGATTACTGTTAAATATTTTTCTAAGTAGTGACAACGAAGACTTTTATAAATAGGACATTAAATTCATTCATTCAAAAATATTATAATCATGTAACACGTATTGCCACCTATCGGCAACTTCGGGAAGTTCATATAAAATCAACTGGGCCATATCCATTCCGGGGAGATGATGTATTTCTGATTGTATCGATTATTCAATTGAATTACCCAGGGCATATTTCGAAAAATGTCAAAGGTCATGAGCTGATTTTTTGCCCCAGAATAGATAATTATGCTATTAATGCACTGTGCAATTTTTGTAGCGATTGGTTGAGGAGTCTGAGAGGAGATTTTTATTAGTATGATACACCTTTCTTGTGATATTGCATTCGTTGTATTGGCAATACTGTAGAATCTTAAATAGTTCTAGAATTTATTGGCCAGTGTCTTAGTGTTTATTCTTTGGTGTAAGGTCCTTATCGTTTGGCAAGAAGTTGATGAATAAATTGCACAAAAAATTCTTGAACTTGTTTGATTAATGTAATACAGGCTTATCTTCTTAAGCTTGTATTACATTATACTTTTCGTCTAGAAAACTTTGACAAGTTTGTAAACTAGACGGGATACTAAACTAGAAATCCCTTCCAACTTTGTTCGTGTGATTTTATAATTTTATTGCGCAAACTCTATAGAAGTGTTAACAAGTAATTACCAATTTAAGAAAAATAAACAATATTTTGACTGTAATTGTAACGTGCGTTGTAAGACCTCCTAAATAAAATTTAAAAAAAACTCCGTGTTTTAACGCTATAACCGTAGAAGCACATAGTAGAAATAAACAAACATCAAAAACACATAAGTAACTAGTTTATAGGAGTAAGTGTTGGTAGCTCTTAAATTCGATCCAGCGCGCAAGTCTAGTAAGTAAACTTTGATGAAAACTTGGTCCACTTTCTGGTTTCAAAACTTGGACGGAGTTTCCGTGTTTTACATTATCAAAAGTTTTGTCAAGTTCATCAAGTTTACAAACTTGTCAAAGTTTCTAGACGAAAAAAGTATAATGTAATCAAGTACACATATGTCGACAAAGTTGCTATAACGTGAACATACTTGCTAAATTTAAAAAAAAACAAACTGATTGTGAAGTCAAATACAATACTTTGATACATTCTGTATATATAATTTACAAAGTATTGGCAACCATGTTTTCCCACTAGTTTAATGACAAAAACATCAGCCATTGTTTATTTAAAAGGTCTAGTACGAAAACACTAAATTGGATTTTTAAAATTTAATTTACGTTTAGGAATCGTCAGTGGTGCCTTTTAAACTCCTGTGATACTAAATTTTAAGTATTGAGATATGTTCAAAAGGAATAAGAAAGAAAATCGGGCAAAACTCGAACATAAACTATACTTGGTAAGCAACAAAAGTTTGAAGAGCTTTCTTTGAAAATAATTCATTAATAGGCTCGAGAAAACCCAGAGCCCGTGTTCGATATTTCAGATTGTGGAATAAGAGAAGTTCCGCCTGGAATCTATTCGCTATGCAAAGTGTTTTTAAAACAAAGCTTGCATTTAGAGAATAATCATTTGTCTTCTTTATCTGGTGGCGGTAATTTAAAAGATTTATGCCTTCTAAAAATATTAGATATACACAACAATGCTTTTGTAACAATTCCACCAGAAATAAGTTTTTTAACTAATCTCTTGGTAGACATTTAAATGGTTTTTAAGAACATAACTTACAAGGTTTATTGCAGGAGTTGTACTTAAACGACAATCACATTAAGAAATTACCTTCTTCTGTATGTGATTTACAAAAACTACAAATTTTAGATTTATCTAATAATGTGCTGAAAGATCTTCCTGAACAATTAGGTAATTTAATTAATTTACGTAGGTTAAGCATTCAGGGAAACAAGATTAGTTGTTTACCAAAGAATCTGTACAAAGCACAAAGGTTGAGTGATATTAATGTAACTGTATCTGGTTTCGTTTATCCTCCTGCCAATGTTGCCGATAAAGGTACCGAATCAATTATGAGATACATTTGTGAAGGTTTGTGTTTTAGAATGTGTTTGAAGTTATTGTTATTGGATTAATTTTTTAGACTCTGGTGTTGAATATGTCCCTCCCCATTCTCTAGATGATGCCCAGGTCGATTTAGAAGCGAAAGATACCATCGATGCCTTTGAAGATAGTTTTAAAGTAAGTGTTGTTATTGATTAATTTAATATAATCAGTTATTTTAAACTTGAAGTTCTGCTATTATTTCAATGTTAAGTTAAGCTGCATTGTTACCTTGTAAAACAATGTACAGGGTTATTCACTATTAATTATCCACGCCTTATTATCGTTATTATTGTTCGTAGAAAAAAGTTATACATGAAAGTTGTATCTGGTTCTAACTGAATTTTCTTAAAATGCCATCAATAGTTCAGTTACTCCCCGTTTACAGGTGGCGCAACAAAATATGATGTATTTTTTTAATGTAACACCCTGTATATTATTACATTTTTGAAGAGATCTTTTTTTTTCTGATTTCAAAAATATATAATATGTTGTCTTTATATAAAGCCGTTATTGAGTTATTAATCGTAGAATATCACAGTTACTTAATATGGAATTGTTAATATTGTCAAAGTAAACCATGTAAACGACAAATGTTGTGTTTGATGATTGACTTAAATCACCAAAATTGTTTATAAGTGAAACAGTTGGCTGAAATCAAGCTTACTCTTTATGTCCTACCGGTGGTTTCATAGAAGTGTATTCACAATTAAACTGTCTTGTGACGTCATCTTTGACGATTTCGTCATCTATCATCACTAGTAGGAAATTTTACAACCTTTAACATTCAGTTTCCAAATTTCACTTGTTTATGTATAATCGCTCCAAGATAAGAGGAGGGGGGGGACTTTGAGAAGCACTGTATATATATATATAACGTATATATCTTGAAAGGAGATATATATTTAACCTTACACTTGCAACTGATCAAATTTAACATCAAAATATTTATGACTGATTTTGCTGTTTTCCATTCAACAAAAATGGACTTCTCAGTAATTAACAATTAAGGTTGTATTTTGTGCAACCAAATCCTGAAAATTTTCATAATCTAAAAGTGCAACAGTAAGGAAGTAATATATCATGTACGATAGCTTTTATTTCTTGATGTTCTCTTTGTTTTCCTAAGAATTCTTAACAATTTACTATTAATTACAATTACTATTACATACCCAGTGTGTCCTAGGTTAGATGTAACAAGAGATGGAAAGGAAAAAAACTTTTCAATTTTTGAACGACATTTGGTGAATCAGTTCTACTTGTTGTAAAACTAAGATATATAAAAAAATTAGTTTTTTCCACGACATACTTAGAAAACAGAAGTTTCTTCTCTACAAATAGTGAGGAAAATTGTTTTTCCCTCACTAGTGAGTAAAAAATGTCATGTTACAAGAATGTCGCTTGGAACTTAATTAAACAATTTAAATTTTGTTAACAAATAACTATTATTATTCAGTCACTTTTAATTTAGTATCTTATATTTCGACTTTTAAACATTTTTACTCTACATTTTTTAATACACAACTCCAACATAACCTACAACCACAAAAAAAAACATTTAAACCCCCATTACTTTCTTACAAAATTACAAACCAACAAATTACAAAAAAGTTTTTCTTTCATTTGTTTTGTTGTTTTTGGGAATGTCAAAAAATTATGTTAACACACAGAAGACTTTTTTTCCACTCCACACTAATGCCTTGATGGAGTGAAAAAATTTTTTTTTTCATTGGGTTATATAAATCGATATTTAAGTTTGAAAATGGAGGTTTTTCAGATGAATTTTATATTCCAATTATAAAACATAATTAATTTAAAAAACAAAAAAAAAAAAAAACACTAATAGCCGTGGAAATTTCCTTGGATAAGGCACCCACTGAATATAAATCGAATCCAGGGAATCTATGATTGTTTGAAGACCTGTATTGAAGAAGTAGACTGTATGAACGATGGACGGTTATCTTAACTTATATTTTTCTTATCACCTCGGTCCTCTGTTCACGTTGCTAGGAACAGATTCGATGCGAAAATCGACCTTTTTTCAAATTCGTCTCGCATTAAAACGGCTCGAGATATTTTCGTTTCGAAAAAAGTTTCGAGTTTACCAAAGATGCGTCTTTATTTTTTGAGTTAGATTTTTTTTTGTACGAGGGCATCTTCGAGGTTAAAAAAAATGTTAAAAATAGTCAACAAAATTTAAAACAAATTGAGCCGTAATTTGACCACAACTCGTTTATTTTCGGACCGATTTTCAAAATTCAAAAAGAATCTTCGGCGGATAAAGAAACATTTTTGGCCGTTTCAGTTTTTTTTAACCTCGCGTGTTTTCAACAGTTATAAGCGAAAAAATTTCAATCGAAAACTAAAATGGCCATAATTTCTAAATTATAATCGATAAAGAAAAAGTTTATTTAAGAAAAACGTTCGTTTTGTGCCCCTTATATTTTTCTTTCCACCTCGGTTCTCTGTTAACGTTGCTAGGATAGGTGAACAAGCATACCCAGTACTGGGCCAGTGTTAGTATTACGCGGCGTACTGTTGCATTGGTAGGATAGGCAACGCAATTGAGGGAACGGTGTTAACATTGTTATCACATCCTCGGCTGATACGTAACCATGTAATTCGGAGAGAGACTAAAAAATACAAAGTGGATGAATAACGGAGAGTTTTTGTTTACACTTTTTGCATTGTGAGTACAGTTCATGATTTTGCTCAGATAAATTGCCTTAATTACTTCGTTCGTGAGGCTCCTAGGGGCCTGGGGTCAGCTAGTGTTTAATAAAATACTTATTGACAAATCACAGATATTACATCGGCGATTGTACCGGTGAAGTTTGCAGCTAAATATAAGTACCTATAGACAAGTAACGCGCACTTTTGTTTTGAAGTCGTCATAATAGGTGGAGAGGTGCAAGGACGGAGCTACAACTGTCACGTGACGCGTGGAAAAATAACAAAAACTACTTCAATTCAGCATATGAAAAGGTTAAATTCATTCTCGCGGTTGTCACTGTTAACCTAAAATACAGGACACATCTTGTATATATATCTCCCTCTTCCATTCACAAACTTACACTCGTCACGTAATATTTTAGTGTCGTTCTTCAGTGCTCTCTTTCTAGCATTCCGGCATTATCTTTCGATATAAAGCAAATATTGCGTTACTCGTCTACGTACTTATATTTAGTCTGAGTCGCAACATATGATATACTCCCATTCTGTTCAGTTTTTAACGCCCAAATGTTTGGTCCTATTCCGCAAATTTAAGTAGTGAAATGAGCATTCTGTTGCGTTCAGAGAAGGTCGATGATGTATAATTGGTAGTAAAACGTTCTCCGAATGCGCCCGTGATCTGTCAATTTCGAAGGATAAGGCATTTCAATGCGCTGTCAGATAGCTGTCAACGACCTTTAAAAATGGCTATTGTAGGGCAAACTTACGTATAATTAGATGGATTTTATCATTGAGATATAGGATTTTAATATAGTTTATACGTTTAATTGATTTGTAATGTACCATAAGGCCAGCATTTGGTTGTGTAGTGAACTGTGGCAGTAGAGGAAATTGTGACAGTGTTAAGTTTTTTAGAATCCCTGTTATTTGTAATTTTAAACATAAATTGAGTTAAAATACTATTTCACAGACTCTACAACTAACTTAAATAAAACGACCACTAAAAGTACAAAAAATCAACAGAAATTACACACATTCCAATGAAAACAAAGGTTTGTTTGTCCTACAGACGCCATTTTGGCAAAAGCGTTGAAATACCTAATTATTTTTTCTAACCTAAAATTTTTATGTTCAAATGAAATAGTACTTGTGATTCATTACTATTTCCTGTGTTACTCTCTTTATTAGCCTCACACAGAGATTGCGCATGAATAATAATAATAAATAATAATGTTTACTGCCCAACGGTTAACCATTTATTACAATAAGATTTATTGAAAAAGCTCGATGTCGGTCGCCGCACCCGCTGAAGGTATGAAAGAAAAGAATGTACTTTTCGTGAAAAACTGTTTGATGTGTAATATTTCAAGAGGGACATTGATTTTTTCGTGGCTTTCGAAGAACAATATTTTTCTCGCCAGCAACAGAAGTCAGCATTACCAGCAAGTCAATATCTTCTACAAAAATTGATACTCTCTTCAGGATGTTGTTCTAAATCTATGCTAGCTTTCACTAGTATTGCTTTATTCGTGAAAAAAAACGCGAATTTTAAAAAAATTAGTTTTTGGTCCATATCTCGAAAAGTATCGATCTGAGCAATTCACGGGACAGGATCGAATTTGTTTCCCGCAAAAAATCTTAGTGCTGAAACAGTATAACAGAATGGGTGTTTTCAGAGATATTTGTGGATTTCCGTCAATCCAAGCTTATATTTCAAAAATATCGATTTTTCAACTTTAGTTGTGAGGACTAAAATTGTAGCGCGCAAATCCCCCGCAAAACGATCACTTTCGGGATCCCGTCAACTCAGATTTATATTAAGCAAGGTTTGCTATTGCATAATAGAACAAGAGTTTCGCGCAGAACTCTCCAACGTTGTGATAAAGAAAGAACAAAAAGTGCAATTCAAGTGAAGTGATCTAATTATAAATTTCATGCTGGTAAGTCATTAATACTGAACGGTCTGCTACCTACTACCTTTCCTACATCGGGACAGAACCAGGCACCCACGAGACGTTTTCATTAATGAAAACATAACAGTTTTAGAAAAACATAGTTCAAAAACGAAAATTATAGATACAGAGTTTTCCAGTCAACTTTTGTTTTGTTTTCTTACTTTGCTTAATGTTAGTGGAGATATTTTTGAAAACAATTAATCTCAGTAATTGATTATTTGGATCAAAAATAGTTAAAAGAAATGTTGTGTATAATTAAATTATAAACCATTTTTGAAATTTTTGAAATGAATGTTTTTGTAAATCGTTTCTGCAATTTTCGAATTTATGGTGTTAACGACCTTTTTGCTTATGCCCAGATCTGCGCAATTGTAAAAGTAAGGGCCCATATGCAAAGCTTATCAAAATCTCACCGGCAATTTTGCTAATATCTTGTTGGCATAAGGGACGAACTGGCCGGCCGGCCATTGAACGAATTGCTTCATTGTATGAAATTATTCAAACGGTTCTTTTCAACGAAAAGTCATGCGCAGTGACACCGAACATATGTGGATATGTAGGGGGTAACAAAACCCATGCCAACTCGCAATGACGTCGACCAGGTAGACTTAGATGTCTTCTTCGAAGGTCTATTCATCGGAACAGTGAAAAAGGAGTGTTAACATTTTTCGGTTTAGAAAGCAACCCATAACTCCCCCATCTGGAGTAAAATACTGTTATATTCTTCTAAATTAGGGTTTAGAACTATAAAATGGTTTCAATGAATCCTGAGAAATTGATTTGATGGAGTGCAAGTTACATTATTTGCAACAAAAAAATAGTCAACATGCCGCAGAACGCTACTTTTATTGTATTTTTTGAACTCTCAGCGCAATCATTAGACACCTTCAAGAGATCGTATAACAATTTAAAAGTGTTTGGAAGTTCTGTGAAATCCAGAAGTAGGGGTAATATCGATGAAAAACGTGCAAATATTAATCAAATCGTCCGTCCACATTAACACGGCAAATTGCACAAGACGCCGCTACGTCACCACACACAGTAGGTAGTGACAAACAATTGAGCAATACCCAGAAATGTGGGGTTTTGCAAATTCGCGATGATTACGTGTGGTCAGTAGTAATTAGCAGGTTGCATAGCAACCGTAACGGCATGTGTGTCAGCAAGTGCGCTATCTCAAGCGATCGTAACACACATGCCGCTACAGTTACCTGTTGGCATTTTTCTTAGTTTATACTTATTCACACTGGTCAATGTTTACACGAGAGCGTCGTCACACATTATCACCTACGTTCATGGCTCCACGGGGAGCTTTAAAAGCACCAACTGCACGTCTCGGTATAGTCGTATAACGCACTTCGGGCGGCATACCCCTTGATGAGCTTCACAATAAGAGCGAAATGCTGCATCAGGTGTTCTTTTTTGTTGCGTGTGTACTTTCTGTACAAGCTATTTGGCTTTATCGGTAACGTGTTACAAGCGCATTAAAGTCGATCGCTTAGATAGCGCTTTTGCACTTTAAATACGCCACAAGCCGTTACAGTTAACTGTTGAAAATTTTTCTCTAGATTTATCACAAACATAAATACCAATGCTTTATAAATCATCAGTTGGTCAAAGTTTACACCCTGGCGATTACGTTGGTTCATAAACATGCATCGTAGAACCAACTTTCGATTCAGATTTTATGGGCGCAGAAAATCCTCATCGTGCTGAAGAAAGACGATCTCTAAATTAAGTCCGGCTTTAATTTGGCAGTGGTATTATTGGTTCGCATGCCTGGTGCCAGCACTTTTTTCTTCTCCAATTTCTTAGGGAAGATTTTGGACAATATGTGGATGAATTAAATTTATAAAACTCGTATAAATCTAGGCCGATGGTTCAACACGACGATGCCCCATCCCAACTATCAGGCACGGTCAAAACATATTTGGACGAGTATATCCAAATTCCGTGAGAACGGTAGAAATGGAACCGCACGTTCCTTGGATCTTTCACTTTAGACTCTTCGTCTTTGGCACAATAAGAGAGTCTCGTATATAAATGGGATCATATGCAAACCGAGAGGAACTTCTTAGGAAGATGTTATTAATCATTTTTATAGGTTAGGAGACGTAAAATTAGGGAAAACCTCTAACCTTGGCTGTTGAAAAGGCGTCATATCTAGATGTCGACAATAATGTTGGACATTTCTGGACAATACTTTTAAACTTAGCCTGTGAGGATACTGTTAGGCATTAAGGTTTTAGCGTTTTTATTTTTTTGTCTTTAATTTTTTGATCTCTATCTGCTGCGAATGAATATAAGCCAATTGTTATAGAGCCAGGTTTCTTTCGTTTTCCATGTGCTGGACTAGAATTTGTCAACCCTAATAATAAGACAAACGCGTTTTGCAGGTTTTATTTATACAAACAAGCATATCAACCCTTATATCATTGAAAAGAGAAAGCACAAGTGATTGATGAAGTTTATTTATTTATTTGTAGTGGGTACATAGCTTTTAATATTGTATTGTGATGTGAGTGTTAGAAGGGAGCCCTGAGAAGATCAGTATATACCTGTATAGTGTGGTAGACGAAACCGTGTGCAATTGTGGTTCGTCTTGGCAAAGTATTTGAAGGAAGGTGGTGGAAACCACCAACACCTAAACAGCCCACCCTTACCCACCTTAGTATTCATATGTAATAATATTAATGAAGTGATAATCAACTATGGTTTCCATTTAAAAAAAAAGTAACTTTGGATTATATCTCGAAGACAAAAGCTGTTTACACGAAATATGTTAATGGCTGGCTTGTTGATCTCTCAAAATTGTAAGAAAATTTTTGTTTGTTGAAACTTGTTTCTATCCCTTACACTAAGAGAGAGAATATAACAGTTTGAAGAAAATTAATAAATTGAATTTCTTTAGATAATCTAGTAGGCCCTTTTAAGTCCTGTTCATGGCTACCAATTCCTGCTATCTGTTTCCGTTTGGTCATTTATCGTATCTTCTATAGTTTCCTGAGATTCCCATATGAATAATGAAAAGACTCACACTGCACCCCGTTTCTAATTTCTTTTGTATACCCCTAAAAACCTTCTGCCAGATTATTTTATTGGAATGAAAAACATAAAATGTTGGAAATTGGGATTTTTTCATTATCTTTTCTAAATATAGTCTGTATTATTTCGTTGTGTGTTTGCAGTCCAAATTAAATTGTTTAATTCATGGCTGTAATTAAAACACTAACGAAATCTTTACTGTCACAATCGAAAATCGATTTTCATTCATATAATTAAATGGTACTGGTCGCTATTGACTCAACTGTTTCAGTATTCAAGGAAAACGCAAATCACCAAGATGGTGATAATTTTGGTCATGTATTTTGTGGTGGTTATTGCGTGTTTTGGTCTTGGTTCTTTTGGTCTGTCACTCATCAACTACTACACAAGCACGAAAAAATTGTCTTCCGTTTGTTGCCACGTGTCAATGCTAATTGTGTTTTAGGTACCACTGTTTGCGACCACAAATCATAAACTGATTTTAAACGGTATATATCTAAGTTTATAAATGATGAATAGGAACCATAGTAGACCGTTCAGCTAAAAGCATCTATCACGCAAACTGCTATGTAATTAACGTCGCAGACAGTTCTTCGAACAATTATAAAAGCATCAATGATCATGGAAGTTACATAAACACTTATCACCAATTCATTTTTTTCTTTCTTAGCCAAATTTACATATATTCACCACCATACATATTAGTGCCTAATTTTCCGTTTCATTTTTTGTGCCAAAAGAGGAAGCTTGAAAAACTAGGCATATTATTTTTCTTTTACCTGGAATGTTCTTAGTAGGTGGAAGTAGTTGGTTTTTAGCTCTAGTTTAAAATTTTGCATTTTAAGCTTACTTCTTGAACGCATTTCTTAGTTTTGCTATTTTTATTAGTATTTTTGATGCAAAGAAAAAAGCTTGTTATTAGTTGTACAAATTTCCAATCATTTTTGATTTCGGCTCTTAAACCTCAAACTGAAAAACTTTTTTTTTTATTTAGGAAGCATATTAGTGTGTTATCATTAATTAGCTACATCTTTCAATATTTTAATTTTTGAGAGCTGTCTAAATTGCTTTAAATAAGCGCGTGCTGCTTATTTTCGTTATCACACAATAATTATTATTGTTTAGTTGAAGAGCGGTGCATTATGTATTGCAAACATTGTATGCTAATACATTTTTTGAAGATATATATACAGGGTGTTTCTGAAAGATGTGTACATGGCTTTACCAGAGGTTCTCTGGCTCAAAATAGACCGTTTGACACCAATTTACTTATAACCAGTGCACCATAAGGGCGCCAGAGGACGTCAAACTTTCCAAAAAATATTGTATATTGGGAATAACTTCGAGAACGGTTCGACGGATTTTGTTCCGCTTTCGTATGCTGGTTGTCTGCTTCGAAGACGTTTTTCTGTGTAATGTGACAAATTTCTGATGCCAGAAAAAGTCGCTCATGGGCACTGGTCAAATAAATGATAATATTTTAACAACCGTCAACGATACGAAACCAAAATAATTCTGACAAATAAAATGAACAATTTGAAAACTTTTTTCTCTCTTGTTAAATTGCGCCAATGTTAATAGTCCGATCAGAAAAAATTAAAATCATATCTATGCAAGGCGCATCCATACGCTTAGAAATTCAAGTAGACTGCTAGTAGGCTATGCGATCATGTCAATTCGATTTGGGAATCTTTCTGCGTAAACCCTCACTCTCTCTCGACAATTACCACTGCAAAAGCCCAACAGTAACAGCATATCAGTCTGTTCGGAAAATGTGTATCTCATTTTTCAAGTTGTTAATAGCCAAATAGAAACGTGAGCAATCTTGGAAGATCCGGAAATGAATATCACAAATGATAGATTTGATCGCATAGCCTACTAGCAGTCTACTTGAATTTCTAAGCGTATGGGTGCGCCTCGCAAGGATATTATTTTAATTTTTTTCTAATCGAACTAACAACATTAGCGCAATTTAACAAGAAAGAAGAAAGTTTTGAAATTGTTCGTTTTATTTGTCAGAATTATTTTGGTTTTGTATCGTTGACGGTTATTAAAATATTAGCATTTATTTGACGGTACCCGTATGAAAGTGACTTTCCTGGCATCAGATATTTGTTCACATTACACATAAAAACCCCTTTGGAAGCAGACAACCAGCGGAACAAAATCCGTCAAACAGTTTTCGAGTTATTCCCAATATACAATTTTTTTGGAAAGTTTGACGTCCTCTGGCGCCCTTTATGTTGCACTTTGGTTATAGGTAAATTGGTGTCAAACGGTCTATTTTGAGCCAGAGAACCTCTGGTAAAGCCATATACACACCTTTCAGAAACACCCTGTATACACAAATATTTCTAGGAAAGTTATGATAAGTAGTTTCCGTTTCCAACACTATTAATAGCTATTTATGTTACGAAACTATATCTATAATGTGTTCCTGTTTTCGTCAACAACTTTATTAGTTTTATTAGACGTAACTTAAAGCTTTCGACCGAAGTGCGTCTTAAAATAAAACCACTCATCTTTTTATAATTTTTCCTCATATTTTCAATAAACACTTTTCTGTTGTTGGAAAAGATGTTACAGTGTGTTGCGGTAGACAAATTTATTATAGAAATATTTATAATTGTTTCGACGTATTACCCTTATCTATGTCGGAGAGTGGGTCGTGGACAATTTTTAAAGATGCGACAATTAAAAAAATGCTTCCGAGATGAGGGTCCACCCTATGGGTTGTAGTTTTAATCTCAAGCAGTAGAGACTTAAGATACAAAAGAACAAACTGTTAACGAAGGAAACGTATAATTTACAAAGCTTCCCTTGTCCCAAAGGTATACATACACACAAAATATAGATATATTGTAGATAATTACAATATGGTTATCTAATAGTATATGTAAATAATGCCGGCTACGCCTTGATAATTTATTGTAGTTCGAACGCGAATTTAGTATTGAATTTATCACGACTACTTCCCTAATTATTTTAAATAACCGACTTAATATTTACTTTAATAATGTAATTTTGGCGCAAACAAACGTGTAATCAATTTGTCTGGGGATCCTTCGAACATGAAATTATCACAATTTGCGCTAAATAGTAACTAATCCCGTATGTTAACGATCGGTTTTGTACATACATGCAATAACATTTATGGAAGTTTTCCATAACAATTGTGTGTGAAGAAATAACTTAAAAATAGATGTGTCGGGTTTGGTTACATGCTGTTAGGAAGAACGAAGATCAAGACTGGCTGATATCTAATGGTGATACACTGGTATCAAGGTCAAAAGTCGCCTGCTTATTTATTTATTTAGAAGATGTTAGAGTAACGAACGGACAGTCTCGGTACGTGAAATGCTAATTTCTAAAGAAGATCCCGGCACTTAACAAAGGAGTGAACCAATCTATATAAAAATAGTGCTTCAGACACTTGCCTACGTTTAGCAAGACTGAATACACCAAATCTTCCAAGCAAAAGAACCTGCGGACAACCCTGCGACGGATAAACGCCATCAATCCGAAACGACAGAAATTTCAGAAATCTTCGCTGGATCCACTCAATACTATCGACTGCCCCAACCCCCACAGGAGAAACCACACTGGAAAAGCGAGTTTCCGAATTAAAGAAGTCATTTGAATTTCTCCATAGAATACCGTGAGTCTTGCGCGCTCTTCAGGTTATCAATAATTAAGAGCAGCTCCGATGTAGGATTAGTTTAATTACGACAATTTCAGCTTCATGGAGCATAAGATGCAAAGGGTATCGCCAGCACGAAGAATAATTGAAGTAAATTTTGTTTTGGGCTAATTTTGCTTCCAAGTGGTAGGTTTAATTTGCCCCCAGATGCTAGGTCTAAAAAGATTGACAAAATGGCGGTCACCTTGATAAGGAAATTCTTTTTAAACTTACGGCATTCGACAGTGTGCAAAGGTCGCACAAAAAGAAACTCAGCGTTTTACAATTTCATCGCAAAGAAGAAAAGTGTACTTCACCGAGCGCAATGTACCAAAAATGAATTAACCTGAAACTTAATGAAGCTAACATACGACTCGATCGATTTTTCATGCCATCGGTTGATCTAACCATCGACTAAAAATTCTCGTAAAGATATAAGTTGCCATACGCCAGGCGTAGAACTGAGCGAAAACAAATATATTAGACGAAATTCACAGAGAAAAAAACCGTCACAAAGAATAGTATAAAAATATCTATCATGTAGATATGCTAGCGCAAAATAGGAACCACCAAATCTCACACAAGTTTGTAATATCGGTAGTGCAGATCATTACTGTGCAGAAACTACAAATATTTTCCCTTTTAATTTTCGTGCAAATTGAAAAATAGTTTCTAACTGTAACGTTTACGATAGAAAATTGATTGACCTCAAATTTGTCGGTGTGATAGTGCAATGAATTCACCATTGACCTAGGCATTAAAGTTTCAGTTTTTCGTATCTGTATTATTTTACTACCATTTGAGCGATACATTCTGCGAGCACATCATGAACCTTATATATTATAAAATTAATTACGAGATTATGAGTGGATGATACTTGACCACAACATTCGATTAGATTATATATATCTGGGGCTGGCATCTTCTGAAGAGTATGGCGTCATAACTCCTTGAGTAAATTTCTAAAAGTTGATGACGCATGACCATAACATTAGATTAGATTATATTTATCTGGGGTTGACATTGTACTGAATCAGTCCTGATTATTGTGCCCCCTTCAGCATCTTCCATAGGCAAATGTCTCTGAGGAATCTCAGAGTTGATCTGGTATTCAATGGACTGACTTCCTCTAGGTCCTCTAGTTTCTTTTGAAGAGTGTGGCGTCACGATTAGCCAGGGTTTCATCCGCCGAGTAACAGAAACTGCATCTCCACGTTAATATTCATATGCTAAGTGAGCAGTGGCTTGTGAAGATTCCGAAGTTTTTCTACTGATGGATAGACAATTGTTAGTTTCTCTCTCGACGAAATCCCTTAGGAGAATTAGAATCTTTGATTGCCTTAGACCTGGTAGTTTATCCCAGTTCATCATCATCTCCCTTCTTTTCTAGATCCGGAACCTTTCTTGTGTTGTGTGTTTGACAATACCACAGAAGAGATAACCGCCCCTTTCTAGCGAGGGCATCTGGTTGCCCATTGCCTTCTAACCCAGTCTATTTTGGAATACAGATAACCTTATTAAGTGCTCCCAGCTTGTTTAGCTTGGTTTTGCACATCTCCACCATATTTGAGAGTGTTACTTAACGCCTTAATGAAAACTTAGTTTCATCCAGACCTTCTATCCAGATTCAGCTAAACGCAACGTTTAATTGCATATACTTCCGCCTGAAAAGTACTGGTGAGTTGGCCCGTAGGTTCCAAGTATGTGGTTCTCGGTCCAAATACTGCCTCCCCAATACTTAGTTCGGTTTTCGACCCGTTTATGCACCAATGACCAGAACATACTATTTCTTCCAGAACTCATACTCCAGAAAATCGACGACGGTTTAGATCTCAGAAAGAGAAGTCTTTTGAATGAAACATCTGTCAGCACACTGTCATTATATTATTATATATTTTTTTTTTTTTTACATAAAACAACAAATTATTGTTTTAAAAGAGCCTTGTTTATTCTACTACACAGCCAAACAAATACACCTAGAGCAAGTGTTAAAGTAACCATCATTCGCAAGCACAATCGTTCACGAAACAAAAGTCTTAGTTTTCAGAACCGGTAAATTGTTCATCTACAGCAATGGGGAGCCTTAAGACATTCTATCGAATTGAAATCGGAGGACCTCTCACACTAGCATCATGGATCGCTACGATTAATCCGTTAATAGAGGATACGTTGATACAATTTTCGGGAAATTCTCAACTCAAGTGTAGAATTATCGTATTGAAGCCAGACAATCGATAAATTTGTCAAGGTCGGCAGGGCGCTAAACAAGGTCACGACGTAAAATAGCTTTAGTCCTTGTTCACTGAAAGCCTGTCTAGAAGGTACTTTACAGTTGACTTACCTTAAGAAAATCCTGTCGCAAATATGTTAAAAGTTAACGCAACACTAAAAATAAAATTAAATATAAATTAAAAAGGCTTGTTAAAAAGGAACATCTTCAAGATTTATTAAAGTAAACTTTAAAGGTTACATTTTTCGGTATGAAGAAATTCATATCCGCAAACTTGCGAAACAGGGAAAAATACCCCTAATTATTTTGAAAACTTGAAATTTCCGGTACTCATACGTGTGTTATACGCGCAACTAAAATCTAACGTTCTTATCATCTGTAGTGCGTACCGCACTCAGATCTTTTTAGATGGTAAAATTTCGAACTACATTAAGGAAATTTACAATCGAAAATATGTAACAGCAAAAGATTTATTTAATTTTAAGGTGAAATCAACGAACTGACCTCGAAATTGAACAAATATCACGTACAATACCGAACGAAAAACAATGTTTCTTTGTGAATGAAATTGGACGCAATTTAAATTACATAATAAAGATTATTTTACGGGGAAACTTACAACGAAGGTTACAGCTTACTTACATACCATTTAAAATTGTCAACCCCTTGAAGTATTGTTAAAAAGTCTTAAGAAATAAAAAATAATGGAACACAAATATAAGTCATAAAAGGTGAATGTTACTGCCATTACCTATTTCTATCTCTTATTGTTTCTATACTCGCGCTCTTAACACTTTAGATACCATCTAATGTTATCAACTCAGTTCTTTACCTACTTGCTAATATAATTCTGAAAATAAAAAAAAACTAAAAGTAACTGGTAATGATTGCATAGCGATTTAACGTATTTAAAATGTAAAAATAATAAATGTAGGCGTTCAAATAGTAAGCTTGTTTATTGCTAATTTTTTAGTAGTCGTACACTTGCACCCTTAATAAAATTCTTGCAAATTGCCTTACTTTAAAACAAACTTTGCCCAAATAACGTGGAGACCATTGTAGGAACAGAAACTGCAAGACTTTCTTGAAATTGAAAAACAGAATGAACTACAACAAAGACAAGAGTTTGAATTAGCGACTGCAATGAAAGCCAACCGTGAGAAGGTATTATGTTTTTTTTTAATAATAGAAATCGTTCTCAAAGCCCCCGTTTCCCCGCTCTCGCAGCTTCTTACCGATATTTCAGAGCAACAACTCAAACTCGATATAGAATTGGCTAAAGTTCAGCAAATGAAGGATACAGACAGGTTTCGATTGATCGAACAATTACACGAAGGTATTACGTCACAGTTGCTTTAGTAGAAACATGCTAGTTACTATTTCAGTTGAGCAGAATGCCGATTTTGCTATTAAACAATTGTTAGCGCTGAACAGAGAACCATTGACGCAGTTAATTCAACAAGAGAAAATGGAAGAGGAGCGTATGTTGGCCGCCGCTAATCAATATAATCAGAAATTACGGAAGGAAGATGTTTTGTTGGCGATGCAAGAGTTGCTTGATCAAGAATCGAAGAAATTTGCTACGTACAATGAAAGTCGCTCGGAAACTACTAGAAGTATTTTGGAACAGTAAGGGTGTGAGTAAAATTTTCAGACGAAATTCACTGTGATATCGTAGGGAGATCCAATCAGATTCACATTTGTTGGATGTCTTTCAGAATCAAGGGTTACACAAGACCCAATTGATTTCGCAGTTGCAAGACGACGTAGATCTACAAAAAGCGGCGGTGGGTGCTTTATTAGAGATTGGTGACGCTCGCAGTTGGGGTCTCGTTCAACAAGTACGTATGGTGGAAACTCAATTAGCTGCTCTCACCAACATCGAATTAAATAGACGCAAATTAAGGATGGACGAACACATAGTAAGTAAAAAAACTTTGTTCTCTTAAATTTGCAACATAGTTTCTAGAACGATATGGACGTAAAACGATGCCAACTTTCAATGATGTTGATGGACTTGTTGGATCAACAAGCCGAAAGACGTGCCCAATTATTATCGACTTTGAGGACCATGGAAGAGAGCAAAAGAATCGAAGACTTTTGGTTGTGCCAATACCAACAACTTCTCGAAAGGTAATATTATTGCAAAACTTAGTTTTTCATTAAATAGCGTTTTTGCAGAATTCCCAGTTCAATATCGGAAGCACAGAAAAACATCGATCCTAGGCTCGGATCTGCGTTACTCATGAGCGGAGTTTTGCACTGTCTCCCTTTCTTAGCTCATTTGGCACAAACTGAAGATGATGTTAGTGATATAACTGAGGAAGATTTAGAGAACGCAGGAGTGATTAAAGCTCACGAAAGGGTTAGAATTTTGGAAGCATTTCGTTCTTATTTAAAAGAATGCGCTTGTTCCGCACCTGCTGAGGCGGTACCTTCGGCTCCAGTTTTAGAAACAGCGGAGGAATCTCAAAGTCAAACGGTGTCCAAGAGCGAAAGCGAATGCGTAATCTGCATGGATATGAACGTAAGTGCCTTTAAATTCGGAAATCTCTTCTGTAAATACTTTTTTTTTGTAGTGCGAAGTAATATTTGTACCGTGTGGACATTTATGCTGTTGCTTTAATTGCTCCGATCCTTTGCAAGAGTGTCCTATGTGCCGAACTGAAATTGGGCGGAAGATAAAAGTGTACACAAACTAATTTATTGACGTAAGCGCATTATTTTGCTTAAGATTTTCGGTAGGAGGTTTTATCTTCTTATTTCACATGACATTTACATTAAAAATTTTAAATTGAATAAAATGCACTGTAGCACTGTAGAAGGACCATTATTCAACATTCTCATTATAAATTAATTTTTGAAGTCAAAATTATCTTTGAAAAAGAAGACCTGCAACGATTTAGTTATTTAGTTTATTAATGATTTATACGTCGCACAGGTAATGAATTCTAGTCGATTTAAATTAGTACTTTATGTATGTTGATAATAAAATAATTACAAGAGAATTTGTCTCTATTCAATTTTAAACTATCATGTTCCTTAAATTTGTAAAAATAAGTGTCTATATTTTTGCATCCTTTGAAAAAAATATAATGCAATAATTGTACAATTACGCGCATTGCCTTTAAACATTCCATACTCTGAGGCTGTTGTAAATTAATATTCGCAATAATTAAACTTACGAATTGCGCGCTTTTAAAATTATTATACAGTGTCCATGTTTTGATGTCATTTTTATAATCTTATATTTGTACACATAAGCCAGACGCTTTAAAGGTATTTATGATAATTGTCGATTTAAAAATCTGTATTGTTATTATTGCTTTATTTTATATAATTGTTGGTGTGCCATATTTTTTAAAATAAATGTGTTGAACTTTACTTAACGTTATTATTACATATGTCGTGTAGGTTCGGGTGTAGTACTCGCTTCGGCGGTACATATACTAAATTTGGAACGATACAGAGAAGATTTTGTGAAGTGTTCCACATTTTTTTTACAATACATTGCAGTTGTATTTATGAATCTGGAAAAAGCATATGATAAAGTCTGGCATGATGGCTCCTTTATAAAATGATAGTTCTAAACATTGTCTAATATAAAACCAATAAAGGCTGGAGTATCCCAGGGTAGTATTTTAGGACCAACTTTATTTAATCTGTTTGTTCACGACATACATACAGTTAATAATTGAACACTAGCCATGTAAGCCGATGATACAGCAATAATCGCACAGAGCGCGAGTGCTAAAACTACAATTGAACTTCTTAAAAATTCTATAAATATAACATGTGAATGGTTTCAGAAGTGGAAAATTAAAATAAATCACAAGTGTCAAACAAGAATATTCATCCTCAAACGATATAAAATAAAATAAATAATAATGAAATACACGGGAACCCTAAAGACGCAGCAGTAAAATGTGTAGGAGGGTACCTAGATGCTAAGCTCAATTAGGGTATCATATTAATAAAAAACTGAATGAGTGTCGGAACAGACCATAGTTAAATTTAGTGTATCTAGATACGGTAATGCAATCTAAACGAGGATTTTCTTGACGACGTTGCCGCTTCACGGTAGCAACCATACGGACCCAAAGACAACGTATTTACTTATAGAGGATTACCCGTGAATACAAAAGGAGGATTTATTTGTGACTGATAAGTTGGGTTCGAGATAGGGTTTTTACGCGAAGAAAAGTATCCTTAAATATAGCACCGCCGGCTGCCATTTAAAGCTACACTGAATTTAATCTGTGAATTTCACTATAGATGCATTATATCAGCTAATAAACCACAAATCTTATCTTAGATCATGGTGCAACCTTCAAAAATTTTATGGGACACACGGTATATAACTTTTCGTACAATTTAGGGAAAAAATCTGTGAAACAAAAGTACCATAAGGAACTGCATAATTTCAGCAGTTTCTCTTATGTGACTTTTGTTTTTCTTCCCTAGTTGTAAGATAAATACTTTCTGAGGTACAGCGGGTTACCTTTTCTTTTCGGGACGTTTGTTGTTTTCATTTTAACGATTGACACCTGCTATGTACAGGGTTTCTATAAATGATTGTCTCATCAAGTTGGCAATTAAATGAACAAAATTAACGATAAACGACGAGCAACACATAATTACAACCAAGGTAATAACTACATATAACGGAACGATGACATTAGCATAAATTAATTCGGGTCTATGACAAAGCGCCGAATGGACAAAACGCCGAATTTGTGGACAAATCGCCGTAAAACTTCTGTGGACAAATCGCCGAAACTTCTGTGGACAAAACGCCGAAAAGTAAAAAATGACGCCTTAGCGATCGTAACCTGGCGTCGTCCCCGAACTCCAAAAAAATCAGCGGACAAAACGCCGAAAATGTTCTTGTGGACAAAACGCCGAAATGCTTTCGCGGACAAAACACCGAAAGTGCTTCTGTGGACAAAACGCCGAAAATGCTTCTGTGGACAAATGCCGAAAATATTTCTGTGGACAAATTGCCGAAAATGCTGTCGTGGACAAAATGCCGAAAAAGTTTTTTGTGGACAAAACGTCGACAATATATCGCAGAACGGATTGGTATATTATCGTCATGAAAGATTTTTTCCGAAAAATGGATTGGGAAGTGTTAAAAATAACATAAGCAGCTTAATAAATTAATCAAAATAAAGTAATACATGCATAAGCATCAAAATTAACGGACCACCATAAAAATCCTAAAATTCAAAGTTGATTTTCTGGCACACCACTGGTCCAATTTTAATGGTTTTTTTATTTGAAGGTTTTTTTCAGGAATAGCCCAATGTTTACCATTTTAATTTTGACATTAGTTTAAGGCATGTACAGGGTAAGTGAGTAAGAGAATGTTTTTGCATTGGTTTCTAGAACACCCTGTGGGGCGTTCCAGTTATGCCATTTGATGACTACCATAATCCAAAGGTAGCCCAGTCTTTTCCCAACAATTCGTTTTTACTCATGTTTTATCTTTTTTAACGAAAAGCACACTTTTAAAATTATCAGACTAATTTATTGAAAAGAAGAAAAAAAGGAATTTAACATGTCAGACAAGGCAGGTTAAGGAGAAAAACAAAAGAAATTTAACATGTTTAAAGCTGAGCCACTAATACCTAAGAAAAAAATAAACTCAGCTTTCAAATTTATTTCAACCTATTGAACATGGAAAATAAGTAAAGGTGACGAGCAGAAACTATTCATCTGAATTTTATAAACGAATGGTAATAATAACAACTTAATTTCTAGCATGAACCATCGATATTAAACCTTTGTACGACCTAGAAATCGAAATACGCCGTATTGATTTGTTCTTTTTAGGTAATGATTGTGTAAAAGTCTTTTTCAACAAATTAGTCTGATAATTTTGAAAAGCGTGCAGTTTCGTTAAGAAAAGAGATTAAAGCAAGAGTAAAAAAAACAAATTGTTGGAAAAAGACTGGGCTATCTATTGATTATGGTGGTAATCAAATTATGCATTTGAACGATCCACAGGGTGTTCTAAAATCAATGCAAAACATTCTTTTACTCACACACCCTGTACATGCCTTAAACTAAAGTCAAAATTAAATGGTAAACATTGGGCTATTCTTGAAGAAAAAATAAAACATTGAAATTAGACCAGCGAGGTGCCGGAAAATCATCTTTGAATTTTTAGGAATTTTTTGGTGGTGCGTTAATTTTGACGTTTAGTGTATATCGAGTTCTCAAAATGTCATTTTTATTATAAGATGCATCAAATAAGTGTAATTTATATTTGTTTACCAGTTTACCTGTACGTTAATCTTATCAATCCATAAGAATCAGACAAAAGGGATTGCTCGAATTACAGAAACATTACCTCGTTGTGTATACTAAGTTGTCCTGTACATGCCTTAAACAATGTCAAAATTAAAATGGTAAACATTGGGCTATTCCTGAAAAAAACCTTCAAATAAAAAAAACATTGAAATTGACCACTGGGGTGCCAGAAAATCAACTCTGAATTTTAAGATTTTTTTGGTGGTGCGTTAATTTGATGCTTAGTGTATGTACCTTACTTTTATTTTGATTAATATTAAGCTGCTTATGTTATTTTTAGATACTTCCCAATCCAGTGAAACACTTTTGGTGATTTTTCGGAAAAATCTTTCATGACGATAATATACCAATCCGTTCTGCGATATATTGTCGAAGTTTTGTTCACAAAAACTTTTTCGGCATTTCCAAGATTTGGGTTTGTCCACGAAAGCATTTTCGGCGATTTGTCCACAGAAGCATTTTCGGCGATTTGTCCACAGAAATATTTTCGGCGTTTTGTCCAGAGAAGCATTTTCGGCGTTTTGTCCACAGTAACATTTTTCGGCAATTTGTCCACAGAAACATTTTCGGCGATTTGTCCACGAAAGCATTTTCGGCGTTTTGTCCACAAGAACATTTTCGGTGTTTTGTCCGCTGATTTTGTTGGAGTTCGTGGACGACGCCAGGTTACGATCATTAAGGCGTCATTTTATACTTTTCGGCGTTTTTACCACATTCGTCGATTTGTCCATAGAAGCATTTTCGACGTTTTGTCTTTTTTCGGCGATTTGTCCATAGAAGTTTTCCGGCAATTTGTCCACAAATTCGGCGTTTTGTCCATTCGGCGCTTTGTCCATTCGGAGCTTTGTCATAGACCCGGTGACGACGCCAGGTTACGATCGCTAAGGCGTTGTTTTTTACTTTTCGGCGTTTTGACCACATTCGGTAATTTGTCCACAAAAGCATTTTCGGCGATTTGTCCACAGAAGTTTTTCGGCGATTTGTCCACAAATTTGTCGTTTTGTCCATTCGGCGCTTTGTCCGGACTCCGTCTAACTATCAATTTAAGTGGCAAATTTACATTTTTTTTAAATTTTCCAACGCTTACCTGAAGAGACAATCATTTATAAAAGCCCAGTATAATGCTTGAAGGCAAAGAAAAATAGACACATAATTCTGACTGATATTGACCAGTGCGCACGGTTTAATAAATCACGCACTCATGTTATTCATATTACGAATGAGTAGAAAAAGGTAAACTACATTACACGAATAGGAGTAGAACCGATAAGTTGGAAGCGTTACTTTTAGAATATACAATATGCTGCCTATGTCTTTCATTTTGTACTCTTTCATAAATAAGTTATGTTTTCGATGCATTTTGTCATATCCCCATGTTAAAAGTGAATTGCAGTTTTGTAACAGCTGTTCTTGAGAGGACAGTCTATATACAAAGTCTATCATGACGAGATTCCATTAGAAGTTTATGGGGAAGTAGTCTGAATTCAATTCTGAAAATTCTCATTGCAAATAGTTTGGACATAAGCTTCATCTGAAAAAAATAGTAACCATCAACTTTGTTTTTTCCCATGAAACACCCTGTGTATTTTCATATTTTCAAATTATAGGTTTAATTTTAAGTTGACTTTATGTACCGAGATATCAAAAATTATCTTGGTCAAGGGATGGTTGTGGAATATAAAACCTCTTGGTTTACGTTTGAAATAATTATGTCACTGTCACACTGACATCATTAATAACCTACAAATTTCATACCTATTTATTTCAACACAATGACTTGACAGATTCTGACACAACAAGACATAGTCAAAAATTTAAAGTAAGACAAACGTTTTACATTCCATAACCACCCTTGACCAAGATAATTTTTGATATGCCGGTATTATTCCCTATGCCTGAACTACACTTTTTAAACTAATGTGACTTGAAGCCGTCAAAAAAAGTAAAAAAATTGATTTTTTAAATGGAACACTTTACTTTTCATTACACCATCCAAAAGAAAGAAAAGAGTCAAATTTATATTACACTATAGCTGTCCCGGCACGCCTCGCTACGCCTAATAAAAGAATTGTTAGCAGTTATCTGTTATCCTCCCGAAGAGAAGCGAAAAAGTATCACTGATTTTCAAAAAATCGTATCTCCGAAAGTATGCGCCCGATCGCAAATTTTTTTTGTTGGAAAGGGTTCAACTTTTGGCTACCTTCGCTCCATAAATTTCGACCTCCTCGGAAACATGCACACCTACTGTGCGACGAAAAGCGACTAAAACGTGGTAAATTTCGTGGTTTTTCGCGATTTATGCGGAAACCGTGTGGGCAATCGCGAAAATGAAACGTTTGTGACCTATTCTGAAATCGACCTCCTGAAGAAGTGGGTAAAATTTCATTCCAATCGGACTAACGGTTTAGGAGGAGTTCGAGGACAAACAAACAAACACACACACACACACATTCATATATATAAATATTTAAACGATAAGTTTTTCGACATCTAGTGTCGACTCGTGAAAGCGTTCACGTACAATATATATAGTATATATATATATATATATATATATATATATATATATATATATATATATATATATATACGCAGAATTACAAACACTTGTAATTCGGTACCGAACAATGATAAATTCTTTTACGTGATGACGGTTGCATCCTATATTTTCGTAGGCAAATTGGGTCCGGCGCCATCTGTTCTATCAATATTGGACTTGCTCATATTCTAGTTTTTAGGGTGACGCAGCAATGGTCACAGCGTGGGTTTTAAGGTATATTTTAGTTCCAGCAAAATAATTTTGTGGCATTCAGTAATATGCCTCTTTTAAAATTATCCGCAAAAACCGAAAATTACAAAGTTCGTTTTTTTTATTTGCTTATTTGACAAGATAAATGCAAACAATTAATACTTAGTCACATTTTAAATACGACGTTTGGTCTTTTGGTTGTCATCATCAACTTTATTTTTTCTTATGGGCGCACTCTTTAATTGTCACATTTTTGAATTCGTTTTTTAATTGCGATTTGGACCATGTATCATATATTAAAGTTATGCCTCGTTGTTTGGTGGAAATAACAGCAAATTGTTTTTTACAAAGAGTGCCTTCAAAATGAAATCCATACTTCAATGCGTTTTAAATTCACAACAACCGTTCTTCAATATATTTTAAATTAACAACACAGGTGAAACTAAATTGTAAATAACAAAGAAATTAAGAAAATTATAAAAGGTATTGCAACCGTAGGTGACATTAAAATAAATATCATAGAAATGTCAAATATGTGTTTATTTTTAAAGAAAAGTATCATTTCCTAGGCACTCTTTGCAAAAAACAATTTTCCGTCATTATCCCAAACTGTAGCGGAATCTTAACATATGAGACATCATCGTAATCTCAAATAAAATGCTAATTCAAAAATGTGACAATTTAAAAATGGAGCCTAAAAGAAAAAAATAAAGTTGATAATGACTGTCAAAACACGAAACATCGTATTTTGAATTTAATGACATCATAATGTAGAGCGTAAAAAGTAGCAATAACAAAATGTTCATTGTTTGCATTTATGTGGTGAAAAAATAAAAACGAATTTTCAAAATTTCGTTTTTCTGCGGATCTGTCCGGCAGTAATCGAAATTTTTTTAATTTCAACAAGTCATTTTACTGAGTGCCACAATAGGCAACTTTGCCTCAGTTTAATCAACTTCGTATCTCTTCAAATAGCTGAGATATCCATGCTTGAGCTCTACGAACGGACACCATGCATAAGAGGTTTTAAAGTGGTTGGCTTAGTGGAAACATGGCTAGAAGAAAGAGATTGAAAACAATAGGAGAGGAAGATGCTAGAAGACTTTTACATAGGGTTTGCGACAAAAGGTGAGGGAAGGCTGTAAAAGGGGAGAAATATGAAATGTTAACAGTTCATGGAAAGGAAATGAAAAGAACTAAAAAACATACAGGATGCAATTAGAAGAGGAAAGATAAATAATCATAAAAGGGGATTTTAATGTCAAAGTAGGAGAGGAAAGAGGAATGATGATAAATGGAATAATAAAGAATAGAACTTCAATGGACAAGAAAATAAATGAAGAAAGCAGAAAATTATTAGAAATGCGCAGAGAGGGTAAAAAATTATGAATGAAAATATGAAGAAAATTAGTAAGAAGAATATATACAGAGTGTATTGCATATGAACCGACACAGAGCAGGAGCATGTTGAGAACCATAAAATATGGCTAAACCTAACTTACCTTTATACTAAGTTGCACTCTTAAGAAGTTATAGGTCTTCAAAATGGAGTTTTAAATTTCGAAAAAAATCAATATTTCAGTACCGATTCGACTTAGGAAAACCAAATTTGGTGGAAGTTCTAGTTGTATCAAATGTAACTAACCGATGATAATTAACGTTCAATTAAAATAATTTAAACGGGTGAGTAGAGGTAATTAGCCCTTAAATGTCACGGATTTTTTAACCTGTTCAAAAATTAAAAAAATTATTATTTGGTCTTATCGATAATTTTCAAAAAACCTACTGAAATATTCATTTTTCGAAATTTAAAACTACATTTTGAAGGCCTATAACTTCTTAAGAGTGCAACTTAGTATAAAAGTGGGTTGGGTTAAATATAACCATATTTTAGGGTTCTCAATATGCCTGAATATTTCATACGAACGCGTTCATCATATGGTTCACGTCAATTTGGGACATGAGAAAATTGCTGCAAATGGAATAAGTTTGAATGTTCACCAAAAGCGTGCAAGTGGGTAGAAGCATCGCGTTCGATCTGTGCTCGATTTGAAAACGATGTAGACTTCTTAAACCGAATTGTTAGTATGTTTGATGGACTTGGCAAGATTTCTACGATCCAGGAAACAAAGCCAACAAATCGATGGAATGTACGACACTCTGGTTCTCCAAGACCTAAGAAGTTTCGTGTCCAAAATCTGCTGGAAAAGTTCTTGCTTCAGTTTTTGGGATTGCCATTGCGGAGTAATCTACATTGATTTTTGGATAAGGGTAGAAACTAATAACTGGAGATTACTATTCGACATGTCACTTAGACCACCTCTACGGGAAAATATTAGAGAGAAAAGACGCGGAAAGCTATCCGAAGCGTTTTGTTTTTGCAGTGCAACGCCCCTGCACAAATCTCATGTTGCCATGGAAAAAATTCGTGATTTAGGCTTTGAATTACTAGAACACCCCCTTATTCAACCGATTTGGCTCCGTCCGACTATCACCTCTTTCCTCAACTGAAAAAAAGTTTAAAAGGTCGTACATTTTCTTCCAAAGGAGGTAATAGAGGCTGTGGAGGTCCTGTTTTGCAGAGCAAGAAGAAAAATTTTTTGAAAGGTTAGAGACGTTGCAGGTTCGCTGTAATAAATGTATCCATTTAAGGAGAATATGTTGGTAATAAAATATTTTAACATTGAAATTTTGTTTGGTTCTATAGTAGGCTAAGAATTTTTTAATATCAATTCAATATTCAATATTCAATATTATTCAATATATCCTTGTAAAAAGAATGGAAGTTCAATATTTAATTAATTAAATAACAATTATTTTTAAAGAATAGTTATAAAAACACAATAGTTCTCCATATCAGATTACATTGCAAACAATGTACACCACCAGTAAGTAAAGAGCAAACAATAACATAACCAGTAACACAACATAGTATGACATGGCAACGTTGGTGACGCAGCAAAATCTGGTGTGTGAACAAAAATATCCATCAAAGACGCAGAATAGTCGTCTTACCGAAATGGGATATACTTTGATGCCAAAATAATGGTAACATATAATGATGCAGCAATGTAGTAAAATGAATGCAAGAAATTTTGTACTTTTGTTTGGAATATATTAAAAAAAATGTGGAAGAAAGAAAGTTAGCCATTTGAATTTGATACTGAATGATAATTTAAAATATGAATATACTGCATTCCTTCTAGTAGACGCAAAAATGTAGCAATAATGAAATGATGCAACAATGATTGCAAGATTTATATATATATATATATATTATATATATATATATATAAAAAACGAGCAAAGTTTCGCGACATTTAGTGTCGACTCCGTAAAAGCGTTCGTATTGCGTAAATGTTAGCCAACTGTTATATTGGCTATAATTATTGAAGAATCGACTATGTAACTGCTTTACATACCTGTCGGCAAAGTTGCTTAACATTTACGTACGTGAACGCTTCACGAGTCGACACTAGATGTCGAAAACCTATCGTTTAAACTTGTGATCCCTCCAGTAGGGCATATAGTCGACAGCGCGCGTTTGTACAATAGTGAACTTACACTCGAGTTCTCTCACTCCCAATGAGTCCCAAAAAGGACGAATCAGACATCGAGGTGATTCTCAGTGTTTGTTTGCTATTGTACAACCCTTGCGTGCTACTGCAGGCGATTCAGAAATTTTATACTTGCCAACTGTTATGTTGGCTATAATTGATGAAGAATCGACTATGTAACTGCTTTTTACATACCTGTCGACAAAGAATATTATATATATACAGCCCTGATGAAATTAATTAGGAAGAACATTCGTAATTAAGCTAGTATTGTCCTATAGTTTGTCAATAACTGTTATCAGTCAAATTATCATAAATTACTCTTTCAGTTAAAGATGAACGTCAAATTTTAATTTGTTAATCAATTGAAATATATGTCAAAACATGTTAGTCTATTGTCCCTGCAAACATATGCATTATTATTGAAGTTCTGATTTGTAAAACGAACAATTAATACATGATGATAAAACCAGTAAGATGTAATGGATCGTTTTGCCGTAGAAATTGTCCAGGGACCATTCTAATTGGAAGACGGATTGAAAAAATTGCTTTTTAGTATATGGCGACACGTTTCGCATCGAAAATCAATGCTTCATAGCGGGCCGGTGCTAAAAATTTTTCATTCTACTTGTAGTTTGATCATAATTAAGTCCACATATGTTATTTATAGTCATTAATTAATTTATAAACTGGTATCAAAATTTTTGTAAGTACTTGTATGGAAACTTTGATTGCAATGAAAGTTTGCATACACAAGGTACACAAAATTCAAATTCATTTATTCTACGAAGAAAACTTGAGTAACCTACATATTCAAATTAAACAACAATCACAACGATTTGTAATTAATTCTTCAAAAGATGCTCGAATGCGGTACCCTGCATTGCAACTCTAAACATTTGTTAATTCTCTTCAAGATCGTGTGTTAAAGCTTTCCTTATTTTACTCGCATCAAGAGAATTTAATTTCCTAAGAACCTGGTTAAACTTGTTTTATTTTGAGTTGCTCGTTTTGAATACATAACTTTAATGATTTTTAAGGTAACTATGATTTTGTTTCGAAAATAATATCGCAATTTCCGTCAGTGATGTTGCACTTCTATTGCAAATATTACGAAAACGATCGCAATAGGTATAGAACATGTAACATAAATTTGACTTATAATTTTCACTTCTTTCGAATGTTGTAATGAAATATAGGATGTTCTATATAAATAAAATAGTTTTTTTATTTGAAAAATCACACACTAATTTTGAGCACTACGTAGGTATAGCAGATCAGTCTAATGACTGAATACTAATTTATATCCAGAGAATCTTTCTCCTCGAATGAATCATCTATCTAATTTGTTTGAGTATTCGAAAATGGCTTCGTGTAATTTTGGCTTGAAAAATGTGGTTCATAGGTATATATGTAAATTTTTTTCAAAAACAGAATAATTCGAAAACGGTTAAAAATAGGTATAAAGAATAATGAATAAAGTCAACTTAAAATGAAACGTAGAATTTGAAAATATTAAAACATACAGGGTGTTCTATTTATTTTTTTCAGATAGAGCTTTTATGTCGAAACCTAGTTATGAGAATTTAAAAATTTAAATACGGACTACTTCCCCAGAAACTTCTAATGGAGCGTCATTGTAATACACCCTGTATAAGTAAAATTTCGAAAAATTGCATCAAGAAAGGTACCATTAATCGTATGGAACTACCGATAATGGATGATAAGTGGTTAAAGACAAATATCTTAAATCCAAAAACTATATTTAAAAAAATTTGGAATTTTAATCTCCGTAATTAAATAATTATGATCATTTTAACAACTGAAATCCATATATACTAATGTAGATCGAAGATGGAAAATAAATCAAAATCTTTCAGATGAATTAGGTTAGATTCCTGCAGTAATGATATTTACGTTGATGAGAATACATTTACCATTTTACTCTCAAATTCAATGTAAAACATATTTATGCACATTTATATTTTTCTATAGGATACATATATACCCACCTAGGCACAGTCTAAGCCGATTATAACAATCCACAAGGGACTTTAAAAATTAATACATTGTAACATATATCCAGGTATTTACTAACATTTGCTGTAAAAAGTGCAAAGCAATTTCCTTCTACCACCTTATTGTTTTGTGTTGACACACTTAGTTAGATAGCATCTGATTTTTCCTGTGTATACCAATGAAGCCTTCATTATGTAAAAATGAAACTAAAAAATGTAAAATACTTCACATTTATTTTCTCACTAACGATTATTGGGGTATTTTGTCACCGTTCACATGGTTTTACCTTCGCAATTTGTACATTCCCCGAATTACATTTTTATGTTAATGTTATCAGCTACCCACATACAAAATGTTTTACTAAATTAAAAAATACCCTGTAAACATGCGCTTGCTTTGTAAGCTTTAGGCTGTTTCAATATAGATAGAATCGCCTTTTCTCTTCAATTAAAACAAGTCAGTCAAGAGCACAAATATTCCCAAAAACTTCAGACACACCAATAATAAGAAATCAAATATTTCACACGCAGATTCAGATTAATATGATTACACCACTTAAACAGTAACAAAAAAAGGATTAAAGCAAACAATAATTATAACAATCAGCTTTATTCATCTTCATTATCATCTTCTACTTCTTCAATTTCTTCAACTTGATCATCTTCGGTTACCTTACTAGTACCCACGGTTTTATCCTTCTTCTTACAACTTTCTTTGTATTCTAAAACATCCAATATCAGACTTATACGACTAATTTCAGAAAAAACTAACCTTGTAGACTTTTTTGTAATGGTTCGATCATATCATCAAAATCTAAATTTTTTAATCCTTCGAAAACATCGTCACCTGTTAGTATCTTCCGATTAGCTTTTTGTGCAATTAACGACGACTGGGAAGTTATGTATAGGACGAAAACCGCTGCGGCACGTGCCAAAGCAATCCTGGCTTCTTTCGCTATGTTTACATGATCGGTGATTACCTCTTTGATTATCCTTTGTACTACACTTATGGGTAGATTAAAATCTTCTAATTTTTCGGCCATCTAGTGGGATAGTATTTACATAAATTACGTTTTGTAATGTTTTAAAAATTATGTGTTAAGTGAAAATTGACCCGCGAAAACGTTTTGAGCTTCTTATTTTTGAGGTTACGTTGGCTATATACAGGGTGTACTTGATACATTTCAAGAAAAAATATTTTCACAGAATTTATTTAAAAAAATTATTATACCATTATAAACATCAATTGAAATTATATTATTCATAGTGCTTCCAGTTTCTCCTCTTCTTTGGTGCTAACGAGTAGAATATTTGATTCAAAGTATACTTTGAGAATGACTATAAAGTTGTAACGAATAGATATGACTGATTCGAATCAGGGAAGACCATCTTGTTATGCATAATGAATTTATACTTAACGTTTTCCTTATTCTGTACAATTTTCAAATCACTCCACCTTTTAATGCTGTGTCCAAAAAAATTGTATATCTTTTAACAAAGGTCATAAAATTCTCTAATGAAAGGCACGTTTTTGCACGCATCATTCAGTACAAGATTTAAATTGTGGGCAGCAAAATGAATGTAACTAGTTGGCTACCCTTAATAAGTTTTTGTAATCCTCCATATGCTCCACTTGTGTTAGCTGCGCCATCGTATCCTTGCCCTCTACAGTTTTCCAAGTCAATATCTAATGTATTTAGAAAATTTATGAGATCGATTTTCAAACTTCTAGCTGTCAGATTTTTTGCTTCACCAAATCCGAAGAACGATTCATTAATTTTGATTTTACTTGGTTTCTTATTTTCGTCTAACTCAATCTTTACCTAATTATTATTGTACTTAACTGATCAGTTTTTGCTATATCTTGAGTCGTATCCAGAATAATAGTGAAAAACGGACATTCTTTGATACTTTTAACAATATTTTCTCTTGTCCTGGAACCGATGATATGGATCAATTCATTTTGAATTGTAGGGTTTAAATACTTAAAACGTTCAGTTTTTGCTGCTGATGACGAGTGAACATTTAAAATGGATCATATTTTGCCAAAAAATCTACTATACTCAAAAAGTTTCCTCTTTGTCGAGAATCTGGATTTTCTGGATGTCCCGTAAAAGGTAGGTTACACATCGCTAAAGTCATTACAACATCTATAATTCTACGTAAGATCTGACGCAGTTTATTGACCTCTTCTTTGTATGTCCGATCTAATAACAAATCTACTGCATCTACTACATGCATGTATATGAATGACAGAATTTTCATGTTCTTTAATTTTTTTGGATATTCCTTGTCAGTCATTCATGCCTTTAC
Source organism: Abscondita cerata (assembly GCA_030710515.1). Taxonomy (NCBI): domain Eukaryota; kingdom Metazoa; phylum Arthropoda; class Insecta; order Coleoptera; family Lampyridae; genus Abscondita; species Abscondita cerata. The sequence continues at coordinate 354,442 of JALBCR010000648.1, forward strand.
ACCATGCTTGTTTAAAATGAAGGTTATTTCTATTAGCAAATAACCAACATACCTGACAATATGCAACATCTAAACGCGTTGAATAATATAACCATTTTCGTTTGTCCTATTTTTGTAGTGAAATTGTAATAAGATGACGAAAAACTCCTTCCCTTGACGTCTTTTTTTAAACTTTCTTTGGGTTGGCACGGTCCTAATTTAATAATTTTTTCCCTCAACTCCGTTTCTACGGATATATGTATGTAAAAGGTCAGGTCAAATTGCTGCTAACTTCCTCTAATTTCTCTTCTTTGTGAGTTTCTTCGTCTTCTGTTGCATGTTCACTAACATCCACTGGATTTGAACTTCGTGGGACTGTTCATTTTCAGATTCTCTGGATTTACTTCCACTTACTGTGAAAAAACTATCTAATTTTGCGTATTTAGTATTTACACTGTGGTCCTTTTCCTTGCGGATTTTTCGTTTTTGTGCACCAGTCATAACATTTTTTTTTACTCCGCTCATGTTTACAGAAATTGGCGTAATGTTTTTGTAAAAGTTTTCACTTGAATAATTCAACAGACTTTTAAAAACTGTAAGCATAAATAAATAGGGTATTAAGACAGCCTGTAAAACATTATTGTTGCTAACTTCTTTAACGCAACTGTAGAACGTTGTAAGATGAAAATATTTTCCCTTTAAACGTAAAGTTTGTTGTAAGGTTATGATTGTAAAATTTTAAGTCTTTGGATTAGCAAAAACTATTTATGTTAACGTACCGCTTTTTTCCGAAAACTATCTTGGGAACTACAGTTCAATGTCCTGCAATACTTCTTCGTTGATTAAAAAGTCAACGCCTTCTTAGATAGGCATATTTGTATTCCGTTTTAAAGCTTTTGTGTTTTATGTTCTTATTTACTTTCTGTGATGTTTACACACATGTGAATACTGTGGTGGGTAAGGGTTGGCATGTTTAGGTTTTAGTGGTTTTCCTAAACCTTGAAGCAAATGCTTTGCCAAGACGAACCAATCCACAATTGCACACGGTTTCGTCACCACACTGTACAGGTTTATACTGATCTTCTGGGGCGCCATGCATAACACTTACATCACAATACAATATTTAAGATGTACCATACGATTAAATAAATAATTCGGTTAAGTCAAAAAATTTATAAGGTAAGTGGAAGAAACGATGTAACAAGAAAATTACGTTTAATCACCAGCTATAAACAAATCTTTTGTAACTATTTTCATTCGATTCAGAAAAAAATCTTATACTTAACATCATGCAAAATTATTTGATACAACTTTTGTAGACCTCGTCTGTAACTGTTTGCTGGGGCTACATTTTTAAATGTCAAATTATATAATAATATAATGTAATCAACTTGTATAAACTTGAAAAAGCTCAGATCGTCTCTGGGATTTTATAGCATACCTTTACACTTTAACAGACTTAAATATTTGCCATCGCTAAGTGCGTAAGTGTATAATCCTCATTACAAAATCTCTATGGTCCGATTATACCTGTTTTACATTTATGTTTATGAAGCGAACCACAGCATCAAACTAATAAATCAATTAAAATTTTATGAATTGCATTTACAATTTAAACCTAGATGTTAATGTTTAATATTCATTAGTATTTTCAAATTACCTGCCATTGAGGCGGTGGGGCCAACAGGTGGCTTGGACCACCCGATATGCAAGGTTTGCGGGGGTGTACTTTACGCCACTGACGCCAACGTTTCGTGGAAATGGTTTAGCTACTAAACATTTATTTGCACGGTGTGCCATCTATAGTTCTTAAAGAATACAGAAATTCTCTCTCCTAAAGTACCGTAAATCTCTCATTTAGTCACAAATTTTTATCTGTTTTTGGACCCCGCCCACTATTACAAATTGGTTCGGCGACTGTCAAACACCTACCAGATTGATTTCAGTAATGAACGCAAATAAAAAGATTGAAGAAGGCTTAGAGCATATTAGAGTTGCCGAAAAAAGGTAAGTTTGACGTCATAATTTCATCTACTTTATTAATTTAAAATTTCGTTACAAAAGTCTCAAAACATCCCTTTTGAAATGGCGCCCCGACTATGAGATTGCTGCAGATGAATACAACAAAGCAGGTAACTATTGACAACTTTGTTGCTCTACATAAACTAAAAGTGTTTTTTTAAAAGCTACCTGCTTTAGAAATGCTAAATCTTTTGAACAGTGTCGTGACTGTTTAATGAAAGCTGCGGAATGTCATAAGCAGAACAGAGCGTATCCTTTTACTTAGAAACTTGCTAGAATGTACCATGTAAGTTGGTTATTTGGGGCTGTCATTTCACCTTCTCTTTATAGATTTTATAAACAATAATTAGTAAGTTGCTTTATTTGGGTTTTATTTATTGATTTGTGAATTCCTTGTCTGGCTCTTTATTATATTTGTTTAAATTCACATTCTGAATCAAATGAATTGTAATAACAACACTATTGACTTTACAATCAATGGATTTGTTTTGTAATATCAGTAACTTTATAATCAATATTATCATAATGTTTAATGAAAAGATGAAGTTTTCGTCCAGTGATTCGAACTGAGAAAGAGATGTTAATGATACATTGGAATAAAGATATTTTTCTTAACTAACGCTTAGACTATTCTATGCGGCGAAAGCTATAGATCAAGCTATTTTAATATGCAAAGAATTAGGCGACTTAAGAGAAGTACTCTCTTTCGCGGAGCGAGCTGCGAACATGTATCAGAGTCACGGAAGTGCCGATACCGCCGCATCATCTCTCGATAAAGCTGCAAAAATTCTGGAACAACAGCATCCGGAACAGGCGTTGCATTTATACTTACGAGCGGCGGATGTAGCAATGGTAACATAACCTTTAATAACTACTGTAACTGAAATCTGCCGTCTGTAGATTCAAGACAGCTCAAGACAAGCCACTGAATACGTCAGCAAAGTTTCAAGGATTTACGTTAAGTTGAAACAGTAAGTCTATGCATTATGGTTCTTGCTTTTAAATGCGAATTGCTTTTTATAGATTTGATTTGGCGGCGGACTCGCTTCGGCGGGAAATAGGTCTACATCAACAGAACGAATCTTATCAGCAAACTGGAAGGCTTGCGGTAGCGTTAGTTTTAGTTCAGTTAGCGCGTGGAGATGTAGTTGCTGCTGAGAAGGCCTTCAAAGAATGGGGTTTGTTTTTGCTATTTTTATATGTACAGGGCCAACTCGAAGTATTGTATCTGGGAAACTATCCATCTTAGAGGCTTGCGGTAAAAAAAAGTTAGTTAAAATAACCAAGAGAAAAACCTGAAGTTTCTGAAATGATCTCTAGAGGGCGTAACTGCAATCTTAAATCTAAAAAAGTGATAACCTAAAATTTTTATTTTTTAAACTAATTTTTCTGGTTTTCTTTTCACTATGTAAAAGGACCGATTTGAAAAAGAAAGGTTTTTAATGCATTTGCTAAAGCCTATCATGGGTAGACAAAACTGCAGCTTCAATTTCGGCTCTCTGTATTGCATTACGAATCCGGTTTTTAATAGGTTTGTTCCAAGGCCATATTTTGGATCGCAACGTGATCACCACAGAATCGTTTAGTAATAATTTCGTGCGCATGTCACAATTTGGCACTGCTTTTAGAACGCATTTTAGTAAGAAATCCTTGGAACGCATTTAGGATCGTTTTTGAGTAGTTGCTTTATATTTATTAAATGCTATTTGCTTAAATGCATTAGATACCTACCTAAATAATTTTTGTTTTTCATTTTCGGTTCTCTTAACAACAGCTCAAAATCATCATCACTGCTACTATCCCCTGAAGTAAAATCACTTAAATCTATATCCATTTTTTGTAAAAACAACTAGAGATTGCAACACTAAGCCTCGAAAGAAAAATATAACCTATATAATAGGTCTTATGAAATGGTTAGTGATAGTTCTGTGATCTGTGAACATAAAAACATAAAGAGAGCAGCCTACTGCTGCAGGTCATTCAAACGATTTCTTCTCTGACTCATGCATCGAAATGATCGCAACGTGATCGCACCATGCGGGATCCAATAATTGCTTGGAACAGAAACAAAATTATACAATGAACGACAATATTTTCGGTTGGAACGCTTATTTCGCTCTGCGCACAATCGGGACGATGCAGTGTATTGGAACTTGGGTGCTTGGAACAAACCTCATATCTTAAAATCAAGACAAGTTAAGTCTGGCGATCGCGGAGGCCATGGAAACAGACTTCATTTTCCAATCCGCCACACTTGAAATACTGCATGAATATGCTGTCGCACAATAATACCAAAATGTGCTGCAACCATACAACAGCTAACACAAATTTTGTCGTGTTTCCAGTGACATTTCTTTCAACAACAATAGTACCTAATTAACTGTTCAAAAAGGCAAGAAGGATTTAGGGATTGCTCGAATTCTCCCAGTATGCTACCCACACCTTTAAACTCTAACATCCTTGGTGCTGAATTTCACGCAACCAATGCGGATTTTGTGCAGCACAATAATGCATATTCTGCAGATTGACTCTCCGTCACTATTAGAGGTGGCTTCATCGGTTAAAAAAATTTGAAATAAAAATTCTCTATTTTCGCGTGTCATACCTAACATGCACTGTCAACAGTCCAACCTCCGATCAAAGTCTTCCTCTTTCAAGGCCTGATGCAAAACAACATGATGTGGGTGCATTTCCTTCAGTATATTCCAGTACGCGTTTTTCTTGTGTTCTTCCAAATCTTTGCCGTTGAAACGTAGACCGAAAACTACCATTGGTCGTAAGCTCCCACTAATCTGGGAAAAACTATCATATAGTAGAAACTCCGATTTGGATATCGAGCCACGTAAACTCTTCTTGCTATTTCGGTATTCTGAAGAAATTCAAAATAAACTGGAAGCGTATCAACAGCTTCATCGTTCGTGAAACACATTTTTTAAATACAACAATTACTCAAAAACGCGAAACTATTGACAATTTGAGAATTATTTATGGCTTGATTAGGTATTTGTTTTGTATTCCACAACATATTCTTCTATTATTGTTTTTTTCGTACATACAGGGTGTATCACGACCGCGGTAAAGCAACACCCAAGACATATATTCCTTTTCAGCATGGAGACATGTAGGTCAGCAAGGGGCGCATTCTAAAAAATATTATGTATATTCATGGTGATCTATACAAAAAATGACACACTTCAAAGTTAGGGTGCTCCGTTTAAAATAATATACACGATATTATCATTTGAATATTTTAACAATTGTTTCAAATATTTTGGACTTATATAACTTTGAACTTTGTGTTTGTAAAGAAGTACTTATTTGATAAAAGAGTTCAATACCATCTAACGTTAAAAGTAGAATCTTTTGTAAAATTAATTTGCTTTTGAGTACTGATATTTTCTTAAACTTTGTATTTTTAAATAATGTTAAATAGCTCAAGAACCATTGTGGTTTTGTTTATTTCTCAACTACAATCCAAAATCGTGTTTAAATACAGGGTGTTTCGTAAGAAAAATATTTTAAAAAGGGTGAAAATTACTTAAAGAAATGGGATTTTGTATTAAATTTTCTTTTGGCTTAAATTTTAGCAATGTCTTTGACTTTGTTAGTCTAAGATATTAAGATGCGGTTTTCGCCACATTGTTTAGCTACTTTTTCATGAAAAAAATCAACCATTTCTGTCGGATTGTCAAAAAAAGACCTCTACCGGCGACTTGTGAAACTAACTGTTAAGACACAACTATTTTTATTAAGTGTGCGTAATTTAATGAAACTCATGCAAGCGTTGACGTTTACTTTATTACCGCTCAAACCCGAATGACGTACGGAGTAACATATATGCACAAATTGTGGGGAAACCACGGAAAACCCAACACTAACATAACTTCAAATATAACATTTGTAGTCCAAGAATAGCTCAGCTCAAGTTTGTTAAAATTACTCAGCCGTTTCGAAGATACAGGGTGTTTTTACGGATACCATTGAATATCACCCACCACTTTATTTTTAGAGATACAGCAAAAATTGTTGAACAAAAAAGGTTCAGATTTTTCTTGACTCAGGAATTTTTTTGTTGGGTTAATATAGCGGAATTCACAGAAACCTTACTTTTTTAGATTTAGATTGCAGTTACGCCCTCTACCGGTAATTTAGATAATTTTCAGTTTTTATCAACAACTTTTTTGCGCAAGCCATACGAGGATATATTGAAAAATTCTTAGCCTACTATAGAACCAAACAAAATTTCAATGTCAAAATATTTTATTACTCAACATATTCTCCTCTTAATTGGATACATTTATTACAGCGAACCTGCAACGTCTCTAGACCTTTCAAAAAATGTTTCTTCTTGCTCTGCAAACCAGACCTCCACAGCTTCTATTACCTCCTTGTTGGAAGAAAATGTACGACCTTTAAACTTTTTTTCAGTTGAGGAAAGAGGTGATAGTCGGACGGAGCCAAATCGGGTGAATAAGGGGGTGTTCTAGTAATTCAAACCCTAAATCACGAATTTTTGCATGGCAACATGAGATTTGTGTGCAGGGGCGTTGTCCTGCAAAAACAAAACACCTTTGGATAGCTTTCCGCGTCTTTTCTCTTTAATATTTTCCCGTAGAGTGGTCAGTAATGTCGAATAGTAATCTCCAGTTATTGTTCTACCCTTATCCAAAAATCAATCATGATTACTCCATGGCAATCCCAAAAACTGAAGCAAGAACTTTTCCAGCAGATTTTGGACACGAAACTTCTTAGGTCTTGGAGAACCAGAGTGTCGCCATTCCATCGATTGTTGCTTTGTTGCAAGTCTCATCCATAGTAACAATTCGGTTTAAGAAGTCTACATCGTTTTCAAATCGAGCACAGATCGAACGCGATGCTTCTACTCTTGCACGCTTTTGGTCAACATTCAAACATTTGGGGATCCATTTTGCAGCAATTTTTCTCTTGTCCAAATTGACGTGAACCATATGATGAACGCGTTCGTATGAAATATTCAATGCTTCAGGTATCCGTTTTAGCCCAATTCGACGGTCTGTCATGAACTGCATCGATATTTTCGGGGACTGACACAGAAACTGGCCTTCCCGATCGGTCATCATCTTCAATGGAAAATTTACCTCTTTTGAAGCTTGCATTCCAATTTTGACGGTCGCATACGAAGGACATTGATCACCAAGGGTATTAAGCATATCTTCGTAAATCTGCTTACCTCTTAACCCTTTTAAATACAGGTACTTGATGATGGCTCGATACTTCAATTTTCGATTTTCACAATTTCGGTGGACATATTTTTCATTTAATTTATTGCGTGACTCTGGTTTACTTTTTTTACGTCAAACTTTACACTGACACTTCTAATAAGTTATTGTTCGTTGCTATGGTAACGCAATATTTTGTTTATAAGGAACTGTTCTAGGCTAACTAGATATCAATACATCCTCATACGATGGATGGTTTCCCAGTTTCAGTACCTCGTATTCTTTGTTAGCACGTTGTAAATACATATGAAATTCAATACAGTTTTAGAGTCTCATCAAAATGTTCACCTAGTTTAGCAAAATATCAGTATCAACATAAAAGTACGCCTTTTTACATTAAAATTTTCCGCATAAATTAAGGTGAAATTATTGAAAATGTGAAAATTAATTAACTGTCTGTCACCAGGAACGCCGGTTCTAATCTTGATAACATTTCAATATTGAAAATGTGCTAAACATTTTTATTTTAAAAGTTACTTCTACATCTCTGAATTACCACAGGTGTTGTTGTTATCGTTCTTTTTAATAATTTTTTTTCCTGAAATGGGCGGATTTGGTAGCTTACATGGTAAATTAAGGTGCAAAATCGTTAGAAATGAAAAATGCTATATTAAAATTGTATTATTATTAATTCTCACTTCTTAATACTGACTTAAACTGAACCGAACGAAATTGTTAAATTCTAGGTATTTTAATAAATTCATAGAATCCACTACCGAGATTTCTAAACATTAAAATTTCAAATACTAAAAAATAAGTAGAGTTTGTTTGGTAAAAAAATTTTGTAACTTGCATCCATATTCAAAAATATAGGGGCTTTGAAAAATAACTGTATTCGTGAAAACGGAACACTTCCTCTAACTGATTTCATATTTAATGTTTTAGTCACATTTATTTTCGTTTTCTTGTGATTTTTAATTTAATTATTAACCTCAGCATTGGAATAGTGTTATTATGTTTGGTTATTGAATAGGTATTATACCTCATTAATATACCGAAAACGGTACGCAATACCAAGTTTTTACAAAAGTACCTTTTGATGTAAGATTGAATGACGTTTAAGCTTCCATAAAATTTGACCTAAAAAGAGTTATGTTTAGAACTACTCGATACGAACCGTGTAACTAGCGCCCTCTGTGAGAGTCAGATATAAAAATAGATGTTGCCATAATTGTACATAATCGTAAAAAACGTGTATAAGAATTATCTTTTCAATACCCTATATCTGGAATATGGATGCGGTTACGAAATTTTTTTACTAATAAAACTCCACTTATTTTTTAGTGTTTTACTTACCATATCAACGGGGCTACCTTTTTTTTTGAAAAATCTTGCATATTGAGACTTCCGAGATAAAATGTAAAACAAACGGACATATTTCCCTTTGATTTGGTCGGCATTCACCTCGAAATAATGTTATTAATGGGATGCCTTCACATTTAAATTTAAATTGGCCATAATGTGAAAAATGTCAACAATTAGAAAATCTTTCAGAAACATTAGACAACATTGTACAAGGAAATATTTAAAATTAAAAAAAATGGGTTTTAACATATGAATCATAACATATAAAATAAATTTTAAATATGCAGATACTTGATCGCAGTTTTAAATATGTAATTAACTAAATATTATAACATTAGATTTGAATTCAAATTTATAGTAGGATACATGAAATAGTTACTTAATTTTAATTGTAATGAATAAAGGTGAAGTGAGTCATGTTTACGTTTAATATAAAAGACAATAAATAAAGAAAGCAGATACAATATACGAGTTGTAAGAAAATGGTGGCTTCAGGGCTGCAGTGGCATCTTAAATTCCAGCACTTTTGATTAAATTATTAAATTATTTTCATCAAGTAGAGCACCACTGAAACGTCCTACACACAAATTTTTATTACAATTTATTTGTATTTCATCATAACATCTTAATAGGCTACTGACTCTGAAGCACCCTGTGTAGACCCTTCGTACACGGTAAAATTCTATTTACAAATAAAAAACAGTGTTATAAAAAGTGTTGGTGTGAAATATTAGGTTACTTTATATTGCTGTTTTTTATAGGAAACTATTGCGAAGGACCTGAAGTTCAAACTTTAGAAATGCTCCTTCAAGCATTTGACGAAGAAGACCCAGAAAGTGCTAAGCAAGCTCTCAATAATCCTTTTATAAAACACATGGACGTAGAATACGCAATTCTAGCTAGAGATTTACCCTTACCCGAAGGGTGACAACTGCCCCAAAGCTAGCGTGAGACAAAACGCCGCTCCTTCTTACGTATCGCCTAATGTACAATCTGCTGCTTCCATAGACGTAAGCTATTAAATACGCTCTCTGTTTCTTTTCAAAAACATTTTAACTCTTTTTTAAGGAATCCGTTGAAGAGGTCGATAGGAAAATGAATGATATGAAAGCAGATGAACCAACTAAAGAAGGTAGCGATGATGAATTCGAAGGTGGATTGTGTTAAAATAAATTTACGTATTAATTTACATTCCTACTTTTAAAATTTGTTGCTGTACATTGCCGTAACACATTTAGCGTCCAAACATGTATAATGTATTGAATGTTATCAATGTAAAATTCCATAAGGAGAATCTTTACAGCACTAGTTGCAATATATCCGTAAAAAATTTTTCATAGCTTCGGTTGATATTGCAAAATTAGATATATTCGAGAAAGGCAAAATGCATGGATTCCGATGTCGTAGCAGTAAAGTAAAAAACGGAAGCATTTTGAGTTGTTTGCTATTTTTTTAGTGTAAGGTTTCGGCGCAAATTCTTTTGCCGATGGCGATTGTATAAATAATAACGAGATCTCAACAGAAAAAAAATATTTAAGTTTTATTGCTAATTTTTTAGAATAATATAATTTATTATGTTGACTGTTAAATAGTTTAAGGTGTTAATATTTGTTCCTCGATACAACGCATGCTTCTAAATTTTAAGAAACTAGTTTAATCAAATACTATTACATAATCTCTATTGTATTTGTTTAATATTTTTTTGGTTATTAATAAATTGCATACACAATTTTGTTATTAAATTGTTTGTTTTGTTTCTGTGGTAGATGTATACAAATGTAACTCGACAAAATTATGGTCAAGTCTTTAGGACTTCCGGGCTGACCAACCCTGGTTTATTTATAAATTAATTTTAACGTACCCTAAAAAATACGTCGATCAGCATTCACTAACCAGGCCCCGGAGGGATTCGAACCCTCGATCTCCTGTTTACTAGACAGGCGCTTTAACCAACTAAGCCACGGCGCCGTTGTTCATACATTTTTCATCAGAGATAAACCCTCGAACGATATGATCCGTCATTTAAATAACCAGTGATATAATTATCCAATCAACATACATAAAATTTTCGCAAAATCTAGAAACAATTAATGAATCAATGGAATTTGAAATTTAAATAGTAGAACTACAATACTATTAATTAAGGAAACTTTTCACACAAAGTGACACACCTATATTTACCTAAATGTTAATTTTTTAATATAACTTAAAAATGAAAATGTAAAAAAAATTGCAACAAAATTGGTACCTAAGATCTTAAGCTACAACTTTTATACGAAAATTTTTTAATATCTTCATTTGTTCCACCCGTAAAGCGGATTTTTTGTTAATTTTATGACTACCCAAGAACGTACGTGTGTTGTCTGCTTTGATGAAATGAACATCAAAAGTTCATTGGAGTATTCTAATGCCATGGATTTCATTGAAGGATTTGAAGATCTAGAAATTTTAGGAAGAAGTACGAAAGTTGCTAAAAAAGTTTTGGTGTTTATGGCTAGAGGATTGTACATTAACTGGAAGTTACCATTTGGTTATTTTGTAGCTCATACCGGTGTTTCATCTAATAACTTGGTTATTTTGTTAAAAACTGCTGTAGAAAAGCTATTTAGCTGTGGATTATTTCCTAAAATTATAATTTGTGATCAAGGGTCACCAAATGTTTCTGATTTTAAGCAGTTGAGTGTCACAAAGATAAACCTTTTTTATTTTAAAGAACAAAAGTATTAGCAGCACATGATGTACCCTCACATATTTATAAGCATAAGAAACAATTTGCTTTCAGGAGACAATGAAAGAGTTAGTTTTAAAGACATTAGTGACGTATATTTTATAGACAAAAATAGTTTTAGTGCTCGCGCTCTTTGTAAGCTTACAGACGGTCATATTTCGCCAAACTCTTTCCAAAAGATGTCGGTGAAGCTTGCAACTCAAGTTTTTAGTCATAGTGTTGCAGCCGCTATAGAAACAGGCATTGCTACCGGACAATTAAAAAACAAAACAGCAAGAAACACGGCAAAATTTGTAGCAATAATGGACAAAAACTTTTGATTGTTTAAACAGTCGTAGAATGTATGACAAAAATCCATACAGATCAGCCCTTTCAAATAGTAATAATCTGGGTACACAAGTTTTACAAGACACAAAATCTGTTATGTACAAAATTAAAAAAATTGACAAGAAAGAATTGTTTCTAGACCTCCTGTTTTGATGGCATTATTCAAACTATCAATGCATTTGTATTACTACTTCAAGAAGAAGTGAAATTAAACAATACGTTCATTTTAACTGCCAGACTTAATCAAGATGCGTTAAAAATTTATTTTCTGTCTTTCGACAACGTGGTGGTTTTAATAGAAATCCTACAGTTAGGACGTTAAGAACAAGCTTCCGCATTAACGCAATATCAAGTTTATTGATTCCAAGCGAAGTTGCAAATTGTGAAGTTGATGATGATCAACTCCTATTGACCGATGTTCCAACAGAGGCACCTAACCAGGAAGAAATTGAAGTTTTATCGGAAATATGTGATCGTGGTTCAAGTTCTTCTTCATCAACTTTATCACCACAACTACGAGTACAAGAAGGCAAAAATTAAACTTGAAGATTGTGCAACAGCATACTTTGCTGGATATCTAGCAAAACGTTGTCTTGATAAGTTTAAATGTGACAACTGTGAAAAGTCTTGGTAAGAAATAGCAAATTAAACAATAAAAAAGGAATTACTGATAATAAATAGAACTTATGATAATTTATTTCCAACATCGGTTGGGTTACGTAAGCCTAGTGACTCTTTAATACAATTTGTAGAAAAAGTTTAGATGTATTTAATGATATTTTCAACAAAAATCCAGATAGACTAAAACATTTATTATTAAAAGATTCAGAAGAAACATATCACCGATATTTTACATAACCTAGATTACTGTTCTCTTCATAAAAAAAATTTATTAGACATGTTAATAAAAGTAAGAATTTTCAAAGAATGTAAATGGAGAAGTAGTTACAAGGTAGATGAAGTAAAATCGCGTTCTAAATTAAAAATTCTAAAAAATAAGTAAGAAATTCTTAGTATCATTAGTTTATTTTCATTGCTTTAATAGTTTGAACGCTAGTGGCATATGTATTGGCCAATTTATATCTCCGAGTATATTTCGGTATGTAAAATAGTTGGGGTGTACATATATAAAACATATCAAAACGGCGTTAAACTGAATATTTAATTAGGGATAGCTATGGACGCACCGCACAAATTTATTAAAACACAAAAGATGATGATTTTAGTCTTTCATTAAACCTAATCCTACGGTAGAAAATGTTGATTGTGATATAAACAATCCTATAAGTAATTTCAGTAAAGATGACTATGTTTTCACTAGTAACCAAACCCATTTGAAAATGGGCCTAATCTAGACAAACCTGAATCATTGGTTAAACTCACTACAGTGAGATACTGTATCACTGGACTTAAATTAGCTAATGCTTTTTGTAGTTATAGTTCTCATTTTTGTTTGAATAAATTTATAACTGTCGGGATCTGGCTATTGTCATAAACCTTTCGACTTTTTGTATGGTAATATTTTATTAATTATTTCTACCCTTTCAAAATTTGTCTACAATTAAAAAAAATAATTTAGTATATTTAAAATATTTTTGTGATATATTGACTTATTTAGATTATGTGTTACTTATTTTTAATTTAAAACTGTATTCTTTATATATTTGTTCCGTTCTTTTTTGTATGTATATGTATACTTATATTGTAAATATTTTAATACCACTGGTCACGAAATAAACTACTAGTACTTTTACTACATACATATTTTTGTAAATAAAATACCTAGTGTTGTTTCCTTTGATTGTATCATTTCATTCGTCACTATTCCATTGTGAATAAAATAAGTAATGTGTCATTACTTCTACATCATATACGCCGGAAACTATTGTGTTAATAAAAATTTTGAAAGTTTTAATTGCTAAATCGCTTGGAAATGTTCGAAAAGGTGAAAAAACCAAATTTGAGGAAGATAATCGTAATTCTATCAGCTTATTTGTCCATCTGTTCCTTCCATAACTGCCAAAAGACTTCAATTTTAAAGTTGGTAGATTTATTAAGCTCCGCCATCCAACAACCCCATATAGATTTCTTTCCAGGAAAACGTTTTAGATTTTATATATCCGGTTATTTGTACAACAAGTGTTAAAAGCTATACCTAATACTAGATAAGTAATCTTAAAATTGTAAAAAAAAGTGAAAACTAAGTATCACTTTCATTATGATTTATCGTATAAAAACTGTAACTTTCAAACAGTATGCGAAATATAAATTTTAAAAAATAAATTTTTAAATAAAATTATGCTTAGCTGTATTGTCATGTATAAATGTTATTTAACGTTTATTTCTATATAAAATTTGAAGGTTTTTCAGGTTGTCGTTAAGAACAACGTCCAATGCTGTTTTTAAATCTTGAATCAGAATTGTTACTCCTAGGTTTGCAAAACGAATATCTGCACGGTTAAATAACACAATTACATTTTTTTTTTCATTGGGGCACTGAAAATTAATTTCTGGATGCTATACTTCTTTCACTACGTTGATTTTTATTTCTAGTAGTATTTATATTTATAAAATAAAACATAAAAAAACTCGATGATAATATCAATTAGACAACTTAAGATATGGACCAATATCTTTATTTTAATAAATTCACTAGTAGCAACTGCACAGGGTGTATCTGACGAGTTTCCATTAAAAGTTTATGGGGAAGTCTGAATTTAATTTTGAAAATTTTCTTCACTAGGTTTCGACATAAGCTCTATCTGAAAAAAAATTGGCTTCTTGTTTGCGCTTTAGGTTGTACCACAAGTAACCATCACCTTTTTTTTTAAATAGAACACTCTGTATATCTTTATATTACCAAATTCTACGTTCAATATTTATGTTTTTTGAAAAAAACTGACATATGAACCACATTTTCAATACAACGTGATATGAAGCCGTTCGAGAACTCAATCAAATTAGATAAGTGATTTATTGGAGAAAAAGTTCTTTGGATGTAAATTAGTACAGTCATGCTGCCCTGATATACAGATTGTTCAAAATTCGTGTATGATTTTTCAAATAAAATGAATTAATTTTTTCAAATAGAACACCCTATGTTTCATTACATTATGTAATGAAAAGTAAGGCATTCTATTTAAAAAAAATCAATTTTTAACCCTTCATCATTCGAAAAATCGTACACGAATTCGAACACTCTGTATAGTAGAGCAGTATGACTGTTGTAATTTATATCTAAGGAATCTTTGCTCAAATAAATCACGTATCTAATTTGTTGAGTTCTCGAACGGCTTCAAGTAACATTGGTATGAAAAGTGTAGTTCATATGTCATTTTTTTCAAAAAAACATGAATAATTCGAAAATGGCTAATGATAGGTATAACAAATAATACATATAGTCAACTTAAAATTGAACGCAGAATTTGAAAATATAAAAATATTTAGGATGTCTTATTTCAAAAATAAGTTGGTGGTTACTTCCGGTACAGCATTTTTTTCAGTTAAATCCTATACCGAAACCTAGTAAATTTTAGAATTGAATTCGGATACTACTCCATAAACTCCTAATGGAATCTCGTCATAATACACCCTGTAATAGGTAATTATAAAACAGTCATTATAAAATTATTCTGAAATTAATTAAAATTATTTAGTATTAGCACAGATAAATATATCTTTTAGCTGTGGTATTAGTTCTTCTATTGGTAAGCACTTAGGTATCATTTAACAATCAATTCTTAGAACATAAAGAATTAATTCATACAATTTAATTACAATTATTCAAACAAGTTTATCTTATATATTTAAGAATTTGTTTATATTAGAACAGCTAACCCTGATTTGTTATTAAGACATCAAACTGACTTCATGAGGCTTATATTAAATTCTTCCTAATTTTATACCAATATTAAATTAATTGATTTATTAAAAATTTTTCTTTGTGAAATTATTTATATCAAAATTATTATCGTTTGCCTTATTTATGTGTTTAAATCTCTAATTTCAAATTTATTATTGTTTTCATGTCAATAAGCATTTCTTATTATTATGTATTAAACTAATATTAGATAGTTTTAATTAATTTTAGAATAATTGTCATGATTACTTTATTATTATTATAGTACAAAAAGTATTAGTCGAGATTTTAAGTTGTACTAATGCTTTTATAAACAATGGTTGTACTGTGTTTAGATTCGAAACACCTGCAAAGAATTGCGATAAGAAATAAGAGTGGCGTAACTGGAAATATCCCCGAAGGTTGATTTAAAATTTAGTGGGCGATTTACTCGCCGTTACATATGTAATCTATAAATACAAAAGTAAATGTAAAATTGTATTAAATTAATGATTAAAAAAAATCATAAAAAATCATAAAAACTATGTAAATTTTCCATGAACGAAAACAACAGCAAACATTTGAAGAAACTTCAATCAATGCTGTATAATTCATGACAAATAAATATACCTGTATTTATTTGTGCTTTCATAAAGATAACATTGCTTTTACAACAGTACCCTCTGTAATGCAGTAGTGTCAAAGTATGATGCACTAACTTTTATGTGTTTTTGTTATTCACAATTATGTTACCTACAGCGGTAATAATAATAATAATAATAATAGTTTATTATGTTAGTATCACAGAATAGTGCTTACAATCGTCTATATAGAAGAAAATATTTACAAGTTTTAAACCCGTCAAATATAAATATATAAATAATAAAGTATTTGTTATATATATATGATTGAAGTTGGCTTGATTATATTTTTATACCTAGTAGGGTACATATGATAACCAGTTTCGAATTTGGAGATGTTACTTTTAACATATTTCATAGTTTCGTAGATGTACATCGATGGAAAAGTTAAGATGTTTGCCGTCACAAATCAGTATCTACAGTCATCCATATAACCTATATCGTAGATGATTCGTATGGCCTTTCGTTGTAAACGAAAAATTGATGGCCATCTACTAGATCTACCCCACGCTGTTATAGCGTAAGAAATATGCGAGTGAATCAAAGCAAAGTATGCCATTATCGAAACACTTCTGGAAACATTGTTCACTAAATTTCGTAATGCAAAGATGTTACTAGCAATTTTTTAGATAGAATATGACAATGTTCGATCCAAGTCAATTTGTCGTCGATGATGACCCTAGAAATTTTGTAGAGTGTGTTTTGTTTATTATTAGGCTCTCTTCTTGGTTACAATCATTTGTTCGTAATGTAAAGATCATGTTTGTTGTTTTATCGTTATTTAGGCACAACCCATTATCATAGAACCATTTTCTTGCTCTTTCTTGTGCATTAGCCATCTCTCTCAGAAGATCCATCCATTTTTCAGCTTTAGTTACTAATGTTGAATCGTCAGCGTATAAAATTTTAATAGTATTATCAACAGAAAATACGTCATTAATAAAAATAATAAAGAGAGTCGGTCCAAGAACTGAACCTTGAGGTACTCCCATGTTCACTGATAAAGTATCGGATTTAACATTATTGTGTTCTACAAATTGAAATCTGTCAGTAAGATAAGAACCAATTAGATTAGAGAACGATCGACCGAAACCTAACCTCTCTAATTTAATTAAAAGATAGTTGGAATCAACACAATCAAAGGCCTTTGACAGATCACAAAAGGTTGCTGTTGAATGTAAACCTCTTTCTAGGCTATCGAGAATGTGTTTAAGTAGTTCTTGGATTGCATGATTTGTTGATAGTCCTGACCTAAATCCATATTGACAGGGATTAAAAGGTTATTTTTCTCCATGTACTCCATAATTTGGTCTTTTATAATGTGTTCAAAAATTTTGGCAAACACAGGAACCAACGATATGGGGCGGTAGTTATTTGGATCATTACGGTCTCCTTTCTTAAATATTGGTAAAGTTCTAGCAAGTTTCAGAGATTTAGGAAAAATGTTTTCTTTTATACACCTATTTAAGCAATTGGTTAAAGGTATCAATATTGCATTTGTCATTCTCTTTAAAATATACGAATTGATTCCATATGCATCTGAACACTTGTTTAGTTTTAAATTTTGATAATGTCCCTCACCTTATTGTAAGATATTTCGGCTATTTCGCATTTGAGTTGGGAATCAGGGCTGTCGCATTTGTTAATGTTCTTTAATGCATTGTTCTTCTTATTATTTCTAATATTAGCACTAATTTTTTGCGGAATATTATTAAAAAATTTATTGAATTCGATAGCTGATATGGTCGAAGAACAGTTATGGTTATTTGCTTTAGTAAACTTCTTAACAATATTCCATGAGGCTTTAATTCTGTTGCTGGCATTGGTTATGTAGTTATCATTAGCAAGTTTCTTGGCTATTTTAATTGACGCATTGTATTTTATTCTCATTTGTTTAATTTTAGTACATAAACTATCACTGGGGTATGTGTTGTAATATTCTTTTACAAAAGCAAGTTCATCTCGTTGTGTTTTTAAATTAGAATTGAACCAATTTTGGATACAAACATTACTACTTTTTTAGTTGTAATTTTTTAGACACAGTTGCAGCATTGTAAGCCTTAATAAATTTAGAATAAAATGCATTAAATTTGCACTCAGCGTTTCCACTAATTAGATAATAATTAGGTATTTGTTATTAATACTTGACACACTACATATATTAAAGGAAACGTTAATTTGTGTATCTGTGCTAACTGTCAATATGTCCTATTGCATGGACTATCTGTAAGATATATTTATCTGTGGTTGTACGATAAATAGTTTCTAAGATACAGCCGGTGGTCTCTCTTAATCAGACACATGGTACGTGTTAAATAAAAGTTATAACTGAAGTCTAACGCTAAAACTTTCATATGAATTTTTTGATATTTTTATAGTTATAGCGTTATAGTTTATTTAAAGACTAAACCATTCTTAGAAGCGTGACGTAGAAACCAGCATTATACTACTATTATATTATAATATTAAAAAATCAGCATAGCCATCCAACGCGGCAATGCAGCGAGTGTGGTTTTTGCTTTTAATTTATTAGTGACAATGTAATTGTCGTTAAAATAATTTGTTTAAATACATTAACCACGGGTGTGTCTTTCATTTATTCGAATGATAAGATAACTTTAACATCATTTTATCATCAGTATACTATATATGCCATACACAGCGGCGCGTCTGCTCTCGGCATTCTCACCTGCTTTTTACTTTGCTCTATTATAAATACAGGGAACACTGGTTACGTTCTCACTATATGTAACTACTACTAGAAATATTCATTTATGTGTTAGAGAATTTTGAAAAGTTCATATTTAGCCTGAAAAAAACCATTTACATTATATTAAAAATAAGACGCATCTTTGCACCTGTGAATAAAAATAATGCACCATTTAAATTAATAATGATGACTTTTTGTAAAGTAAAATTTGTTAAATAATTTGAATTTTTATAAATATACTATTGAAATTATAGGTAGGTACGTATTTTAAACTTAAAATTTTACGTTTCAACGAAGTGTTAATGCGAAATTGAAAAGTTGATATTTTCCCCATTGAGACCGGTTTGGTTTTAATAAGATGAAAAAGTAGGTAATAGATAAAAAGTTTGCAAAGAAATAGCTAATTTATTAATTATTAAAATAATTATGATCCATCCAGAATTTGTAGAAATAACATATAAACGTACCGGGTGACCCAATAAGACTGTTCTCGGCCATGTCTCGGGAACCGTTCGTCGTATGACTTTGGTGTAAAAAAAATATTAGGTAAATCGGCCATGAAGAATTCCAGGAAAATATTTTCAAGTTTTAAAAATGACCACCAGAGGGCGCAACTGCCATCTTAAATTTTTAAATTCCGTTTTCTATAAATTTCGCATAATAAACAAAAAATTTTTTTTCACATTTGTAAAGAGAACCAGTTTATCTATCATTTCCGTCAAAACAAAAGTTCAGTTATTTCAAAAACAAAGATGGCGGGGGTTATTCAATTGTTTTTGCAATAACCTGCCTCTTTCTTAACGGTTTGATCGATTTTAACAAATTTAGTATCGTTGAAAAGAGCATTCCTTAAGAAATAAGAATCAACCAAAATATAGTTAATTTAGTTGAATCTTCTCCCGCCAGGGGGATAGTTTTGACACCATGACCCAAATTAAAAAAAAAATCAAAAATCAAATGGAATTATATGCCTTTTTTCTTTATGATAAAGTAGCCAAATAAACAGCCAGTGAAAACCATTTTTCAAAACATCGTTCCTAACCTCAATATTGGGAAAATGAGAATCAATGGAATAATAATTGTGAGTCTAAATAGAATTCATTGCGATTAAAAAGTTATACCTTATACTTTTAAATTTTCAAATATATTATATTTCTTTGGCAAAGATGAACTGAACTATCTACCTATCTTTCTTTTTTTCAAGACAACACACCATATTGCAAAAAAAACAGCTAAAACTTTTATCTCAGATTTCTTTTTTTTCTACCGTTAACTTTATTTTTGGTGTATTTAATTTTAATTTGTTTACGAACTACGCTGTTTTTTAGTTTACTTTTTTGCGTTTTTATAGTTTATTTGCAGTTGTTCTCTTTGTTGGTCGTCTTTTTCTCTTTCGTATATTTTTCTTTGTTTTTGACAGTTTTCTATGTTTGTTGCTATCTCCTCGTTCCGCCATTATGGTAATTTGTACCCTGTACTAGCCTTAATTTTTGGTGTGGTTTCTAAGTAAGCGTTGCGTATTTGTGTTGTGACTTCTTTAACTGTTATTGTTTGTGTCGGATTTTATGTTTTTCTAGTATTCTATTAACTTTTTTTTGTTTATTTTCTCAGGTCCCATTTTGTATTCGTTGTTCTTTTTGTTTCTAGCTCCGTTTTAAAATATTTGTGGTCGCTCAGCTTCTTTGTCCACTTTCCAAATTATTTTCTTTCCTGCCAATTTTTCGCTCACCAGGCTTAAGTCGATTTATGATGTCCCATTTCTCCTCTCAAAGGTGGGTTTTTACCGTCGTTTAGTATCACCAAGTTCAGAGAAGCAGCCCGATCAAGCATAATAACTCCTCTCCTGCTTCTTCAAACTCTTTTAAGGTAGAGTTAGGACTAGAATATGTGCTAAATATTATATAATCATCCATTTTATACTTACAGAGTATTTTCCAACAAATATCTCACAGATATTTCGGTTTTGGTTGATAATGACTAAACCTTTTTTTTTCACTACGATTAGCAAATTACCTTTTATTGTTTTTCTTATGTTTTCTATATTTTGCTTTGTTTCATCGTCTTTGAATTCTTCGTTTAATTTTTGAGGGTGTCTGCGTATGTCTTTTCTTTGGTGTCGGTGATTATAATTGCGTCAGTTGTTTCATTTCTTTTCCGTACTTCATTTTGTTTTATTCCTCTTAGCTTGTGTCGAGACATGGGCCTGGTTACCCGCCACAAGTTCTTCGCGATCACTGGATGACGACCAGAGGGAAGCTCGCTCGACAACTTCTCCTCCTGCTGGTACTGGGGTATCCCTCCCGTGTACAATAGACTCTTCCGTAGCGTCATTTTGGTTAAAAAAAAAGTAGAGTGAAAGCTCCCTAGCACTCAGAAACCTAATAGCGTCGGGAGCGGAAAAAACAAGAGTGAAGAGTTCAACCGAGGGAAGTCGTAGGTAAGTATGAAAAAGAGGAGTTTGACCATTCACTCGGCTGTGAGGTACTCCGGGAGTGCCAGTTCTCGTACTGACCAGATGTCAGCTCACTGGAGTCCTGTACTTGTCGGCCATCAGTACCCAGGGTCCACCACGAGGAGGTGAGTATCGGATTCGAGTAAAGAAGCGGCTAGTGATGTCGCATAGTAAGTCATCATGTTTTGCGCTTTACTGCTCTTCCGTGTACTGGAATTTATAGGAAGAACTACAGTTCTTCAAGATGCGACTTCACTTATGGTCGGACCGCCTGGAAAATCAATTGTACACACATAAATACGCTTTGTATTTAGATTAATAGATGTCACTTTTTTATTGGTAACTGACACATGTAAAACTTGCTGACATTAATTTTAACAATTTTTGAAGCTTTTAAGTTAATTCACATGTAAGCAATCTGCTCATAGATTTTATTAAAATTTTATTTAATGTTTTTATTGACAAAATAATTCTTATCCTTTCGATTAATTTCATTGAACTGTTTCAATAACTTGCGTTACAATTTTCAGTTATGATAACCTCTAAAATTTAATATAATTTAAAACACCAAAGGCGCCGTGGCTTAGTTGGTTAAAGCGCCTGTCTAGTAAACAGGAGATCGAGGGTTCGAATCCCTCCGGGGCCTGGTTAATGATTAAAATACTTAACGTAACCGTTACTTTTTAATAGATAGTACCTACCCATTTTTAAAGGAGGTCTTATTATGAAAGAAGTTTGAATGTTGGATTATGTTCTTGTTAATGCTAAATGTTTACAGTTACACATATTTTTTGTTATCTATCTACAAACTCCAAACAAGATAAAAATATACAAAACAAATGTAAATAGGTACAGCTAAGGAAAACTTAAATTGTCGCAATCCTAACGAAAATACAGAAACTTTACAATCTCATTGTCATAAGGGCTTTTAGACTGAACAATATAAGAACTTTTTTGATTAGGTTTTGTTGTTAAAAAACCCCATATTTCTCTTTTCTTTTTAACAGTGCACTCAGATTTTACGTAATGTTGTTTGCAGGTGTATTAATATTTACGCTAATACATTATTTATTTGTTGTAATGGTTCGTCTTATTTTTCTACGAATGTACGGGACGTAACTGATAAATATACCGGGTTCTTCTTTCTTAGTTACACATTTACCCTATGTGTACTTTTTAAACGAAAAAAAAATCAAATCATTGGTGCGATAGGCAACCAGTTATCCACCACGTTATACTTGCACAAATCTGCACAAGTTGGGTTAGAATTAATTGTTTTTTTAATCCAGAACTAGACTAGTTTCATTATTAACGCAAATCAGCAACAAACAATAATTTATTAACGCAAACAAATAACTATTGAAAACAAGGTTAGTAAATTAATATTTTATCAATGAACTTATTTAATATTTAATAGGTATTAATTGCTGATCTAATAAATACTAAAATGTGTTACCTTGCCTTTCGAGGCAATAAGCTAACCGGTCTTGAAAGCAACGTAAAGAATTTTGAACAAATTGTGGATTCATTTCATTACATGCAGTTGCGTATACGATCTTTTAATTCGTCTAAGTTTTGAATGGGTACATTATTATCCTTTTGCCGTTTAGGTTACCCCAAAAAAATCATTAGGAACCAAGTCTGCTGATCGGGGTGGCCACAATATAGGACCAAATCTTCCAATCCAGCGTCTTTCAAAAGTGTCGTTTAAAAGTTTCTTATTATATTCGTCCGAATAGCCCGGAGTACCATCCATTTGCCACCAGGTTTCAATAATATTAGGCCTTTCAATTGCGGAGATTATGTATCTCATAATAAATCCAAAACTTTACAGCTGTTAGATTTCCATCGATAAAAATGGGCCAATAACTGAGTTACTTACGCATCCTAGCCAAACATTAACTTTTTGGGGATACTGTGTTCGAATTAAGTTTTGGATATGAGGATTGGTATATAACCGAAATTGTTTATGCTGTACTTTGGTGTTATGTGAAACCTTTCATGCAAGATTTACAAAGAAAAAAGTAACAGGTATCTCCTCTTTGTCTTTGTTATTCTATTTGGTAAAATAATAATTACGAAATAAAAATTTGCCGTTGGTTTCCCGTTGTTTAATTGTTTAGATTTTAGAAAAAGTTTAAAATCCTCTATTGTAAACTTAATACTTTTAATAATAGTTATTCTCATTATATGAAACCGTTTTTCACGGAAATTACAATACAATTCGTTTTCCGTTATTACATCACTGCTTTTGAGTTTATTGTTTGACGAGTATACAATTCTGTGCTGTGTTATAGATCTTTTATAAGAATGTTTTTACTAAACATTTGCTGTTCGAGTTTTATATCAAATTTATATCACCACACTATACAGGTTTATACTGATCTTTTGGGCCAACATACATAACACTTACATCACAATACAATAATTGTATAATGTACCATACGAATAAATAAATGAATAACAAATACATATTTCTTTTCTAACTAGTTATTAGCAAATAATTGCACAATAAAAAATTATTGCTATTGGTTTACCGTTGTTTGGATTATTTAGATTTCAGAAAAGTAAATCCTCTATGTAAAAGCTCATTGTAAGAAACTATTTTTCTCTAATTTCACAAAATTAATTTCCTGCGTTATACTTTCCCTTGCTTTAGATTTAGAAAAGTCTGTTATAAACTTAATACATACAATAACAGCTTATAGATTAAACTCATCATGAAACTATTTTTTCCTTGAGACTTAAGTTAAAATTATTAGAAATATATTTAATGCATTTATACTACCACTGCAGAATTAATTTTTTAATTACTATAACAATGGCAGAAATATACAATATTGTGTTTAGTTTTGGACATTTGTTGTTTGGGAAGGGGTAGTTGGAACATGTCCAAAAAAAATTTAACCAATTAATTTCAATGATTTTAATCACGTCTGTATACTTCTACGGTTTACACAATCATCATTTTGATTTATCTGTAGAATTGTCACAATTTTTATGTTTTGTTTTAAAGGAGACCCTTATTCACACTTCGCGAGTGGTGTTAAACTGGATCGAAGAAAGTAACTTGCAAGTATTGCCCTGGCCTGCGAAGAGCCCAGATTTTAATATCCTAGAAAATGTTTGCTACTGTGGCGTTTAGGGTAAATACTAGACGCCGGTTTGACCAGAGAAGGAACTAGAGTCGTCGTTTCGTGTTTAGATGCTTTTATTGATGTTTCTTACAGTAATCGAGATGTACTATTTACATTATGAATGGAGCTGCGTTTTGGATGTTATCGACGCGCTCATGCTGGCCACTGGTCGGCGTTGCAAACTGGTAGATGCGAGTTAAGTGTCGAATCGACCTGCACTTAAACTACGCTAAACTAAACTTAACTGTGACTGTCTGTGACTGTTCGAACTTTGACCTATTTTGTTATCGTACCTACTTCGTTTTATGTGTACAAAATAGGTTTGTTTGCTTTGTAAGCAAGATCGTTAGAAATGCTTCCCGATTGTCAGCATTTTTTTAATTGCGTTTGTTGTGTTAATTGCATGTTTGGGTTCCGTGTTCCCATCGTTGCAATATACGGGGAACCGGGAACAACCGATTACAGCTAATACGAATGCGTGGGAAACAATTCATCCTAATTATATCAATTCCTTAATAGCTTCAATGTGAAGACGTTTTCAATAATGTATTGATAATCAGGGAGGTCATACCTATTATTAATTTTTAAATACGTTATGTTTTGTGCCAACAGTTAACTGTAACGGCATGTGTGTGTTAAAGTGCAAAGCGCTATCTAAGCGATAGCTTTAATGCTTGTAACACACGTTGCCAATAAAGCCAAGATAACTTGTACAGAAGTACACAGTACTTAGATAGCGCTTTGCACTTTAACACACACATGCCGTTACAGTTAACTGTTGGCATTTTGAGTTTATACTATTCATACGTGTCAATGTATACAATGAGATGTCGCAAAGACACACATTTTAGTTATGTTTTGTGTTCTTTATAAGAATAAAGATTGTATAAAAAACAGTTTACCTGTTATATTAATTTTTTATTTACTTTATAGATATAATTTGTATTTTTAATTCTGAAAATAAACTTCTAAACTTGCACTTCTTGAATTATAATCTGACAACAAAATATATAGGTAATCCAACAATAAAACTAACCGCTTGCACCAATATACGTTTTAGAAAACGCATTTAAATAAAAAATTGTCGAAAATGTGCAAGTAATTTATAAAATTCATAATAATAAGTTGTTTACAGGAGCCGAAACCAATAAAAGAGAAAATTCTACCTAGATTTTTCCTTAAAAATGATTTTGTACTATTTGTCGTTCTAAATAAATAAATTTAAAATATATTAGATAATTATTATACTTAATTGAATAGTTTAATTGTATTTCAACGTTTGTATGTTAGGTATGTGACTGCAACTTATTCACTAAGTAATCCTTGGTGGAAAGTATTTACCAACCACCTGCTATTAAATACTAGCGATATTCGTAAGCCCGCTTTTTGTTGTTCAGGTATCATTTTTATCGGTTTCTAGAATACCACAACCCTTACCAGTTCAGTTCCCATTTGCATCGCCTGGCGTGGTGAGCATCGTGAGTTTATGCTCCTACTACAAATATAGCAACTCCGTTATTGCTCAGCGCATTTTTGCACTGTTTTGGTATAGGGCGACCTAGAAAAGTTCCTAACAGAAAAACCATTTCGTTGTGGATACAGAATTTCCGACAAACCCCTTCAGTATTAGAATGGAAACCTCCTGGTAAACCTCGCAGCTTTCGGACACCAAAGATCATCGCAGCTGTGAGACAAGCTGTTGTCACATCATCAGAGTTTGCCATTGTAGTACCGTATTTTTTCGAAGAAGGAGGACGTACTGTGATGTTACCTACACGGTTATGTTTCGATGATCCAAGACTTTTTTGAACCTAGAATCAGTACTTATGGAAATGGACTTCTGTGATTTCAACAAGATGAACCTGTTGCTAATACAGCAAGAAATGAGTCGCCTGGAAATCGGGAGCTTCACGTTTCGACGAGAGAACTATATACGTCGTAGAGAAAACATCTGCACGATATCATCTTCAAAACCCTCTGAAAATAAATGATATACATAGTTCTGCAAAACTATAAAACAAAATATTCACGCCAATATAAGTTGTTCTATTTATTGCCAATTGAAAATGAGTATATTGTTTTGCCAGACCCTGTATATTAGTAACTTATATTATGCACAGTAGTAATAAAGTAATAAAGAAATCTTAGTCAAAATTATGAGTTAATTCCGATACCGAATTAGTGCTTGTATTCAGGCACAGCGGCCGATCAGCAACTAAACCCTGCTGTTGATGATTACTAAAGCCAATGTACGTTCAATTTAAGTGCATGCATTAGAAGAAAACGCAAATGTGTATCGGCATGTGTGGTGCCGTGGAATTTAATGGATTTAATTATTTTTACAATGTACACAAAAGTACAACAAAATGTCGCGTGATGGGTGGAATCTGTATTAAAACATACATAAATATAACCTATAAATTGATAGGAAAAATTTCCATGACCTACTCAGCACAGTTTTTTATTTGCACAGTAAAATATTAATAAAAATTCAAATTTTGATCACGAAAACAGCTCTTATTTAAAAAAAATGTATATATTTTGCTTATACAATAAACTGAGAGTTCTGGTATATTATATACTAGACTTACAATACTATATAACTACATGTAAAATATATTTCGTTATAAGGGTATATTAAGAGAAGCCAATTTTTTTAAGATGAATTTTGGCATAATTCCAATCCACGCGCATATAAAGAATATTATAGTTGCGCAAAGTATGCACTTAAAGCATCTCCATTTATTTTGTTGACAAAATATAGCATACAAAGTCTTATGAGGGCTCTTAAACCAAGAAAATGAAGTAGATGGTCGCCTATAAAAGTAATTTAATAAAACAGAAAGAAAGCACAAGAAATCATATTACATTGGTTTCGTTAAAGCGTGCGGATCACTTCTACCCAAACCAGCAGGATCCAGAGTTGCTTCGCTCTCATCAACCAACTCAAATTCGATATCGATCTTACCCTAAAAAAGATTAAGGTGCAAAAATTATGTAATTATCGATTTACCACAGCTAACGTTTCTACCTTTTGGGTCTTGATTTACTCCAGGCACAGGCCACCATCCTCTAGTACGCTTTTTCCTAAATAGGTTTGTATGTGGGGCGCCGGTTTTTAAAATATTCAACGAACAATTTCTTGCGTAAGGTGCTCCTCGAGGTAATTTTGCTAATTCTAAGGAAACTGTTCCTAGAAGTCAAGAAAAAAGAGGAAAATTAAGCTCAAAGCTTTTTAGGGGTTTGAGGATGTTAGAAATAATAATTAGTCTTTTGTGTTCCATTCAAATAATTAAGGTAAATTAAATTATTTAACTGTGGACAGCGTCAGAAAGTCGCGAGATAATTGCTTATGATATTTAACCCTCCGTTACTCGCTATATGAGAGTTTCTCTCACATTTTTAGTGAAGCAGACGTATCTTTTATGAGAAGCGGTGAGGGCCTTTGTCCTCTCAGGTATGCTTCTAATTGACTTTCAGCAACAGTTTACTGCAAGCGTTTGAAGATTGTACACGTAGTAGCTGACTTCAGTGCATTTACTTATATACATGCATCAAGTGTGAGAGTTTCTTTCATCGCGCGAGTATCCGTGTTATATATATTTCAACATGAGCCGCGGTACGAAGATGGTTGACATGCTTTACTGAAAGCCGCACAGAAAGCCAATAAAGGTAGAAATCTTATTTTTGAATTCAGTCAGTTCCTATGACTTTAGATGATCTAATAACTGTCTTGCTAACATTTGTTGACATTTTCGTTCACAGAACTAGATTCCAACATAATGCCAGAAGAACTGGGCCCTGATAAACAGCTGCTTGATCCAAACAGCAATGCTGAAAGCAAGCATAATTATGAAAACACCGACACAGAACAATCCAATTATTCCGAAGATTCTGATGATGCATCGACTAGGCCACAGGACTTCTCAGGTATTCCTGTTTATTTTGGAAGAGACAAAGTGACCAGGTAGTGGAAAAATATCCCTAAAATATGTACAAAAACGCCACAACGAAATATAGTTACACCACTCCCAAGTGTCAAAGCTACAGCTCGTAATGCAGCCTCACCTTTAGAATGTTGGAGGCTATTCTTTCCTGAGAAGGTAACTTCATGCATGCGGTTCGTAAAAACTATGCCCGTGAAAGAGACTGCCCAAATACTAGTTTCGAGGAACTAAATGCCCTCTTAGGTCTGCTGTATTTAGCCGGCATAAAGCAAGCCCAGCATCTGAATTTACATGAAATGTGGGTTGATGATGGTACGGCGCCAGAATGTTTCAGGGCAACAATGTCTCGTAAACGGTTTTATCAGCTCTTGTGTGCACTGAAATTCGACGACATTGGTTTCGGCAATACATTGCCAACAAACTCGCAAAATCACGGGCTGAAAATTTATGCTTTGGTGGACTCGCGAACATTCTACTCCCACAATTTAAAAGTGTATTGCGGAAAGCAACCGACGGGGCCTTATGTTGCCCACAACAGAGCTGCTGCTGTAGTCATGCGATTAGCTGAACCTATTTTAAATAAAGGAAGAAACATAACTATGGATAATTATTTTACCTCGGTGTCTTTGGCTACAAATCTTTTCAGCAACCATCGAACAACAATCGTAGGTAAAAGGGAAATTCCTTGGAAATGACAAATGTGAAGGAACGCCCAGTTTGTAGTAGCATGTTTATATTTTCTGAAAACTTAGTGATGGTATCATACGTACCAAAAAAACAAGAACGTCTTGTTGTTGTCAACTATGCATGACGACGACTCCATCGACCCAAACACTGAAGAGCAAATGAAACTTGAGGTGATTATTTTTACAACAATACTAAGGGTGCTGTTGACGTTGTCGACGAGATGAAGACTTTTATTCAGTGGCACGTGTAAGCTGCAGGTGGCCACTAACAATTTTTTTTCAATGATGAATATTGCTGGAATTAATAGCTACATTATCCACAAAGCCAATAATGCTCAGTTTATTGAGAAGAGGCGTTTTCATCTGAAAGAACTTGCGCTGCATCTGATGAAACCGCATCTTATAAACAGATCAGGGATAACTAGTTTATCATTGAGTTTGCGTACATCGATAAAAAAATTGGCTTGAGTAACCGAAAATCCACTAGTGTTTTTTCGGTTCGCTAAACCAAAGAATGGAGATTTAGGTTTGAGTTACCAGTTTCTTTTCAACCAAAGATTTTTTTCAATATATTATGTTTTTTAATTATTCATTTTATTTCTTATATTCTCTTCAGTTTTTCTTTTTATGTTATGTTATGAAACTCGTAGCTTAGTTATCTAAGAATACCTATTCATTTTGAATTACCAGTTCCTATGTAACCAAAGTTGATATTTTATGTTTACGCTATACTTTATCATACTTTTTTGTGCAATAAAGAATGCCTTTTTATTTTTGTGTTTACTTGAAAATTATGAATAAAAGTCAAACAGACATATGTGTGCAATGGTATTCCAATAAGAAGATAGGTTACACTAAAAAATCAGAGATTTCTAAAACGTGAGAGAAACTCTCACGCGCGAGTAACGGTGTAACTCTTAATGTAGCGAGCGACGCCGGGTTAAGTTCATTTAAGGTAATTTTGAACAATTTGGATGAACAAGTACGTTATTTCGTGAGTAGTGTTTGTATAAGCTACGATAATAAAAAATAAAAGAATAAAACATTAATTTGAAGGTAATGGTTTTAATATTGCATCATTAAAAAAATAAAATGGTCACCACAATGGACCAACGATGAACCGAACGTGGTTGCAAATAAAAAGCAATTTTAGACATCAATATTGTATACTACAACTTTTAATACCACATAACACTATTACACCATGTTTTGAAACTCACATAAAAAAGGGAAATTTTCCTACTTAATAATTAATTAGTATTTGAATTTTACAAAAAAAAACTTACCTAAAAAATCGTCCGCTGACAAAGCATCTTTATCCCAAAGTTGTAAAGTCAACTTGCAAGGAATTTTGAATTCACTATCATCCTTTTTTTTAATAACAATTAAATTTTCAGTTGCTAAATATTGAAATCGAAATATAAATCTCCAGTTAAAATTACCTTCGCCGGACATGGAACGATAATGAATATCTGTGCACTGAGATTCTTTCGATGACACCATCCATCTGCAAATTCTATCGTTATTGTTTGGGTGTTGCACTTCTATGAGATAAGCTTTACCCTTTAACGTAGATATCAGACATTTTTTCCCCAATGAAGAAATCGTCATCATCCAAAATTACGTCTTCGGTATTCCAAATGATAATACGTAACTCGTAAGCGACCGGCTTTCGTGGAGTGATGTTGACCATTCCGGATAAAGTTGAACTTAGAAACGGAAAATGTCGATCCACATTTGTAATTTTCCCTAAGATATAAAGGTTTACAAAAAGGTTTAATTGTTTCTTTATTTATTCGTATGGTACATTATGGTGCCCCAGAAATCATTATAAACCTGAATAGTTAGTGCAATTGTGATTGGTTCATCTTGGCAAAGCATTTACTTCAAGGTTTAGGAAAACCATTAAAACCTAAACGCTGCTAACCCTTACCTACCCTAGTATTCACATGTAATAATATTAATTAAGTGTGTAAAACATTATAGAAGGTAAATAAGAACATAAAATATAACAGCACAGCCATTGACGACAATGACCGGAAGCGCCAGTAATGACAAATAGTAGGTTAAAGAAATAGCAAAAAAAAATAATGGAAAAACAGATAATTACGGGACAAGAATACAAAATATTGCTAAACTTCAGATGTCTTTCAGATTCGTAAGCCATAATATTGCTTCATCCGTTAAATTATGAATGTTTGAAAGCCCTCCTTTAAACTTCGTTAACTGACAATCCTCTACAATATGTGTAACGGTCTCTGGTTCGTTTCCACAGTCACAATTTCGCTTAGAAATCGCACCCCATTTAAACAACATAGAGTTGCAGTTTGAATGGCCTGTTTTTATGCGATCATTGTTCCCCTTTCCTTCGCGTACTTGTCACCCGGAAACCCAACGGCAAATTTGGTCATTCGGTGTATCTCAAACCCACTCATACTGACAGATAATTACATGGATCTTCACACCATCATCCTGCTCAAAAAAGATCTGTTGTTGAATCTCTAGTTTTTTGAGCTTTTATTGCAAACAGTTATAGCACACAAGTTATCCAAAAAGTCATTAAACGTCACTTCCATCCTCGCCCTCAAAGTTTAAAAGAGATTTGTTCTACCACGTCAGAAACAATTCCAGCCTTTCTCCCTGACATTCATAAGGTTACTGATCGAATAAGCAAGCTTCTTCAAAAAAACGGCATTAAACCTATTTTTTCATCTTCTAACAAAATCTCACAAGTTTTACCCTCCCCTAAGGAAGTTTCCGACTCTCTCTTCTCAAGGTGTATATCGTATTCCTTCTTCATGTGGTTTAGTGTACATAGGTGAAACTGGTCGCTCTATTAGTATCCACGTATTTCGAAACATCACCGTTTAACCATAAGGTTAAAACACGTTTCAAGTCTACCTTAGCTGAGCATCATTTTGATACTGGTCACAAAAATAGATTTTGATAATTCCCCTTTAATTGCCAAATCTTCTTTCTTTTCAATAAGAAAATCAGGAGAGTATACAAACCATTAAGCATCCGAACAATTTCAATCGCAACCGTGGTTTCGAATTTTCACTTTTGTGGATTGGAACACTGCCGACTTGGCAAACACCTTGTCAAGATAAGTAAGAACTAACTTAACATGCTTTTTGCTGCAGGTCGGAGGAGACCCCGATTCACCTATTTGCGAAAGGTGGAACTCTTGAGAAACGTTTCCTCGAACTGGAGGAGGTTATTCCTCTCAATCTAAGGTCAGTTCTAAGATTCCTCAAAGAACTTAGCCTACTGGAGGTGCTGTAGGTTCAGAAAGGAAGAGCACAATAATCAGTACTAATTCCGTGCTACACACCTCAGATTATATCTGTCTATATATCGTTTAGAGTTTGAAATTTTTCATTTCACTTAATATGGCTATAAACAGTTTCAATACAGAGTTCAACAGGGTTATTTCTCGATAGTTCTCTGGGTTTTTTAGGTTTCCTTTTTTAAATATCACTTGAGGTAAGTAGTGTAGATTGAGTAGTTTTTGAATAAGAACAGCTACCTGCTTGTAAAATACACAAAAACCTCGGAATACCGGATTGAACAATAATAAGACAAAAACCTATGCGAGAAAAAAGGGCAATGTAAAAAAAATCGCTAAAAGTAGAGTACATGGAATATAAAAACATTAACAAGAAATAATAATAGAATTAGAAAATCGTAACGTCAATGAGCGAAACAATAAAACATTGTAAGAGGAAATTATATGATCATATATAGTGGCATAAACCAAAAAACACTACTAACCCAGTCGATAAGTCGTTTCAGGTGAGAAAAAGTCGGATCGTGTTCAGGGATGGTTAATTAATATTTTTAAAGTTTTGGACCTTGAGAACGAAAAGAAGGAGAGGGGAAAATTGCAAATTTACGACATTCCTCCAGTTTTTTCTCAATAACGTCTTTCCCTTACGTCCTACTGCAAAAGCATGCTTATACTTTTTTTGTAAAGCGTCAACATGTCAAAAATTTTGTATGTCAATTCGTTATCAAGGTACGGGGCTTCAAAAAAAGGACATTTCTAATTCGCCAAAAAATGAATTCATTCTTATTTCTTCTGTTATATCCGAATTATCATGTATTTTGTTGTACTTTTGTTGTTTCTGGCTACAATCCCAAACAATGTCTGCGATGTACTCACTCTACACTCCCATACAGGAAGTCAACCTTGGTTACAGAAAATGTAACGTGATATTAATGGTGGATACTTGTTACATAAAGTGGTGAACAAAACCCCCACAATCACATCCAAGATGATGTGCTGTAGTACACCAACTATGTGCAGAGTCACTTTGGAAGCAATGTGATTATTGTATTTGATGGATACTTCACTGATACCGGTTATCAAATCACCAAAGTCGCAGAACGAGCTTGCCTTGCTGCATTACAATCAGCAACCAAAGTCGTGTTCTCCTCATCGACCACGGCGACCATAGCGCAAAAAAATTTCTTGGCCAACGATCACAATGAGAGCACATTTATTTTAATGTTGATGATACGAATGCCAAATGTAAGCATCAAAGTGAAGCAGGAATATGAAAAGCCGACGTGACGATCGTCAAAACCACCATATCCAAGACAAGTAAAGTGAAAGAGACAGTGGTTCTAGTGTCCTCTACTTGCCAAATTGCTGCTCGTTTAGTCCCAAGGACGTAGTGTTCCTCTGTTTAGTGAGTGGTTGTGATACCACGTCAGCACGAATGGATTGGGGAAGAAAAAAAGCTAGATTGCTACTAGCCCGCCTACCAAGGGACGCTGCCAAGTACAACTCCTTCAGCATTTACTAGTAAATACAGGCGTGGGGCATTGAACTTGTCCCATCAGTTTGACCACAGGAGAAGTACTACCATTTATAGCAGCCGGGTGACGTCCTCCAGGTTGTTTCCTGCAAGTGCAGCAATGGTTTTCAGCTGTAAGAAAGCAGATCTCCGGTGGTCATCAATGTGCAAGTATTACACAGGCCACCCCTGGGAAAAAGCTCCCGCAACAGTTTGAACGAGGCAAACTCATTAGACATATACATACATAGGACGACGGCGACATTGTCATTGACAGCCTCAGGAGGACGACGAGTTGTTAGAAGCAGAACAAACACGCATTATGTACTGTGGGGAAGAGGGAATATCGGTTAAAGAAGTAACTGAAATCAATGCCAATATGATGTAGCTTTCATCAGAGAAGAACATTAGCTTTTTGGAAAGTGTGGCTGGGTGTGGGAAGTAAGAGGGAGTTGTCTCAAGTTGGTGATTCTAACCAACATTTATGAAAATCTGGGCATAAAAGATGAAAATCTGCATTTTACATTTTTTTGTGACATTTGAAAAAATGACATTTATTTAAAGTACCATATCTAGTTAACTTACATACAAACATGTTTGACAAGTCAGCAAAAAAGTATAGAAATGCTTTTGCCGGAGGACATAATGAAAAACGTTAGCTATTGATGGGAAAACCTAAAATCCAAAAAACTGAAACCTTATTACCTACATACAGAAATTTAACATAGAAAGCTTATTTCTTCATTTCGCTTTGCCCTCAATTGTCGCTAACATTTTCTTATCTGTTCACATTCTTAGTTTCTTAGTTTTTAAAAAGGTGTGGTTTCTTTTTAATCCCTATCTACTTAAAACTTACCTGCTCTATTCCAGGTTTTTTGGGGTGATATAGAGATCTAGTTTCTACGTGTTCAGGAACAAGTTCAAAACCAATCACTGGAAATTCTTTCCAGTGTCGTAGTGCGTACAGCGCCAAATCTTGTTTATCAAGTTTGCCTTCTATTTCACCTGCAAAGTAGTATTAAACGCAAAATTGAAACAAAAACATACAGTAATCTAATCTTATAAACGTGTAACCGGCGTTGTTTGAAAAATTTGGAAAGATACTCAACACATTTGAATAAAATGTTACCAAAAAATTGCCCCGACACACAGTAGATCGAAGTATACGAAAACAGGGACATTCACTTTAAAGTCCAATAACTTTTTTATTTGCTGACGGATTTTGTCTCCTAATGACTCATTTAAAAGATAAAAGATACAATATGAAAAAAAACATCAGATGCCAATAATAGCAAAAAAAGTAAATAATACAATAAATATATTGATTTTGTTGACATGTCAAATGTCTCTAAAAAAAGATTTGTACGGGAACCAACACCTTTAATTAAACATTGCAATACATGGACCAATACATTGGCCTGCAAGATCACTGGACCTTAACCCACTTGACTTCTATTTTTGGGGCGATTTTAAGCGACTGGTCTACAGTGAACAAATAAATACACCGGAGCAGCTACAACAACGGATAAATAATGCTTTTCGTCACATTCAAGATATTAAATTTTCAATATTAAAAAGATGTCGTGCATGTATTCAGGCCAATGGAGGCGTTTTTGAACATTTATTGTAATAAATAAAGTAATATAAACCTGATGAAACTGTATCATTGCGATTTTCTACCAAACAACGACTTGGCTAAAAATCATGAATTGTGCTCTAAAACACTGACCTGCTTCATTGATAACTCGAAAAATAAGTGTCGCACAGAAAATTATCAAGAGAGTCATTTTGTTCACAAATGAAACTATGATTCAAGAAATAAAAAATAAAACGTAATTATCATTGGCATACCCGTTCTTTCTTGAGGGATAACAAATGACATGTGGGTACGCGCGCCACTGGTGGATTAGCTGATTCAATTGTAATGGTAGAATACGCGCCTTCCATAACAGCCTACACATGCGAAGTTTCAGCAAAATATATGTGCTACTTTTTAACAAATCGGGAAATTTTATTTTTTTAAATCAACTTCAACACCCTGTATCTTTTTAATAAAACATTGTAGGAAAAATTTTTATACAACAGACCCTCTCTAAAATTGTTCAAAGAACATGGGGTTTCATTTTGGTCACCACTTATAAATCACCCTGTATACTACTAAATAAATTAAATTTCATATTTCTCGCAAGGGGGCAAGTTGGGGCAGAAAATTATGATACTACTAAATAGAGCAATAATTGTACTTTTTATATCAATTTTTTGAAGCCATGCGATTTTAAGCATTTTTTTTTAAATCAAGAAATATATAATTTTTTTTAATTTTTGACACGAGAAATAAATAAAAAGCTTATCCATATTTTACTTTTTGGTAAATATCTTTACTGTAAATTGTCAAATAATACAATCAAACTGAATGCCTATATTTGAAATTAACTCATAAGTTAACGAAACCTTTTTATATTTTTTTAATACATTTTTAATTGCTTTAAAGATCGAATTTTTTTAAAATAACGCAAGGTGTTCTATAGTATTTTTTCAGTGGTATAGAGTTTCTGCGAAACAAAAATTCAATTGAACTTTAAACACTATTACTTTTGTAAAATACTCTAATGTCCCTGTATTACATTGGCTTGATCCACTGCGCAACATGTAGATGGCTCTACCGTCGATTTAACTAAACGACTTGTATTAAATCGACGGTAGAACCATCAACCTATCGGGGCAATTTTTTTGGTACATTTTATTCATATGAGTTGTATATCTTCCCAAATGTTTCAATTAATGGTGTAATATTAATTATGTGCTATAGTATCACAGATATTGACTGTAAGTGAACGTGTCAACATTAATATTTATTTAACAAACGAGTGTAATAATAAGGGCGATTAACAATCAATGTTTGAGATTGTTAATCGCCGTTTAATTCAGGAGTTAGTTACACAACTTTTCCGTCGACCGTACTTTGTAATTTTAAGAAAATTATAATTTAATAATTGTAGAAAAGATATGCTATTATGAACGCACCTTTAGAAAGTACCGTTTTGTGAACTCGCCTCAATTTTTTAATTGTATAACATAACCTAACTTCCTTGTTTCTACTTTTGTGTGAGCTTTGTATTTGATTATTCTTTGTCTTTTCGTCTTTTGTATGGCTATTTGACAACAGTATTTTAATTAAGGTCACTAAGTTGATGAAGAATTGAGGTACTGAATTCCAATTGTTGCGTCAAAATACAATAGTTTTCATCACAGCGAAACAAAAAGAATAAATCTTTTTTGTGTGAACGGATTGGTGCTTATTCAAAATAGTGATGCACCTACAAAGACCAAACCAGAAATGGTTGACAATATTTGATCAATGATACAAGAAGCCCAAGTACATTTCTATGTTGCCTGTAAACAAGTTGAACTTTTGATAATGACTTGTCACATCATACCAAACAAAGATATTCATTCATATCGCTATTGTGTAAAGTAGTCCACTAACTTATTGAGACAGGATTGATTATCCTGCATGCGTTCCAGCTTAAGATTCTTTAACGATTGAAGCTTGACTTCACCTTAATGTTATTTCACACAACATGCGCATGTAAAGTTTATAAAAAAAACATTATCTTAATTTGGTTCCACTACACCTCCAAAAGATATTTTTACTAGTCGGAATGTTTATCGGGCCATTCCTTTTTTATAGTTTTTATTTTCTTTCGTTTACAAGAAGAATTGCGCGAGACAATGTTTGTAAAATAGATAAGCTGAACACCTTTAAATGTTATTAAGTGTTATCATCGGAATGCTGTGTACAGTACAAAAATGTCTCAAAGTTTGTGTGAACTAATTGAAGATTTATTGCAACTGTAAATTAATGTTGATCTGTTCTTATTAAACTTTGCTTTGCTACAAATTATGACATATTTTTTATTTACATTTTCATATTGTAATTGATTGACAGATAAAATGGCAACTTTAGGTATACACATACACGTGTATGCTTAGTTGCCTATACTAAAATCGTTCATTAATAGGGGTCATTAATGAACGATTTTGTTTACGGTAATATAAGTCATGAATGCACGGTCGACGGAAAAGACAATTAAAACTGCCTGTCGTAACAATTGTACAATTACCTCTTTCTTACAAAAGTCAAACTGAATGGAATCAGGCAGAAACAATTCATCATCCAGAGCCCTCTTACAACATATGCAATGGCGATAATAAAGATGTATAAAAAGTAAGCACTAAGAGTGAAAACACTACTCTCGCACCAATGCGAAAAAAGTGAAACCTGCGTAGATGTGAGAGTATACGATATTTTCGCGATACTTACGTTTAAGTGGCGAAAATATTTTTGTTCCAATTTTTACACCGTTTTTAATGTACTCGGGAAAGCCTAAATTATAATCCCTACAAAGTTTCTTCAGTATCCTCGTTGGAGTTTTATGATCCCTCCATTGACAATATCCTGTTCTACAAACAATACGCAATGAATTTATTTTAACCAATTAACCGCTCACGTATAATAATGCTCAGCCAAGCCACACCGAGCATGATATTTTGTATAAAACCTATTCTCTATATCAATTTTGGTTTCTCCAATCAAATCATCCGAAGTTGTCTTATCATAGTCCCAAACCTGTACCTTAACGGTATGATTATAAGGAAATCCGCCGTTGAACTCAAAACAACTACAAAGAATATTAAAATAAAAAACAACACCTGTATTTACCGTCCGAAGATCGGATTGGCTTGTTTTGGAACATAATTTTCTCGATCTTTTATGCAGTGTTTTCCCATTATCACTTGCAGATAAGGGTCCGATCTTCCGCTTATATCCTTTGGTGGTAAATTAATTGCTTTCACGCAGTACACTCTCAGTAGGAACTGTTGAGGTTCGTTAGAGAAGAAATCCTGAAACATTCCTTTGACGAGTGGACGTCCTGTCGGTGTAACGTAATCATCTTGAAGATTTTCAGGCAAACGGTATATTTGTATTGCGGCCTTTACCGTTGCTTTTGTGTACTGTTCATCTATCAAATCGTCCCCTGTTCGATTTTCCTTCAGCATGAAGAATGTTTGCAACGAGTCTTTGAATTCTTCAAATTCGGGCTGGTTTTCTAATTCTGATGGATAAATCTAAAACTTATGAATAGTAAAAAAGACAACAACATTACAATAATCTTAATCTTCATATCGGGACCTCAAATTCTTTAACAATTATTTACAAAAACAAACAACCAACGCATATCACTCAAAATGCGATTTAAATTACAGTTAAAATCTCTTTCAAACAAACCAAAGTTCAACAAATTTGATCAAAGATTTATGATTTATCATTTTCCTGCCCCCTATGAATGCCCCCATCCGCACCCATTGATCATTACTTCTGGACGTCCCGCGTCAATGCACCACATACATAAAAATGTATAATGTAAAAAAATATGCAAAATTAGATCAACTGTGGAATGGCAATCTTGAAATTGTACTCATGGACATTCTAGGACAAAATTTGTTATGGTAGTCCGCTAGTAAACATGGTGCCACCAAAGAAGATACTTGCGTCATAACTTTCTGATGTACGAAATAACGTACCGATGATTGTATATGTAAAGCATAGATATGTGTAAAATAAACAGGGAAGATTTACTATATGCGTTATGAATAAAGTCACTGAATTGACTTCAATTTCATTAAATTGATGTACTGTCAAAATATGTCGATCGCTGTCATTCTTACTTCAATGTGTATTATTGGCTATAAGGCATTTCAACGCGCTGTCAGATAGCTGTTAAAGACCTTTCAAAATGGCTACTGCAGGGCAAACTTACGTATAATTAGATGGGTTTTATCATTGAGTTATATGATTTTAATATAGTTTATACGTTTAATTGATTTGTAATTTACCATAATGCCAGCATTTGGTTGTGTAGTGAACTGTGGCAGTAGAGGAAAAGTTTTTTAGAAACCCTGTTATTTGTAATTTTAAACATAAATTGAGTTAAAATACTCTTTTACAGATTCTATAACTAAGTTAATTAAAACAACCACTAAAAGTACAAAAATCAACAGAAATTACACACGTTCGAATGAAAACAAAGGTTTGTTTGCCCCACAGACGCCATTTTGGCAAAATCGTTG
The DNA here is from genome assembly GCA_030710515.1 of Abscondita cerata. NCBI lineage: Eukaryota > Metazoa > Arthropoda > Insecta > Coleoptera > Lampyridae > Abscondita > Abscondita cerata. The sequence goes on from JALBCR010000648.1 coordinate 394,406, forward strand.
AAATGCTTTATTAATTGCTTTTATTTGTTACTGTTTAAGGTTAGTATTTCAACTGACAACCACAATGATTTAGTAACTTTTTTTATTTTAACTAGTAACTAAATAATAAATGCTCAAATTGACTCAGTAGTTTTTAATATTGATTCATACTTTTACTAAAAGTCTTTTTTTCGGGTCCTTAAAGTTAGCAGACCAGTTGAAGTAGATCACTAATTTGGTACATTAGAAATTAAGTGCCCATTAATTGCTAATTAAGTACCGTAATTACGATTTAATTGCTACAGTAGTTCTGGAGATATTCAATGATCTGCTACCTTAAAAAAAAGTTAGCAGACCAAGTATCTAAAAATAGTTTTAGAGTTTGATTAATTTGCCTAAATTGTTCAAAAAATTAAGTGCTATTTAAGTGCTTCATGTTCACTATCTTAGAAGCACTCAAAAAACCTTTTTTTTCTAAATAACCCATTGTTCTGCTATCTATGGCAGACCAAATGTTAAAAACCACCTTCGACAACTAAAATCAAAAATTAACACATGTATAGATTTAAATGCTATTTAAGTGCTTCATGTTCACCATCTTAGAAGCACTCGAAAAACTTCTAAATAATTCATTAATCTGCTAGCTTTGGTAGACCAAATGCTAGAAACCACCTTAAACAACTAAAATCAAACTTGAATAAATCTATAGATGTAAGTGCTATTTAAATGCTTCTAAAGTAGTGCTCCACACACAACGGAAAACCCAAAGGCATGCCTCAAGGCGCCAAGCCTCAAGGAAAACCTCTACGTGTGTATGGAGAATTCTTTTGAGGTATTCCTGCGGGTCTGGCGCCTAAAGGTCGCAAATTTAAATCCAAAATCTCATTCGGCGTACCTCAAGACCGAAGCGCCTCGAGGCGGAACGGTCTGTGTGGAGGAGTGGGAGGTTAGCCTTGAAGCGAATGAACACGTACTCAATCAGTTGTGTTGAAAAGACAGACGTGTTTGATTAATTTCCATTTTCTCGTAAACCATGGCCCGTGAAAAACAAAATCAGGAAGAGTTTATATCTATGTTTAGAGATTCATCGTGCTTGTGGCAAACAACATCTAAAGATTACCATGACCGGATAAAAAAAGAAGCTGCTTACCAAAGATTGATTGAAAAATTGAAAGAAGTGGAGCCTCTAACTAACAAAGACTGTGTTATTAAGAAAATTAACATTATGCGTGGCAGTTTTCGCAAAGAATTAAAAAAGATCAAAGACTCTATAAGAACAGGAAGTGGTGCAGACGAGGTATACCAGCCAAAATTGTGGTATTTTGAAAACTTACCTTTTTGAATGACCAAGAAACTCCTCGACCATCTCGCTCCAATATAGACGAATCTGAGAATGAGGTAAGTAAAAATAACTCATTATTGATACTTATTATTTTATTTAGCATTTACAACAGTTTACTACCGTAAAAATATTCATTAAGTGCCGTTAATTTCGCGCCAACGATTGAGGCACCAGCTCTATGCGGCGTCGACGGTTCGGTTGAAATAAAATATTAAGAGTCACACAAAATTCCCAAAATAGAAATGACAAACCACAGATATAATTACTGTTTCTGACATTCTACCACCTGAGAAATATTTTGAGATAGCAAAATGTTACTCAAACTAAAATACATGATATAAAAGAAAATTGTTACGTACATACAACTAGGTACAGAACTAGATACTAAATTATACTGCGATTACAAAAAACGTCGCGGTGCTGTTGAAATACGTCCGCTACGCTTAACTTTTACTTTCGGCACAGACACTCCCGCACCTACACTAAGACGATCAAGGGTGAATTCAGAGTCGGAGGCACGTTCGTTTCCGCCGCCTCTTCATTACCGTCTTGCAGTTCGTCCACACCTCTGGACTCAAACTCTGGAACACTACAACACTCCAGGGGATATAATCTTTGCAGTGGCCTTAGCAACTGACCCCTAGCGGTTTTCACTATAACCAAACGAATTCGGCCATCCTTACTCAGTAGAACTTCCACGACTCGTCCGACTGGCCAATTTAAACGTTTGTTGTTGTCGTCGGCGACAAGCACCAACTCACCAATTACAATCTGATAATCAGTCTTTTTGCCACTCAAAGGCTTCAGTCGCCCAAGATACTCAATACGAAAACGGGCCCGAAGTTCCTCCCGTAAAGTCTGAATTTTACGCACCTTCCGACACAACGAGGCATTATCTACAGCATCACAATTCGGTAAACCATATTCCACTTGCTCGCGCAAAAACATCACTGGACTCGATCAAGTCTTTAGGGTTCTCCGAAAGATATGTTAGAGGCCTCGCATTAACAACCGCTTCACACTCGCAAACAAGAGTCAACAAGTCTTCATAGCCCAAACTCGCACGACCTAGAACTTAACGTAACGGTTGTTTTAGCATTCCGATTAAACGTTCCCAGAACCCTCCCCACCATGCCGCTGTAACGGGGTTGAATCGCCAACGAATACGTTGAATGGCCGTTTCACGCACGATCGCGTCCTAATCTAAAAACGATAAAGCGTTCTCGGTGCCCACAAAGTTTGACCCATTGTCGCTGTAGATAGTTCGAGGCCTCCCCCGTCGCGACACGAAACGACGCAAAGCCTGAATAAAACTTGCGGTAGACAGAGACGTCGTCAATTCTAAATGGACCGCTCGGAAAGCGGCGCACGTAAACAAATATATCCAAACTTTATCACCACCTTGTAAGTATAACGGCCCCGCAAGATCCACTCCCGTCACTTCAAAGGGAACTGCGTCACGCACCCTATCACGTGGTAAGGCCGGAGGCTCTACAACCAACGGTTTTGCGTTATATCGTTTACAAATTCCGCAGTTGGATATCACTGATCTGACTGTCCGTCTACCGCCCAAGACCCAAAACCTTTCCTCAACAAACTTAACAGACCCTGAGTCCCAACATGACACGATTTGACGTGCACATCCATGATCAGGCTCTTAGTCAACGGATGTTTAGAAGGAAGCACAATGGGGAACCGGAAATTTTCGGTGTCTTCTCTGTTAGATACTCTAGATTTCAACCGGATAAAACCCTGTTCGTCGCAAAATGGACCGAGGCCACTAATCCTCTTGTCACTTTTGTCAGAAAATGCTTCCTTTTGCACCAGTTTAAAAATAAATGTCTCGGCCGCGGCTTGTTCTTCGAAAGTCAATTCACCACTCCGTTTATGATATGGACATCTACAATTTTGAACAAACAGGAATATTCAAGCGGTCATTCGCACAGTCTTGCCATATTTAGAAAAGTAGTCTAGATGCCAAGCATAACCATCTCCTAAGTTCAGAAGCGCCGTAACCAATTTCTTTTTGCGCTCAACGTTAATTTCATCCTCGTTGCAGGTTGTGTTCACTGACGGCCATCTCTCCTGTGCTTCATATAGCAATCTAGGGCCCTCCCACCATCTTGATGTAAACAGTTGTTTTGGGGAGCAACCTCTCGAGGGTAAATCGACCGGATTCTGTAATCCCGGTAAATGGTGCCATTTTCCCGCTGGAGTCAACTTACGGATTTCGGTCATTATCCCACCCCCATTCTTCCTTCCGTTGAATCCACGAAATGACAGTAGCTGAATCCGCGAAAAAAACAATTAATTTGCCTTCCTATGGTTTCGTTCAAATTCGAATACAGTCGAGCACCTATAGTTGCCGCCAGCAACTCCAAACGGGGTATGGTCATCTTCGAACTGGATTTTCTTATAGGGGCTACTCTAGCTTTGGCAGCCAACAGGAAGACAGATACTTCGCCATGCAGAACTACTTGCGCGAACACAACACACGCATATGCATCTTAGCTAGCATCACAGAACGTGTGTATGCTCAAATCAAATTGTGTTGTGACCGCATCCACCGGTTGATCCCAGGTTAACTGTACTTTCCACAATCTCTGCAACATAAGCTTAGGTGCCAAGGTCGCTGGACACATATGTCCGATCGGATCGAAGACTTTCTGTACTGTAGAAAGAATCTGACGTTTCGTGACCACCATGTTATCAATGTCAAGATCTTCTTCTAAAAGGTTTGAACTCATAGTCAAAATATCTTTCCAAGGGCACCAATTCAAACCAAGGACAGGACAGGGATTCACCACCTTATCCGATCTCAAACACTGGGTACGCTCCCACCCTCTCAGCTCGAATTTACCCTCCGCCATAATAGCAACCGACTCTTTGACAAATCTTGCAGCTGAATCCTCGTCTGCTAGACTCGTCACGCAATTATCAACATAAAAACTGCGTCTCAACTTTTCTACCGTATCCTTGCAATAAACAGTTTTCCTGTTCCACATTTCTTTCAGCACCGAAATAGATGGTATTCTAATGTTGCCCCCAGCAGAAACGGGCTACAAATAAAACCAAACACCACCCGGTTGTGACGGAAAACAACCTTTTGCTCCTGGGAATCAGTTCACAAAAATCTGAGAAACTCCCGGTCCTTTTCGTTAATGCCGATTTGTAAGAACGCCTTTCTCATGTCGGACACAACACCTATTTTATTTTCTCGAAACCTTAATAGCAACGACGGTATAAGCTCGATCAGATGGGCCTCTTCTCCAAACAATTGTTTAAGGAGGGTCTACCCTTTTCGTGTGCCGAAGCATCATATACAGGACAAATCTTTGTTGTCGCACTGTTTGCCTTAACAACAGGCCGGTGAGGAAGATAATGACCTGTGTTAATACTCGCACATTCTGAAGCGCCAATTTGTTCGATTATTCCTTCTGCTTCCCATTCACGAAAAATCTGCTCATATTGCAAACAGGTCATCATTCTTCAATTTGCAGATGGTCGAATCTAACCTCTTTTGTGCCAATTTGTAGTTAGTCGACAGAGGAGGGTGGTTCTCTAGCCACGGAAGACGAACCTCGTAACGCCCATCTTTATCGACATTCACGGTTTGTAAGAAGAGTTCTCTCCCTGCTGTAGCAGTCTCTTCTTTCGTCAGTGGGTTCTTTGATCCCAAGCGCTTCAAATTCCCATAAATCGCTTATGGAGGCATTCTTTACAAATAAATTCAGCGTGGTCATAGTTACTTTGGAACGCGCACTAATAGCCGGCATTTTTCCCATAAGAGTCCATCCGACGTGTGTTTCAATCGCTACTAGTCCGTATGGTAATTCTTGACGCCCTCCCGTATACAAATTTCCAGCCACGTCTGCTCCTAACAAGAGTTCGATCGGACCAGGCTGTTGCACATCTGATATTTCAATATTTAAGATTCTCATCTCTTCGGTCCATGGTCCATAAAACACTGGAGTTACCTCTCCACAAATCGTTAGCTGATCTAAGGCCTCCAATGTACAAATACGCCCCGTTGCAGATTATGACGTCATAGGAGTTGTGGCTCTCTACCATTTCTGACCCACCAAATAAGCAATGAACAATTTTTTCTTGACGTTTGGGCCGGTATCCTAGTTGTGTGGCCGTCTCTTTCAAGATATAAGACCTTTGCGATCCACTATCGATCAGTGCTCGAATCATTTTACAACCATTCGCTCCCCTCAGAGTCACTCGTAGAGTTTGCAGAAACACCTGAGTACTGGTTCGGTTGGTCAAAGTTTGGTCTTTAGTGGTATCACTTAAAGACGCGCTGTCGTCATGAGACTTATTGGAATTCTTGTTTATGGGCAAATCAGGACACACTAAAGCCACATGCGACCGGGTACACAAAACACACCGCAAGCGCCCCCTACATCTTTTAGATTGATGGCCTATCTTTAAGCAGCGGAAACAAGCCTTTTTCTTGAAAAAGTATCCCTCTTCTGATCGTGCGTCATTTTCTGCGCCTTAAAGCATGCTTCGCTATCGTGAGAACCTCCGTAAAATACACATCCAGACACTTCACAATTCATAAACCCTGTGGCTGTTGGAACTTCGAAGTATGATTTTTAAAATTGCTTATTTCTTGAGCGCCCTTCGGCTGTCCCTATTTTGGTAGATAAAGTTTTCTCTGACAGACCGAACCCGTTAGCTGCCAGAGCTATCTGCTGCTCATTCTCTACCTCTTGTTTGCGAAATAACATCAATTTTTTGAGCCGAGCTTCTAGGGGAGACGAAGTTTCCTCTTCAGAATCTGTCAAACCGTTGAATGTAGAAGAACGTTGCCAAACCCTCAGTAATTCTTTTGGCAAACAGGACTCAATCATTGGAAATAGCATGGCCGAACATTTGTCAGAGGTTATGCCTAATATCTCGAGTGCTCGCAACTGGGTCTCAATTTGATCATACAGAGTGGCTATATCCATTTTTTGTTTTGAAGCAGACCTAGTTAAAATAGTTTTAACAGCTTCCTCACATACACTTCTATCTGAAGATCTTCCCTACCAAATCTGCTTTGCATGCTCTCTACTATCTTTTTGTAATTCTCACTCATTGCTAGATAACTCTCTACTAGCTGCCTTGCTCTGCTTCCTGGTACTGTGGTTTGAATTAAATACTCTATTTTGTCATGATTATCAATAGTATCATCTTCATGTATCTTTCTGAACTGAGCCCAGAAGGCCAACCACTCTTTGACGCTACCATCGTAGTGTTTGAATTCTATCTGAGGTAATTTAAATTTGCGCTTACCTGCGGGTTCTCTAGCACCTGAACTATGTGTGCCTTTGGAATGAGTACTAGTTCCTTCTGTCATAGAATCTTCAGACAACCGATTGTACTTCACCTTTAACAATATGAATTTCTTGAAATACATATCGCGACTCTCCACTTCTGTCTCAAGTTCGGCTTCCGTAGCGCCTTCCAATAAAAGTTCATAAACCTCGTTGTCTACTATTTTTAATTCGTCATATTTCAACAACAAAAGTTCCCACGAAACTTGAATAGATTGATGATCAAGTTTATCGGCACTCAAAAGTGCTTCGACTTCATTTGTCGTTCTGGTAAACGAGGTCCGTAGCGCTTTTCTGCTTTTCCTTTTAATCTCGATTTCGTTCGACATTGCAAACTCGGTTCAAAACCACCGAACGTTTTCCGTTAAATATGCAAATACGACGTAAAACGCGGTAAGAGTTTGCCGGTAATTGAAATCGAGACACAATTTTTGTTCCCGGTTGTTTTTATCAGTTCACTATCACGAAACTTTCTTGTTAAAAGCACCCACGTCCTGTCACGGTCGCCAATTTTATGTCGCGCCAACGATTGAACCACCAGCTCTATGCGGTGTCGACGGTTCGGTTGAAATAAAATATTAAGAGTCACACAAAATTCCCTTTTTTTATTTCAGTAGGTGCTTCCACCCTATCGTAAAGTAACTCGAATAAAAACCACAAAAAGAACATAAACACAAAATTCCGCCATTTACATTTTCACATACATATATATCTACTCGCTGAAAGTAACTAAAAAAATAACTAAAAACCACAAAGTGGGACCAAAATAGAAATGACAAACCACAGATATAATTACGGTTTCTGACTGTTAATATAGTTCATTTGCCATGGTACTGCACCTTCGTTTACGAAGTAAGTCATAAAAGATTCTCTGACATTTTTGGCAATGCTCGTAGTATTTCCAAAGTTTCTGCTTTCTAAGCGTTCCATAAAAGCAACAGTTTGAAACCCCGTGGTCACAGTCCCTTCGTCAGTATTCTCACGATCAAAACATTCAGGAGGTGCATACCGATTCGGCACACATTTCAGTAGAAAATTATGCAAAACAACAACACGCCATGACTACAAAATCAATGTTTCGTAGTTCCAAATTTTTAGCAGTATGAAATATACGGAATCGTGATGCCAAAATTCCAAATCCATTCTCTACTATACGTCTTGCTCGCGATGTGCGATAGTTAAATATTTTTCTTTCCTGAGAACATGCATCCGATAGTCAAAAAGGTTTTATCATGTCTGGTCTCAGAGGAAAGGCATCGTCGGCATCAAAAACATACGGTAAATTTGTAGTAGTGTTTCGAATATTATCTTCACATGGGATCTTTAATTGATTTCTTTCAAGTTTTTCAAAGAAATATGTATTTTGTAGCACTCCGCCATCTGAGATTCTGCCGTTGGTTCCAAAATTACATAAAATAAACTGGTAATTTGCATCAACTATTACCATTAAAACCAAACTGTGCTGGCCTTTGTAGTTATAATACCGAAAGCCGCTTCCATTCAGAGGAATTATGTTCACGTGTTTTCCGTCAATACTTCCAAGGCAGTGCGGGAAATTCCATTTATCCTCAAAGGCTTTCGCTATATTTTTCCAGTCCTCAGAGGTTTTTGGAAACTCAAAAGGAAAACAAAGAAATTTTAATAAGATGAATAAAAAACTGAAACAACTATAATTACTATTATTATTTCATTAATAACGGAACATTTCAATATCTAGGAAGAAAACGAAGTGAATTCCGAGCATACAGAACAAAGTAACGACGCTTTCGATGCTCATGATTTACCATCTCCGACACAAGAAGACGATACTCCGCATGGGAGACGTTATTTAACATCGACATCTCGACTCCATGCAACACCACCAAGAAGGATGACTTCTGCGCAACAAGCTTCACTAACAGGTGAAGTGCTAAAATCTGTTAATGAACATTTCAAGCGACCTCGGTCTCCGGAAGACAGACACGACATTTTCGGTAAAAACGTTGCTAATGTTTTACGCGATGTCTTAACGCCACAACGAATCTTGACCGATAAATTTATAAATGACGTGGTGTTTCACGCTCAAATGGGCTCTTTGACAAATTCCCATGTATTACAAGTGCCACAACTTCCATTGCCGCAACACTACTAAGACCCTCCTACAGTTCGAAGTGCCTCTCCCAATTCTACTGCATTTCCCTATTTTGCAGCTCGTAATTCATATTACAACTACAATCCACAAACAATGCTACAACAGGAAGGAAGACAACCACAGAACCGCTCCGTATATCAGCAACTCATCCAATCTAGTGGAACACCCAATGTTCTACCGACATCAAACAATTTAACTGAAGGGGTTACGGTATCCCACTTTGTATCCACTTTCCGCTCTGAAGATGGTCAATAATTACTTACGAGTTTTATTCATTTCCATAATTGTATGTTAATTGAAAATAAAATAATGTTTCAATAATACTTACCTTCATATAATCGTTTCGAAGAACTTTGTAAATAGCTTTACACGTTTCTGGCACAATTAAAATGAGAGCCTGTGATGATATCACAGTAGAAAATTTCAAATCTTCGTAGCATCTTCCAGTAGTCAGATATCGTAATGTGGCACTCTATCTTTCATGAGGTGTAATTGCGGTCCTCATTATAGTGTCCTTTTTCTGAATGATCGGCGTCACCAGTGTTAAGAGCTTAAGATAAGTGTCTTCATCCAATCGTAAATAATTGTGCCAATCTTTCGGACTGAACCTCAGTTCTTTTAATAAGTTTACATGGGAGTAAACTTTCCTTTTCAGCAACCAGTCTTTAGTCCACAACTTTCGCTTCACTTTTTTTTATTACTTTCAATAGCTAACAATAAACCAACAACAGCAAGAACATCATCTGTTACGCCATTGCGCGAACACATAAACTGGAGTATCGGCTGGCCTTCGTATTTTCAATAGCGTTTGGAGACCCCGCTATTTTGAGGTTTGCCTTCAGGTTTTTTAGTTGTCCAAGGTGGCTTCTTACATTTGGTCTGCCAAATATGGCAGATCAATGGGTTATTTAGAAAAAAAAAGTTTTTTGAGTGCTTCTAAGATAATGAACATGAAGCACTTAAATAGCACTTAATTTTTTGGCCAATTAAGGCATTTTTAATCAAACTCTAAAAACTATTTTTAGATACTTGGTCTGATAACTTTTTAAGGTAGCAGATCATTGAATATTCTAGAACTACTGTAGCAATTAAATCGTAATTGAGGTACTTAATTAGCAAATAATAAGCACTTAATTTTTAATGTACAAAATTATTGATCTGTCTCAACTGGTCTGCTAACTTTATAAACGTCTTTTTTTCCGTAGATTGTCGGACAAATAGTTTCCGCGCTTCCTGCGTAAACTTGCACCCAAGTAAAAAATTATTAAAAATCATCAATCTTTTAAGCCTATTTTAAAGTTAAGTTGCCCTAAAAATTGTTGTGAGCTGTGAAGGTCATAACGAAATGTATGCGCTATAAAAATAAAAAATAGGTAATACTTACTTTCAAAGTATCAAACTTCTTCGAACAACCTTTTTTGTGCAGACAAAGTTTTTCCTAAAAAATAACAATTTAATTTTTTTAAATTTTATGTAAGTGGTTAATTACTTCATAAGAATCGTAATATTTCGTCCACCAATCAACTTCCAAATTCTCTTCCTCGTATTTATGAAAATATGAGTCTTTCTTTTTACCAAAGAAAAAATGTATTGCATTCATTGTCCAATTAACAAAGAAACATTTTTTCCACCGCACCGTCGGTTTTTTTTTGAAGGGACAAAAAATTTTCCAAAGTATCGTAAACAAGACGCTCCAAAAAAATATCCAAACAAATTTCAATATGAGGTAAATTAGTTTCAACAGAAGAAAGATAAAACAGTCTGTCAACTTCATTTTTTTCTTCTCCTTTCTTTTTCTTGTTCGAATAGGTTGAGATTTTTCGATGTCGTATAAAATTATTTCGTCGTGTGTGCGATGAAACAATTTGGCGCATAGTTTCTTGCAATTGCAAAAACTTAATAGTCTTCTAAAAAACGATTTTTTTGTTTCGACTTCATATTTACTGAGCAAGTATAAAGTGTGCGATGAATGTTTCCTTTTCTTAATGTTTGGGGTTTGAGTATTGGCATCTATGGAATCAAAGTTATTTAACTTAATACATTGGTGACAATACCTTGTTGTGAATCCGGTCCAGCAACAACTAGGGTTTTAGTGGTCGTCTTTGATTGATCAAAGTTTGCGGGACTTTTTGTGACATCTGATGGAGTTTTAAGTTTAGAATTCGATGTAGATTCAACATTGTTAATTAAAACAGCACTCGTCATGTAACTATGTTTAAGATCAGATTTAGATTTCTTCTGTTTTGGAGGTTTTGTTTCAGTTACTTCGTATTTATTAAACCATACGGGAGTTTCATTGCCTTTAGCAAGTTTTTGCTCAAAAGCTTCTTCTTGGGAACTGGACGAACTCTCGGGGCATATGCATCGTCGTACCAAAATATCCCAATTGCTACGTTGCCTTTCAGCATTTAACAACGTTTCTAAGTGTTCATCAGTTCTATCGGAGGTAAACTCGGTTTTTGTTTTTTTAACGTAGGTTTTAGAATTTCTTGATTGAGTTAAGCCAGTACCGGCGTCGTCAAACTCATCTAGTTGTAAATAACCGAATTCTCAGCAAACGGTTTTGGGTACTTACTTAAAGCCTTTACCATTTTTGTCTCAACGTTATAAACTTGCAATACGTTTTGCACGTTTACAAATTTGAGCGATTCAAAATCAGCGTTTTTTTTGGGAGGTTTTACGGTTGCTTGTTGGCTTGACACTTCTAGTTCTGGACTCAATTCAGTTGCAGGTGTTATGGATTGGTTTTTTAAAATCTTTATTTCATTTTTGGTTCCCGCAAAGTCTTTGACTGTTTTATTTTCTTGTGATTGAACGTTGGAAACGGATAAAGTAATTTTAGAACGTTTAGACGATGTTGGTGTTTGTCTTAGACTTTTTGCGAAATCTTTGTGAACCGATTGCGATTTCAAATCGGTCTCGTTTTCGCTTTTTTCTGATATTATTTGACTTGTAAAGTCGTCTGGCTCATCTTCGATATCTAAACTCATTTCAGAGATTGATAAGGATGCTTAAACAAAAAAAATATATTTAGAAGTAAAGCCAGAAAACCAAAAATAAAATTAATCGTACAAATTTAAATAATGTAAGGCATTTTTAAAGCAATTCTCCACGACCATTGGTAGTGGTTGGCTGTTGAATAAGTTCTGGGACTTATAGTTCTGTTACAATGTCAGCACTTTACTAAGATTTTTCAAAGTATTGTTTATTGTGCCGATGAGGTGTTCCCAATATCATATGAGCGAAGGACGGATAATAATAATTTTATTCTTTGGGTCAAGTAGTAATTGACCAGCACTTTGTAACTGCTAGCGTCTAGAGGTTTGGGTTTATCATTGTACACTACAAACCGCTTATCTCTACTGATAGTGTTTCGAGTTCAATTCAAGATTCAAACAAGTCTTTTTGTGTCACTACATTTTAAATATGTTTTTATGTAACCGTAGGAGAAGATATTACATCGCCCCTTTCCGCCCTTCTGGGAAATGAATATTCGGTTTATTTTAAATTAATGAACTTTTAATAAAATCAAACTTCTTCATTTTTGGTTTTTAATTTCGAATCAATCCTAAAGTGTTCTATTTTCCCTCTTTTCGACCGCACTTTGTATAACTTTAATTGGTAACTCGATTTAGATATCCCGGATAGACTTTTAAAAAAGTGAAAGACATTTCTTAAAAACTCACCCCCTGAGACTGCGGTCAGCCGGAAAACAATCTTTAATCCCGCGCATCATTTTAGGAGGTTTTGAAAGTGTAACATCATTTTTGTTTAAACCAATTTCAAATACAAAAATCAGAACTGCTAGCGTCTGATTACAACATGGTTTGATAATTAACTTTGGGTTAATTTTTCCTTATTTACTTTTTCAGTTACGTTTACACTATATCACGTTTCCGCTACTATGCGGTTCTAAACTTGACGGAAGAAATTTTAATTATTATTCGAAGCGACGTAGATTCATTATCATTTAAAATTCATCAAATTTGATTTCAGTTATTTTTGTCACACTCAACGGATGCTTTATGAAGTATAATTTTCAAAATTAGTTCTGTTCGGCCTAAACGTCTTCTCATTTTGTACCTTTACTTGTTATCCATTTCTTGCGGTTCGTTATCAATGTTTCTTAAATTTTCCGCCATCTTGGAAGTTTACTAAACATAAATATTTTTCTATTTTCTTCCGATCGATTATCTAATTACAGAAATTCATTTCTCTAGTCCGGTATTTCCTTACAATATGTTAATTTTCTTAACACCTTCTTAACTAATTGATGTTCACAGGTTATTGACTTCATTCCAAAACAGTTTTTCACATTATTCGCGTAACAAACGTCCAAATGGGTCATGTTCTACCTTCACTATATATACTTTATATATATATATGAAGTATTTCCCCGATTAACAAAAGCTGGCATTATTTGTTTGTTCACAACCATCTCCGTCGTTGCAGACACTTTACGATAGGGTAAGTATTATAGTTAAATACAAATTTATAGATTAATCTGCTTTTAGAAGGGGTCTAAGACGTTTCAGTGCAGCCGGATCATCGCCGCCGTTTCATCGCCGCCCTGTTCTTTGCCAAGACGTTTCATCGCTGCCGTTTTTCCGCCGCCGTTTCAAAGCCGCTTCTCGATATCATTTCATAGTAACCTATTCATTATAATGATGGATACTATATTTTCAATAACTTTTTAATAAATATTGCGACATCTAGTGTCCAAAAATGCTTTTGCATTTATATTTGTTTACAAATGTATTTTTTTCTAATTATAGTCATAAAATTAGGCTTTTTTTAACGGTTGCTATAGTTTTTATTATCAAATCTAATATTTATTTACGATTAAATAAATAAATAGTGAAAGTAACTGTCACTTTTAAATTGTTGCTTCAAAATTGATGGAAATCTTCAGTTTTTCTCAATCACCTCACTCTATATGAGTGTTTGTAAATGAATTTCAGGAAAACACCATATATATTGTTCAGCAAAGTTTTGATTGCTGTTATCGAAGTCTTTGTCAAGGCATCTAACAAATTATTGGCGTAGAACCTGTATAAACTTGTAACGTTCGGCTTTCAGTCGGTCTTTACTTATTTATCACAAACTTAAATAGTGGACATTATAATTGTTTTTAAATTTTTATGTTAAATAGATACAGAAAACATTGTTCAGGTTTTACCCTAATAATTTATCAAATGTTTTGACAAAGACTAGACAACACCAGTCAAAAAGTTGGCTTAACAACATGTATGGTGTTTACCTGAAAGTCCTTCACAAACACTCATAATATACCCATTCGTAAGAACTTACTAACCACATAAGAATCGTCACCTACAAACATGGCGAATATTGATGGAAATTCTATAATGGACTTAACTTGTATCATTTTCACTTATAGTCATCTCAAGCAGTAAAACGTTTTGTCGTATTGGAATTCTTAGTGTGTTTATATTATTATTTTATAGTTACTAGTTTTTATTAACTTATTTTAATTTCGCAGAAAAGAATAGAATCGAGATGAATTCCTTTTTCGGAAAAAAATTAGCAAACTGAATTCTTGATTTCTTGTTTAAAAGGATTATAAAAAAAATATAATAAATACACGCACAAAAAAAGATCCAAATTGACCAGTAATGGACTACCGTTCACATTTGGTTTTTTAATTACTAGAATATTTTATGCAAATTAAAAATCCTCCAATGATTGTTTGAATAAGCACTATGTAAACAAAATAAAACAAAAATACACATTTGTAATTACCAAAAAAAACATTGCAAAATGTATGTGTTTCGGCTTTGTAATAGTATCCGTTGTCACAAAATTACTAATGAAAAAATGTGATTAAAAGGCGGTGATAAAACAAACGGCAATTAAACAACGGCGATAAAACGTCTCGGTGATGAAACGGCAGCAATGAACTGACGGCGATGAACCGTCCACACTAAAATGTCACATTCCCTTTAAGAGTGATAAATGGCATGGATTGGTCTCCCACATTCACCAGCAGGTCTAGTTTAGTGATTTTATTAATTAAATAAGCGAATTATCTGCGTGGCGATACATTTACTCATAGCAATACTCACTATCATCAAAACGATCAATGTAATGTTTTCCAAACATCTTAGTGATTCTTTGTTTTGCAGTCTCAGGTTCGTATAGATACGGTAACATATCAATTAATTGAATTCCTATGAGCACGTATCTACCAAACGGTCTTCTATCAACCAACTTTAAACAAAGCGGAGGAATATAATCTAATTCGTCTGGTAAATTCTAAAAATTAAATACAATCTACTATTAGTTATTGGATTTAAGTAAATGATGACAATTTTAGTATTAGGTAAGAAAAACCGGTTTATAATTTGAATATTGGTGGAAAATTTAAATTATATAAACACAACATTATCAACAGTTATGGTTGAGTTCTGATGTATCAGAAAGTGCTGTCAATTTGAAAGTATCTTAGACCCATGTGACCACCTCCTGAAGAACTCTATTCTTCTAAAGCGGCCATTGCAGTTAGTTATGGTTTGCATTGTCAAATGTTTCTCCTAGATTCATCCTACACACAATGCAATCTTCATATGGTCTGAGTTTTCGACTACTTCCACTAGGTTGTCCGTAGCCCAATAATAGAAAATTTAACTCGTTCGGTTTTTAGGTTTTTAGGAATTTCTCGACTTTTCACACATTTGTTCTACACATACTTTATTTAATTTATTTTCGACTAAGTTTGCGACATCTAGTGTCGACTCGTGCTATTGTAACACGTACCAAAATTAATTTGCATTAAAGCAACTTTGTCGATAGAAGCGTTGATAAGCAGTTACATAAGTCGCTCTTTCGATTATTATAGTCAACTAAGTGTTGGCAAAAATAACAATCTCGAATCGTCTGCTGTAAGTTCGCAAGCGTGTACAATAGCAAACAAACACCAAGCTTACACTCAACTGTAAGTTCACTCACTCCTAAAGAGTCCCAAAAGATGAAACAACGGTCAGTGATTCTCGGTGTTTGTTTGCTATTTACAATCTCTTGAAATTCGACATTGTTATTTTTGCTAAAACTTACAAAGTTGCTTTAATTCATTTATTTCTTTTACACATTTCAGTTTTAACAATTTTACAATAACTCAGTCAATCTTATCAATTACTGCGGTTCAATTTTTTCGTTTGGTGGTGGTGGTTACGTCAAATAGACCTGCAGATTAGTGGAAAAGGGGGTGATTACAAACTCACAAAATTCGTCATCGATCTGAGAATAGCTCTTTCGAACGGAGCTGAAAAGTCTTGTTCGGTTTAATGTGTTTTGTACAAACCTTGCAGTGAACTCGGGGTGAAGACAGAATCCCAAGTCTCTGACAAAAATAACAGGTACAAACTCATAGAAGAAGTAAGCGCAAGAAACAAAAAATTATAAAGAAACGTTATGTTTAAGTACAAAGACCCAAAATAGTTGCGAAAAACCGTACAAAATTGCACGAAATTAACATAAAGATTCAGAAAGTTGAATACAACCCCAAAATTCCTTAACTTAACATTAACGCAATCGATATATTAACGAAACGTCTATACATAAAATAGTTAATTTCCAAAACCGAAATACTCTTGCATCGAACAAAGATACCGACTAATAGCAGAAATAAATAAATGATTCTTCAAAACTGCTAAAGAAACACAAAAAAAGATAACTTGACCAAAAACCGTAATGAGAATTATTAGGAACGGATTTGTTTCGTTTGTGAGCAAAGTAACCTGTTTGATAACATGATCAAAATTACTACTAAATGAAGCGAACAAAACAAACCAAGAAATCCTTTAACTGCGATGAGTTGCTTTCGAAGTTATTTAAAATGACTTAAGGGCTTTACACAAAATATTCTAATGACTAAAAGTAGAAGCAATCAAAATAAAAATCCAAACTTTCTCGAATCACCACTATAGCTCAATAAATATACGCTAATTGTAATACGGCTGTTGGATAGACTTGTAATTCAAATGTTGTAATCGCGCAAGATGAGATGAAACGGTTTCCAACATTTTCGCACGTTTCCGAATTTTTTTTTGCAAATTTGTGATATAATTTAAGACGCACGCAGTCAGTGCAATCCACAGACTCCACGTCAATCCTAACTTTTAATAACGCAACGGGGTTGAAACTCAACAATCAAAACCGTTCTTAGATACAGAATCCCAATTACGCGGTTAATTTTTAATTGCGCGTAATTGAACACTACACTCTTCTGCTCTAACACGACTCACACATGCAGACCACAATTCAAATCTCAAATACTGACACAAAGAAAACGTTGACTTATATACAATAATTTTTGATATGAACTCTCGTGCACTCTACTGCCAAGAGATTACCAACCAAAAATAACTCGATTAATCGAACGCAAAACCTGAAGAGCACGTGGGCCATTTTTTTTAAATATTAGTTTTTCAAATTAGTAACACGACACTTACATACTCATCTGTTTTGTTCCAAGTTTTTACATCATTCCCATGACTCTTTCCATTCTTTTTGTACATATAGTTAGATGGAGACAAAACCCTGCTTTGCTTTTGACAATTTCAGTTGACATGGGTTTTTCCTGTATTATCAAATCCAATTATAAATAAGCCTTAAACAAATAAATGTCGCACACTCAGAATGCTTGCCCAAACAACTCACTTTAGATACAGTTCGGTGATACAGTACAGAACAGTGGAATGAAATAACCATATACTAGTATTGTGATGGTTTATGCAATATATTTAAATAAAAAAATATTGATTGAAAATCGAGCAATGAGAAACTCTTAATTTATTATTAAATATTGTTTACCAATCTCAAAACTTGGGTCCGTCCTTTACAACTAACTAATTTTATTTTTTATAAAGAATAATAATTTTATAATGAAACAAACAGTTCTATCTAGATATTTGGAACGTGGCGTTCAGGCATGAACAAACAAACCAAAAAAAAAATTATTTTAACCAACCTTTTGTTCAAATGTAGATGATGATGCCATTGATGTTACGTTGATTTGGTTGATCTTTCTTTTATCTATCCACGTCGAGTGCACTATTTTACTTTAAAGTAAAATTTTTTTTTAATCGATTAATATTGACTTTTATAAGATCATTTTTTAATAGTCATAATTTTACGTTCAATGTAAATTTCGAGTGTATTGAACTTAGATGTTTGAACTCAACACGCTGAATGTTAAATGCCGACTGTTGAATGAATAATCATGCTTAATCTTCTACTTTGAGTTCCAACATGCACTTTTTCTCCCCTTCATACCTTCAACGCCCACTATCTTTTTTTAAATGTCTTCATCTCACTTATAGTTTACTTCATTTCATTTCCATACATGACAATTGACTGTAATCTTTCACCATTTAAGTTACGTTTCACTCGTACACTTTTAACCTTAGTGACTTGATGCATGTGTCGTGGCTTTGCACATAACGTTATTTGTTTTCTTTTACGGAAATTAATAGAACTTACTTACTAAACATTTTATTTTACTTACCTAATTAAACGGAAAATATTTAATTATGCACAAACTAAATTATTCGGTTAATAAAAATATAGATTAGCTTTTTAGAAACATTAAACTCTGAATAAATTTAATTTTATCTCTCATTTAAATGGAAATTTTACATAATATAAATCTTTATTTGATCATTTTTTGATTTAAAAAATGAATTTTTATTTATTTAAAAAATAACCTTTGACTGCATAAATACTAAATTGAAATTTAAAACAAACATCATACAGGATTAGTTATTCTGTACCGTTTAGGCAATGAGTATATTCTGCTAGTGACTTTTATTCCTGGTCTTTCAATCCGGATTATACAAGGTCAGTTGTTGGTCACTGCTACTACCATATTTCTGGTACCGTTTATTTACTGAATATCTTGGTTAGTGGCTTTTATTCATGATTCTTCAAGCTGCATGTTAGTTGTTGGTCACTGCTGCTACCATAGATCTGGTACCGTTTATGTACTGAATACCTTGGCTAGTGGTCCATCGAACAAACAACTAAGGCCGTCAGATACTTCAAGACTCGGCAAATTAGTTTAGTTAGAGAAGAAGTATTAGTACAACAAATTAAATAGTACTTTCAAAAGAAAAAATCAACAAGATCCAATAATGCATCTCACCCACAGCAATGGAGAGATTTATTCTTCGTTACATGCTTTTCATCAAGTGTTCAATGTCCTCCTGTGGTATCTCATCGCACGCAACCTAAAGATGATGTTTCAGGTCGTTTAAATTAATAAGAGATCTTGCAACCGGTAAAGACGTCGACACACCTTATCCCACACTTATTAGATCAGTGATATTTCAGATGATTATGCGGTCTAGGGAAAAATTTGAAGCCGTGCTTTTTGCAAGAACTTTGTTTGCAGTGTTTGCATTTCACCAGGTGTTATTGCTCTGTGACGTCTTTCGGAAAATTTTCCTCGCTCTCTTCGATGTTGTCGTATGATCACGATGTTCCAACAAACAAAACCTAGATTTCCTAACTAAAGACAATTTTATTCCTCTCATGAAGCCAACAACGTCGCTTCTGTGGAAAGGTTAGAGGAAGACGTTGATTTGGACCGTATTTGTGTTGCCCAAAAAAGGAAATTTTTGCCATCAACACATTTCAATTAAGAGCTCTCGTCTAATTTACATCAACCGACCTTGTGATTCAAAACCGATTTTGTACTGCCATCCATCTAAGAAGTCGATCTTCCCGACCACTGCTGCTACACTGGGGTCTTCCAACGGTACACTGACAAAATCGTATAATGGTAGTATGGTCACGATTTACTCTTCTTCCAATTTCGCAAAAAACCTGCTTCCTTCATACCAATAATTCGATTTCTGTCAAAATCAGAAACATGGGAAAAATTTCAACGTTGTCTTACTGGAGGCATTCTATAATGTTGATCTAAGAAACTGTTCAAAAAAACTGGCAGTTTTCAGTTGATATTTACCTAATCTTAAAACAATTGTTATTGACATTGTTAGTTACCATAGTAAACAAAATAAAACAATGGTTGACGTGATTTGACGGAAGGTGGATTTGGAGCAACGTTTCAAATTCGTACCATTATTTTTCCTGTGTCGTATAATTGCATACAAACGTGAGAATGTTATGATGTCGAATTATGCGTGATTATGTTTATAGAGCTGAAGAAATCGTCTTTGGTGAATTGCATTCATAACTTGTAAAAAAGTTCCACTCAGGTTAAATTAATTGAAAACGTGCAACTTAGTAGACATAATTTTATAAATGAGGATAACCAACAGTAATACTGGCACAGAATTTTTTTTTAAATTAATTTTACTGTTACTTACCACGTCAATTTGTTTAATATGATCTTGAAAATTCAAATTTCCTGACTTCAAATTTATAGGGTCAGAGTTAATAGTAGCGTAAGAACATTCCAAAACTGCTTTAGGACTAATTACAGTCGATCTTTGTTCCTTGTTTAAATCTCTTACGCCCCAAAACAAAACCTCAATTCGATATTTAACATAGTTCGGCTTCACGTCAGAAGGTACTCTAATTATATCTTGCTGTTTCTTCCCTTTTGATACAATTTCTTGTGTAGTCAACTAAAACATATAAAATCTAATATATCCTTCAGAAGCGTAACCTTGAAAACAGACTTCTAAGATTTCAGAAGAAATCATTATTTCTCCTGTTACACTGTTGTTGTTACTCAACACCTTAAACCACTGCAGCTTGGGTGGAAACTTGGGCAATTTGTATGGTGTATGAACACATTTAACTTTGGGTTTAAAAGTACAACGTCCCAGAAGCTGCAGTTTGTTCTAAAGATTTAAAATTGTTTTGCCTCGATTTAAATATTAATACGATACACACACAAATGCGTCTTGATCATACAGTTCTGCAGGCTATTATAGGTGGA